>VDFB02004700.1:0-17143 GCA_007258455.2 Sequoia sempervirens | reverse complement strand
ATGTCTATTATGTTAAGGGTTTAAGGAATAATATCTTGAGTGTTTGATAGATGCGGCACAGGATATAATCTTGTGTTTGAGGATGAGAGATGTGAAATCATGAAAGGATCCAAAACAATGATTGCTCCAAGAAAGAAATTAGAATGAAATATCTATCAACTTAAGGGTGTTGATGGATTATGTTTTATGATTCATTTTAATGATAGTTGGTTATGGAACCTGAGAATATGTCCCATGAATTTTGATAACTTGGTGATGATTAGTTCAATGCATGCCATGAGAAATTCTACCAAGGATTACAAAGCTGGCTAATGCTATTTGTAGGAATTGGTTACTTGAAAAGCCGCTAGAAGTACTATAAAATCCAAAAGGAACAATATACTACTAGACTATTGGATTTAATTCATATAGATATCTCTAGTCCTACAAGAGGGAGAAGTATACAAGGTGAAAGGTACTTTATTCATTTGATTGTTGATTATTATAGATATACATGGGTTACATGTCTTAAGAGAAGTCTGAAGCATTAGATAGATTCACATCATTCAAAGCTATGGTTGAAAATGAAGTAAATTTGAGGGTAAAATGATTAAGGTCTGATAGAGTTGGAGAATTCACCTCCAATGAGTTTAATATTTTTTGTGAAGTACATGGAATAAAGAGAAAATTATTTGATTTGAAACCTCCTCGCAAGAGAATGGAGCTGGTGGAAAGAAAGATCCAAACAATCTAAGATGTCAGCGGATCATCGATTACGGAGGCTGGGCTTCACCAAAAGTATACTAGAGAGAAGATATTTATACTATTGCTTTTATGTATTCAATCGAAAGTTCAACTAAGAGAAAATAGTACAACACCTCGATGAGATATGGTGTGGAAGAATTCCTAGTGTTAAGTATTTCGTTGCATTTGGAAGAAAATGTTATATTAGAAGAGATGAAGAACCTTAGGAAAGTTTGATATGAGAAGTAATGAATTCATTTTTCTTGGATATTCTACTAAAAGCAAAGCCTACATATGTTTCAATAAAATACTGAGAAATATTATAGAAATTGCAAGTGTCAAAGTTAATGAAACAATGAAGAATTCAATTAATATTAAAGGATATGGATGGTGAACATGAATGTGTGTAAGGATCAATAAATGCAGGTATGTGCAAGATCATGATGGGCCAAAAGTGGCAATATGATGGGTATTTGTAGGGTATGGCTTGATGACCTTTACCCAAAATTTATGAAATGAAAAGGGCTTCAAAGGAGATTCCTAGATTTCCACCCAATATAAATTATGCTTTAGTTTGAATTTAATAAATAATTATTATTCATTTTCATTTGAATTACGCCTAAAGTGTTGATTGAAAGGAAAAATTGAAAACATATATATAGCTTCTTTCAAACAAGATACATTTTTCAATCCAAAACATGCATCACATTCTATTCCCATAATTATATAGGATTAAAAAAGAAAATTGCATTTCATGAAGTTTTGACCAAGAAGGTTGTCGCATATATGAGTTTTATATCTTCAAAATTTGTAATAAAAATTCAGAATTAATTATTTACTTGGAAAAAATTACAAAAAAAATGCATCACATCCAAACATGAGTCCCTCTAATTTATGTCAAAAATCTTATAAAAAATATTATCATTTTATTATGGTTAGGGTGGTAAGACAAACACCTACTTCTTATTGTTTCCCTGAAATTTAAGTACCTACTATATTGAATTTCAAATTTTCACCAAATAGTTTTTGTTTCTAAATAAACCTACTAGTTTAGAAACTACATTCAATTTGCTACAGATTCTATTCTTACATATTTTGAAATAATATAGATAACTTATTCAAATTTTTATGTTAAGTTGCCTAACTCATTTTTTTTGATTTTTTCCACTTAATAGCCTATTTTTCTTGATGATGATCCCACATACCCTACAAAGTACATGAAAGGATGAGCAAGAAAAAGTAGAGTGAAGAAATGAAAGAGAAGAAGAAGCCCAAAGCAGTAAACTCCAAAACACCTAGATATTTGTAGAAGAATCATTCAAAAAGTGAGATTATTGGAGACAACACAAAAGGAATATTGACTAGAAGCAGAGTTGCCACTGAAGTAAATTTATGTTTATTTTCTAAGATTGAACCAAATACTGTATGTGAAGCTTGTAAAGATGAATGTTGGAAGGAAGCTATGAAAGAAGAACTTATATAGATTGAGAAGAATCGAACTTGGGAATTTGTCCCAAGACTAGGGGATAAAAAGCATTATTGGATCAAATGGTATTCAAAAATAAGTTGAGTGAGAATGGAGTTATTAGAAACAAAGGAAGGCTTGTGTGTAAAGTTACTCACAAGTAGAAGACATAGATTTTCAGGAAACATTTGATTTGTTGCAAAAATGAAGCTATAAGGATGTTCTTAGCATTTGTTGCTCATAAAGATTTCAAGGTCTATCAGATGGATGTTAAGTCTGCATTTTTTAATGGTGAGCTAGAAGAAGAGGTCTACATGGAACAACTAGAAGGATTTCAGTTGTTAGATCAACCAGATATGTAGATTGAAGAAATATTTATATCAATTGAAGCAAGCTCATAGAGCTTGGTATGCAAGGTTAGACTGGTATTTGATTCATAAAGGTTTCAAAAAAGGTACGATAGATAGTAATCTATATTTTAAAATTGAAAATGACAATTTTTTATTGTAGTTGTATATGTTGATGACATTATTTTTGGAGTAAATGAAGCTATGTGTAATATTTTTGTGAAAGAGATGCAAAAATAATTTCAAATGTCTATGGTTGGAGATACAAATTTCTTTCTTGGGCTACAAATTAATCAAACATAGAGGAATTTTTATTTCATAGTCTAAGAATGTGAGAGAGATGGTGAAGAAGTTTGGGATTGATGGTTCCAACAGGTATGTATTCCTATGGTGCCTAGTTGTAAATTGGGTAAAGATAACGATTTACCTAAGGTTGATTAGAGAAAATATTGATCTATGATTGGTGGAATACTATATTTGACTACTACTAGATTGTATATTATGAATGTTGTCTATCTTGTGGCTAAATTTCAAGAAGATCCAAAGGAAACACATGTTTCTATTGTTAAAAGAATATTTAGATACTTTATTGGCACTCTAAATTATGGGTTATTGTATCCTAGGAATACTAACTTTATATTAAGTGCTTATAGAGATGTATATTAGGTTGGATGTGTAGATGATAGAAAGAGTACAAGTGGTGGTGCATTATTTCTTAGTTGTTTATTGGTGGCATGGTTGATTAAAAAGGATGATTCAATTTACTTTTCTACTACTAAGGTTGAGTATATTGTTGTTTCATCTTGTTGTACACAAGTTCTATGGATGAAACAATCATTGAAAGATATCACAGTGGTGTATGATGATCCTATTTCTATGTTCTATGATATTAAAAGTGTAATTAAAATTTCAAAGAATCCAATGATACACTTGAGGATAAAGCATGTATCTATCAAATCTCATTTCTTGAGAGAGAAGGTTATGGAGAATGAAGTGAAGCTTGAGTATGTCCCTACAAAGGATCAAATTGCTGATATATTTATGAAGGCTCTTCTTAAACACACTTTTGAGTATCTCTAGGAGAAGTTATGGGTCATTGGCCCTCCTTTCTTTAACTAGATGCATATGGAGATGCATCAGTTGAGTGGATCTATGGATCTATCTTTCTTCTGGACTGATGTTTAGGTGGCTACCCCTCAGAGAGAGCAAGTAGTGTCATTTGTTGTCATTGTATGTTCATTCTATGTCAAAGGGGAAATCAATGTAAAATATAATTTTCCTTTTCCATTTATGTCAAATGGGAAGAGGAATAATGTGAAAATATTATCTACTAAGGGGGAGAAATAGAAAGAAAAATCTTTAGAAGTGTATTCAAAGCTACTATGTTGTCTTTGATGGTTTTTCACATCATGTTTTGTCATCAAGAACAAGGGGGGAGATTATTGCAAGAATGAAGGTGTTGTCATTAATGTCAACTAGTCAATTGATTATCAACTAGTTGATGTTGTCATTAATGTCATGGTTATAGCTTATAGGATGTATATATGTTGAGGATATTGATAAAATTGTATTGAAGAAAGGTTGCAGGTGTTCAATGGTTTCTTTGTGTTTTTCTCCAGTATTTTCTCCTATGTTTGTGTGGTTCATATATGTTGATCATGGTTATTGCAAGCTGGTATATCTATATTTTTGGTTGTTGATTATTGTAGAGTGTGATTTATGTTCACTAGTTGTGAACTATGGTTTCCTATGTTTCTAGGTGAGGTCCAAGAGAGTTGTTGTTGGTTCGGATTTCTTATTGCTAAAGTCTTATGACTTGTAGTTATAGAGTTGAGTTTTTATGATCATGTTGAATATAATTTTGGTATCAAGATGGTTTGTGCTTAATTTCTCTATGTTTTTTACACTGGTTTGGTTGACCTTGTGTTTAGCACTATCTTCAAAGTTGATGAAGTGTGTTGGATCTATTTGGGTCCTCATCAAGCATCTGTTTGGTTTGAACTCATTATAATTCTACCCTAGGATGTTTTGGCACCAATTTTTTTTTAATTTAATGTTGGATGGAAAAATTTCAATATGTTTCAAAGTTGAAGATGGTATAAACACATGATTGGTTAATGTTTAAAGTAGAGTCAAGGAGTCAAGAGATAAGTGCAAAGAAATAGAGAAGATAGATGCAAGATTTATGCAAATTAGTGAGTGTGTTTCATGTGAGTCTGGTAGACCAATGTGAAGCCAACTGATATGTTTGCATATGTAGTGAGTTGAAGGTGTACTCTATCATTTATGCATGTTTGCATGTGGTTGAGAAAATTTTGGTGAATTTCTCTGTTGTACTCAAATTGTCTTCTCTCTATAACATATCTCTTCTATCTTCTTTATATCTCTATGGAAGTGATCCCTCTATGTGGTTAACCCTATTGGATAGTGTGTCCTAATTTGGATAGTGAGTCCTTGTTCTGGCAGTGAGCCTTGTTTCTCAGGAAGTGAACCTTTGTAATCAATTTTTTATATTCTCTATAGTGTGAGTTAATCCTCACCATGGTTTTTCCCTCATTGGGATTTCCACATAAATCTTGTTTTGTTGTGTTTGTGTAATGGTTTTCATTTTTTCACTTGCACTTAATGTTTAATCATTTTAAGTAGTGTTAAGGATTAGTTCTAGTGAATGTTTTAAAGGTTTAGATTTGTCACAACTAATTCAACCCCCTTCTTAGTTGTCTTTTTCAACTTGTTAAACATCTTATTCAAGGATCAAGATTGTTCATGGCTACTACATGTTAGATTGCAAATTTATCTTCCAAGACAACTTCCAAGGTATCAACATTACATCATTTCATGTTCATGTTTCAATTTCATTATTTCATCATTTGGTTTAATTTCCTACAAGGGGTTTGAGTTAGACAAACCCCTATTCACTAACAATCAACAATTTTTTCTCTCCTTGAGTATGTGCTTTCAGATTTATAGGTTGTACATCAAGTGGAGAAGAATTTTGGAGAAAAAATGTCAAAGTTATCAAGTTGCAAGATTGACCTTTACAGTGCAAAAAAAAGAATATAGGCTACAGAATCAAGTATAGGTTTCCAGGAGATGACAACCAGGAATTTGAGAGTACAAAAATCAATGAAAATTGCCTAGATATCAGTTTCAAAAACCATAATAGGGACCCATTTGCCACTAAAGGCGAATGAGTCCTTTGTGCCCTAAAAGTTGGCTTCTTGCAACAAGGTACACACCATTTTAAGCTCTAAAAACTCCCCTCATAGTTTATATAATAGATAGGATCAATTTTTTATTATTATTTGCATCTATTGAGCCTCATAATTGTAGGAATTTTGGTGATTTTATGTGGGAAAAATATAGTGGTTTATGATCTTGATCATTTCATTTTGGTAAACCCTATTTCCCACCTCATCAAGTTCAAGAGGAATTGAGATTTTGTGTTGCTATTGATGATTTTTTGAGTTACAGTGCATTATAGTGTTTGAAAGGGTTATTTAAATGTAAAAAATATTCATACCTTTCAAGTGAAGTTTTTTGAAAAGTTTTTATATGGATTTGTAAGTGTTCATTACTTACGCTAGATTATGTTAAAGTAAAGTTCGCTGTCCATAAATATTGGATTGACATAATGATGCATGTACTTAATTTTTTTATGTGCTTGCATGAATTTTGGTTAGCATTGTGTTAAACACTACTTTCAAAGTCCGTGGAAGCATGTTGAGGCATATTGCGACCCATTTCGGTCATTAATAATGTGTTTGGGTCACCCTCATTCTCTATCACTGCAGGTATGCTTTGGCATCGACCTAGTTTTGAACTTGTAAATATAAATTGTGTTTGGATGACCTTGGAAGAGTTTCATGGTTGAAGATGGTATAAGTATGAGATGATATGTTTGTGAGAAACAAGAGAAGGATGTGAGATATGTGTGTGTGATGAGTTTGAATTGATCAAACCAAATTTCAAAGTGTTAAGTTCTGAAAGCCAGTGAGTTGAAGTTGTTGTCTATCTTTCAAGCATGTTTACAAAAGTGTGAGGAAATTATGGTGGAACCTCCTCTATTATATTGAGATATTTTTCCCTTTATAACAACTCTTCTATCTTCTTTGTAATTCTGTGGAAGTGAGCCCGAGTAGTGAGCCCTCATTGGATACTATATCCTGTCTTGGAAGTGAGCCTTTCTCGCAGTGAACCTCTATATTTGGTTTTGGAATTCTTTATACTGTGAGCTAATCCTCACCATTGTCTTTCCTTCATTGGGCTTTCCACATAAATATGGTGTTATGGTGTGCATGGTTTTACTACTTTGAGTTTCTATTATTGCATTTAACAATTAAACACAATAGTAGAGTAAAAGTTATTGTCAGTGATGTAGATCTCACTTTTGTTGGAAAATTGTAATATTAAAATTGTTACAACTAATTCACCCTCCCTCTTAGTTTTCTTTTTCAACATGCATATCAAATAGTTATGAGGAAAGGCTCTCCTAATCTCCACTTTCACTTCCCCGAAGGTACAACTTGGGGACCTAGTGAAGATAGAAAAATTCAACTTTCAAGAGAAATGACTATCAATTCACTCCTCTATTTTATACTCCATTACAACATGGGAGTTCATTTTATTACCTAATGTGACCAAGTCCCTATGAAATAACACTAGAAGGAATGATCCTACTAATTTTTTTCACCAAAGGTTGCATAAAGTTCAAGTAGAGAGCATACACATGTTTAGTTATTTAGGAAAAAATAAAAGAATAAGGGAGTCAGTGATATTTTTATCATGAATCAATATTGAAAAAATGAATAAAAGTAGAGAATACACACCATTCAAAAAGTTATAAAACATGGACACATGTAAACATACACCAAATAGGTTAGTAATTTTATTAATCCACTTGGGAATAGAAAGAAGGAATTGAATCATAGAAGTGTTGATCTATGAAAGTGCTGATGTGTGTAAGCATAAAAATATGTGTGTTTTAATCAATGTATTTACTAAAAATAGTCTATAAGTGATGAAATATGATTCCATAGAAAATAGAAAATATATGTTAACAATTCCTTTTGAGAAAACAGTAGAAAATCTTTTAGGAATAATGTTAACAATAATAAAATAGGAGCAAATTTTATCAAATAGAAAAAATAAAAATAGAATGGTATAAATAGAAGGTACCTTTTTATGTATAAAATTGTTGAATGTGAAATGAAGAAAAATATGGGAGAGATGCTTTCTTTTGCTTCTAGGGTTTTGGACCTAAAGTAAGAAAGACCAATTTTTCAACACTTCACTCAAGAACAAACCCTTGAGATTTCAATGCAAATGAGATTGAAATCTAGAAAAGGGAAGGTTCTAGGGATTGAATGATATCTAATGAGGGGTTCACCACCAAGTGTAAACTTGGAAAAGAAAATGTTTGAAAACACAATGTGATATGCAAAAAGAATATAAATGAATGTAACAGAAAACCATGAAACTAGAGATGTGCACTTGGGAAACTATAGGAGGCATGATGGAGGTCTGGAATCCTAAAAAATATGATGTTGAAGAAAACTAGAACTCATACAATAGTCTGGGAAAATCAGTCTAGTTTCAGGAAAATTATGCCAAAATAGGTTTTTGAAAAATGGGTACTTAGATCTGCAAAGATCTTGTTCAGGGTTATATAGTGGGACTCATTCACCAATAGTGGAGAATCAGTCCACTTCTACTTTACTGAAAATTCTAAAGTGGATTTTGTGCCTCTCAGTTTGCTCTTCTATTCTTGATTTAGATTTGGGTCCAAAACTGCAAAACTCAGCCTATAGAGCTTATCCATGCTTTTACTAGGACTTAGTGACAACTTTGAAAACTTTTAGGGACTTGAAAACTTTTCTCCAACATGACTTCTTGGAAAATATGCAACCTAGCCTTGCAAATCACACACAATAAGGGGGGAAAATTTAATGGGGTTAGAATATAGGTGTTTCCCTTGGTAAAACCCTTGTTGGTAATTAAACCTTGAAATAGAATGAAATGTGGAAAGAGAATGAAAAATGAACAAAAGACAATGTTGCAACTCACCAAAACCTTGCAATAAAGTTCCACAATTATGTAAGATATGGCTCCAATGGATGTAGACTTGGAATCTAGTTTGATGTTGATAGATATTAAATGCAATGCTTATTTGAATCACACAATACTACATCACAATTGTTAGCTGAAAAACAACATGATGCAAATGATCTTTGACATGATGGATGACACTTGAAAATTCTCTTGAATGCTTGATAATACTCCCTTGAAATTCCTTGAATTCTCTTGTAAACTATATGCATGAATACTTGAATGCTAGGTATGAATAAGAGAGAAAGAACCATTTATTTATACTCAATTATGCAATAATTCCTAAAATTACAAGACTTTAGGCTGACCTTAGGTCTTGGAGAATAAAAATATGCTAGAAATTTAAATTAAATTTGAATTTTGTGTTAAAGGGGACTCATTGACCACCCTAGGTGAATGCATCCCACGTAAGGGGACTCATTCGCCCATAATTGTGAACGAGTCCCACCTTAGGAATTTAAGGTGGGTTTTGGTATTTTGATGTTTTAAATAATATTTGTCAAGATTATTCTGAAAGATACACATAAATAAGGCCTGTGGATGTAAAATGAGGCCAATTAAAGCATAATAAAGCCCAATTATTAGCGGAATGTGAAAGTGTGTTACAACACTTTCCAATAATCTAAATAAGGCAAGGATAAAATTGATTTAAGAAGAAATTGTATTTATTATACTTAGTTTAATTGATAAAATAATAGAAAAGTGTGAAAGTGTGTTACAACACTTCACAACACTTTTGCAAGGTACCATTAAATTTCATTAGTTCACAAGGGCCCAAGACATAATGTGAAATTTTTATCCACATTACAACACCAATTCAAGGAAACATTTAATCCAAAGTCCACAAGAAGGACCCAAACTATTGGTGTGATAAATGTCTTGTACTTAGCAATTCACTCACTAGGTAATTAGGGGACATATTCACATGTCAAGTTTACTTAGGATAAAAGATTCTTTCTAGAAGTCTTAGTTGGCTTTCCTAAAATTATCTTATCTAGCTATATTCCATGATTCTTAGGTATTTAGTTGTCTCATGTCATAGGATTATGACACTTGTCATGATCTTGTCTAATCCTATCTCTCAACCTTGCCTTTATAAGAAATTCATCTCATGTACATTAGCATCATATTCAACCATTAATCAATCTTGCATTGTGAAGCAAGCTTTCTTCATTCTCTCTTGTGGAAGTGGTTTTGGTCTAATAACTATTCCTGGGGGTGTTGGGGAACATTTACTCCCACATGGTATCAAATCTCTTTAGTTGTTGCAGATTCCTTCCCAGATCTGAGGGTATTTTGTTCGATTCAAGTTTTTTGTTGGGTGCATATTGGGGTTTCAAGGACCTCACAGTTGAGATCAAAAGGTTCCATAGACAAATTTTGATTATAAATTCGTCCATTTTCAGTAAAGTTATTTTTGAAGATATATTTTTTTCGTTGGGACAACCTCCCAAGTGATAGATTTTTTCCATTTTTCACAAAAAAATATTTTGAAAAATATTTTCTGTTGTATTTCATTATAAATTTGGGGCAAATTTATTTTTATCAGGCCTTTATTTGTATTGTTTTGGGGAAAATATTTTTGGTTGACATCATCTTTCCAAATCGTAGGGTTTTTATTACTTGATTACCGGTGTTCTATTTTCTCGGTAGATCTATCAAAGCATCGTGCACTTGCAAGGTAGTACTATGTCTATGTCGGTGACAAAATCTATCAGCATATATTTGCAGGCCCTGTCAATCATTAATCAGTGGTGACTTATTTGGAAGGTTATATTGGAGGTTTCATCCACGTCATCACTTCAATCAGTGGAATATTTCATCTGTATGTCCATTGATCATAGGTGGGTACCCTATACCAGTCAAATATGAGGTCTTCTTCATCGCATACTTCATTTTCTATCATCGATCTCCTATTTACACCGGTGTATTCTATATTATCAACCTCCTTTGTTGTCTTGAACATTCATATCTACTGATCTTTCATTCTATATCGACCGCCCCATTGTCCTTGTATGTCAAGTATTGTCTTTTCTAATTGGTGGTCAACTAACAATCTCGGTATTTGCCATATTATTTGGCATAGCACATGGTTCGCGAGTACATGGTCCTTCATTGATGGTATGCATGTATTTTTAAAGTTTTTTTATATAAATCTTTGTATAGTTTGTAAGGCCATTGGAAAGAAGCTGACCTAGTATCATTTGTCCTGCCAACCAGTTGTTTTATTAGAGCATGATGTTTTTTATTTTGCTAATTTTTTTCCAAAGGTCATATGGATGACTGAAATTAAGCCACTGGGTGCCTGAATTTTGCATCAATTTAGTCTTTTGGTGTCTGGTTTTTGCCACATAGTGACTTTTATAGGCCTTTTTTTCATTTTTGCATAACTTTTACAAATGGAGACCATTTTTCAAAAAAAAGATATCGTTGGAAAGCTGGAAGTGTAAATTTTTTAGTGGTGTAGATACTTTGTAGGGATTTTGTAGTTTTGTACCTTTTTTTCTAGGTTGAAGACAAATATCCACTTTTTGTTTTCAAGCTCATATCTTTGCGTACAAAATGGGTTTCTTAATTACTTTGGAGAAAGGGAACTATAGGCAATGGAGAAATTTAATTCACTTATCCTAGTGAGTGGAATATATTGTCATATTTGTTTAATAAAGTTCCTTTTCCTACAATAGATGATGAGTATTTCATTTGGAAAGGCTTTAGGGCTAGTCTTTAGAGTTATTTTTGAAAATGTAAATGATGACATTTTGGAGACACTTATTTACTTTTAATGTCCTCATTCTCTTTGGAATCACATTAGAGACGTATATGGAGACCATGATTCTTCTCCATCTCTTCAAGATCCTCTTTACAAACCTAATGTGCTTCTTCCTTCTTCAAAGCTAAAAACCCATGCTTGTGATCCTTAGGAGGAGATTGCAGAGGCTTGAGAGGTTCCTGATTCTTCATCTTTTTTTGATGGTTCATTAAGTGCTTTCAGCGATTCATTGTAATAGGTAACTAGTAGTCTTCCTAATTGGGATTCCTATTTGATAGTCATTTCTTCTTTATTTGTGGAGTCTCACATTGCATATTTGGAGGACCAATTTGAGGGTCTATCTCTCCTATTTGATTAGGGTTTGTCTTCGAAATTTCTTCAAGATTAGTTTCCACTTGTTCTCAATTTGTCATAGTTTTTTGTGATTGGGCATGTACCTAATTAGATTGTGGCATCATATTCATCATCCAAGAACTTGACAACATATGAGAAAATTTTAGAGACACAATCTTTATACATATGGATTCCTCTTCCTACTAGTTCCTATCCAGAATGGGAAGCATTCCTATAGTTGTACTTGGTTTATCTTCTTCCCAAGGGGATAAACATTGTTTGTAGGCATTGTATTATGTTTTGTCTTTAGACATTAACCATACTTGTAGGCGATCACACATTGTGGAGTGGTATCTTATCTCTCTACTACCCTCTTATTTGGTGGTATTTTATTGTATATACATAATGGATGTATTCCATGGGGGGTATCAACTTGAGTCCTCCATACATCATCTTAATTTTTGTTTTTTTTTCTCTCTTTTTTTTGGGAAGAGTTTTTTTATCCTTGGGTTTTCTCCTTTTCTGCCTTGTGAGAGATTGCATAGATTGATTGTTTGCATTTGCATTTATAAATGGGTACCTAACATGGCCTAGTAGCTGAGGCCCATAGTCATAGTCTTTGCATAGTTTGCATAATAATCTTCTCCCTAAGTTGCACTTAAGGGGGTGTTGGTGTGAATAAATTTCTTGTATCTAGCTAATTCCCTCAATAGGTGTCGAGGGGACATATTCAAGTATTGAATTTTACTTAGGATATAAGATTCTTTCTAGAAGTCGTAGTTGGCTTTTCTAGAACTTATCTTATCTAGCTATATTGCATGATTCCTAGGTAGTTAGTTGTCTCATGTCATAGGATTATGACACTTGTCATGATCTTGTCTAATCCTATCTCTCAACCTTGCCTTTATAAGAAAGGCATCTCATGTACATTTGCAATCAATTCAATAATATTCAACAATTATTCAATCTTGCATTGTGAAGCAAGATTTCTTTCATTCTCTCTCTCTCTTGTGGGTGATTTTGGTCTGGCAACTATTCCTAGAGGGTGTTGGAGAGTCACCATTTACTCCCACATAAATGAGTATGAAAAATGTCCAAGGATCCCTTTTTTGACTACATTTTAGCCCCCACTTTGGTGAGAGGATGAACATACTTAAAACTCACACTAAAGTAGACAAAATGCACCAGAGTTCCAATGAACCAATCATTGAAAGATGAGACAACAAAAATCATGAGGGTGATCAAGCCCCTAGGATGAGAATCCCATGGAAAACCAACATAAGCATAAAAGACACACATTAAAATGATATAAAAGAATATAGAAAAAAAGACAATCATACACATTGAAAAAGATGAAAATGGGAAAATAAAATAAAGAGAAAGGAATTAGATCAAGCTTCGATCATTTGTCTGTCCAGATGTGGATTAGATCTAGGTTGTTTGTCTAGAAAAAACATACTCACTTTGAGGTGATGGAATTCATGGTTGTCTACTAAGTGAGAAGTCCTAGAAGGTGAGAAAAATACACTAGGGATGATATGTACTCACACACATGCAGAAGTGGCTATAGGGAAATTCATGCCTTGGATTAGACATCTGCTCAACCATGCAAAGTTATGGGTATGTGCGGGATCATCGAGAAAATATAGGCCCATAAAATGGCAAAAGAATTAGAAAAATCGAGTTAGGAAACTTGACATAAAATTTGATTAACTTATCTCTATATTATTTCAAAATGTGTAAGAATAAAATTTGTAGCAAATTGAATGTAGTTTCTAAACTACTAGGTTTGTTTTTTTTTAAAATCATTGGGTGAAAATTTAAAATTTCAATGCAGTAGTACTTAAATTTCAGGGAAAAAATAAGAGTAAGTGTTTGTCGACCACCCTAACCAATAATAAAATGATAATATTTTTTTATAATATTTTAGATGTAAGTAGAGGACTCATGTCCGATGTGATCTGCATATATTTTTGTAATTTTTCCAAGTAAATAATTAATTATGATTTTTTATTACAACTTTTATAAAATATTAAAACTTTGTATTTGACCACCTGTAACTTGGTCAAAACTTCATGAAATTCAATTTTTTTTAATCCTATAGTATGCAAAGCATAGAATGTGATGCATGTTTTGGATTCAAAAAATTGATATCGTTTGAAATTTTATAGATGTTTTTCAATCAGTCTATCAATTAGGACTTTAGTCATAATTTGAATAGAAAATGTATAATAATTACTTATTAAATTCAAAGTAAAGCATAATTTAAATTGGTGGAAAGTTGATACAAGCAATATATGAGATAAGAGCAAGTGCCAAACTAGGAGAAGCACTAGTTTCAATCCTCTTTATATGAGATTTTTCATTTAAGCTCATGGAAGAGGAAAACAATGTGTTCAATTTATTATGAACCTCTTCATCAATTTCAATGGTCTCATCACTGTCATCCAAATTAATCACAACAAGAGGATGAATGATAATGTCCATTGAAGAGTTCAAATTTGGTTGTGATTGTTGCATTGGGTCGTTTTGTTTCAAGTGGGGAGGAGGGTCATCATGCATTGCTTCACTCAAGTTCATATTTTGATTTTCTTTGTTTAACTCCTCATACAACTTGTAAGCAAGGACACTACGTCTACGCCTATGCTCTCAAGCACCTCTGTTTCTTTTGGTTTTGTTTTCAAGTTGTGTAGGAATGGGTTGATCAGCCATAGGTTTCTTTTCCTCCCTAAGGGGAGGAACTAAAGGAACCACAAGAGGTTGTTCAACCGCTTTCTTTTTGAATTTGTGAACTTGCTTTATTCTGAGGTGTGATAGGGTTGGTTTCACTATCTCTTGGACATTTGTGGGCTGCCAGTGAAGTTTCAGTTGTAGGTTTGTCTTGGGTTTTTTATTCTTGTTTAGGTTCAGGCATGGTTTCATCTAGGATAGGAGGTGTAGAGGTTGAGGGGGACATACTTTGGAGGGATAGTTCTGCTATCTTCCTTGCCTTGAACATTTGGTAGGACAAGAAAAATAAGTCTTCTCTAGGCTTTATAGGTTCCATGGACTCGGTCTAAAAGGAATCTAGGGAAAAGTTTCCTTTAGATGACAATTGGTTAAAGCCGCTATGGTGAATAGTAAATATATCATTTTGAAATGGAAACTTTAAGGATTTATGAACAACCTATGGGACAACTTTCATGGAGCGAAGCCATGGGTGGCCAGGCTTCACATGAAATTGGTCCGACTATGGGATGATGGAGAATGTGACATCTAATATTTTTGGTCCTATTTATAATGTTAGGGTGATCGATCCTATTGTAGGGAACACAAAGCCATTGTGTGTCTTGATCCATGTTTTCAGTCTATTATATTCATCTTGATAAAGTTCATGCAATATTAAGATTTCCTCAGTGATCACATTCTCTCCACAAGTGGGATCTATTAGTACCATTTTAGTTAAATGGGTATCCAAATCTATAGAAAATTCTGAAAACATGTATAGTGGTGACTTAGTCCACTTTGGCTTTTCTAAAAATCTTAAAGTAGAAATAAAAGCTCTTGGTTTGCAGTTTGTGTTCCTCTAGGTGTCCGATTTTGAAATGCTGATTTTTGACACTATACGTGACTTTTTGTGGATATTTTTACCTAGATAACAAGGAGATGTATTCAAAAAGTTTACAACTTATCCTTCAATGATTTCCAAGCCTTCAAAGTACCTAAATTTGCAAACACACAATGAAAGAGAGAGAAATGTTGAATGTTAGGGCATGGGGGTTTACCTTGGTCAAACCCCTTTTAGGTAATTAAGCCAAATGAAGAAATAAGATGAAGCCTGGACATGAAATGAAGGGATGAGAAACTTGAAATGATAATTGATCTTGAGTTTCTATAGCAATAGATGAAGAATCTACTCTTCAATGTCTCAAAAAAGATCTTGGGTGCTCTTTAAATGAATTAACCCTAGCTTGATTGACTTGAATGCATGATGAATGTTGAATGAATAATGAATGAGTTATGAATTATAGTTTAGAAGATTTTTTATATCGTAAATCCACCTAAAATGCCCATTAATTTGATCCCCAAGGCCGAAATGAAGGAAAAATAAAAATAAAATCCAATTTTTCCCACTCGAACCTCAAAAATAGCCCAAATGGGACTAAGTCGCCATGTTGGGTGACTTAGTCCCACCTGGATGGGACCAATTCACCTAGATGGGAAACTTAGTCCCACAAGGACTCTTTTTCTAGCTAGATTGTTGGGGAATGAAGAATTTTGGTTTTTATGTTGTTCTAGTCAGGTCTTTGATCAAATTATGCCTTAGGGTGCACAATATGGGGTCATAGGGGCCTAGTAATGATGACGTAAAGGGTAATAAGGGCTAGGGACACAAAGTTCAATGTGAAGGTGTGATTAAATACACTCTACAACATTAAAATTAGGTCCCCATAGCCTAGAAAGGAGCAACATCCAATGTGAATGTGTAAGACACATTAAAATACAACAATGGAATTAGGTTTAATTTACAATCCTTCTAGATTAATGTTATAATTCCATCAAATTCATTTTACAATATTGAATTAAGGGGAAAATAGGTCCATTAGTATAGAAAATTGTGAAATTCTTTTACAACACCTTTACAACACCTCGTTAGATGCATTTTATTCAGTTTGCAAGGGTAGAAGACCTAAATTGTAGACATGTAAAACACCTCACAACACTAGATCAAGGCATCATTAAGTCCAATTTATCATTAATTATTAATGTATCAAGCAAGAGATACATTTTTTTGTGACACAATAATCTTGAATGATCTTATGATACTAAAGGTGATTATGACACCATTGGCTGCTACTACATGACATCAGTCAAGGAAAGCCAGAGCCCACAGGATTTTGTGGATAGGTTCAATTGAAGCTAGGAGATCTTAAGAGTTTTCTCTCAAAATTTCAAAAGGTTTTGGAGATCCACCCTGAGAATTGTGAGAGCTTAAAAGTTGTAGGCCATATATATTCTCAGCAAGTTTAGGAAAATAAGGCTATGGAAATTTTAAGAAAGGAAACTCGCATAGATCCACATGATGCCCATGCATTTATCAAGATGGGTGAGTTAGTAATATCATCAGACCCTAGCGCAACCTTAGATTCTCTTAAGACACCAAAGTCTCTTCTGAAGAAGATCAGAGAAGAAGTAACCATTCAATTGATAAACAACATTGGGGTTCTGCATTTTGAGTGTGATAAACTAGAGTTGGCTCAACAAAATTTTATGGAGTCATTAGGAAATGATGTTCTACCCCTACATAAATATATGTGGTCAGTTTTGTGCATTTTTAACTTGTAATATTCTCATAGTTAGTGAAAAATTTAGGGTTCATGAAGGAATAGAAAAGATGCATAGAGTCTTTGAATTATA
>VDFB02004699.1:0-28643 GCA_007258455.2 Sequoia sempervirens | reverse complement strand
AAGTGGATCTTGAGGAAGAAATTTATCATGTGTAATATGAGATTCATTCACTTAAAAGAAGAAATGCATGAATCTAAAGCAAGGGTATCACAAGCCCTTGAACAAGACAAAAAGATAATCATGGAGATAAAAGTACAATATGAAGAAGAAAAAAGGAACGAGGAAGAATCCAAGAAAATAATCCTAGATTTGAAAATTGAGAGTGAATAGAAAAAAAGGATTGAGGAAAGAATGAAAAGCCAATTAAAGGAAAGAGAAGAAAGTTTTGAAAAGTTAGAATCCAAGATTGTATCACTAAGGAAGGAGTTCGAAAAGACTATGACACAATTAAATCAAGAATTGAAGAATGCGAGAAGTTCAAAAAAATTGGATAGTATCATAAATTCCCGAAATCCCACATGTGACAAGAGTGGGGTTGGATTCAAAGAATGGAAAAGTTAAAAAAATGGATTAGCCTCCTAAAGAATAAAATAAGAAAACCTACTAAAAAATGTTTCAAGATTTTGTCAAAGCTAAAACCAAAAAAAAAGAGGAGAATCAATGGAAAAGGATGAAAGGACCATTCAGAAAATCTCCCCCATTGAGATAGGTACATACAAATAGGTTATATCCTTCTTTCCCTAGCTATTTTTTCATTTGCAATCAATTTTGACATAAGGCAATAAATTGTAAATGGAATGCTAGAAATAAGTGTAGGAAAATAACTATAAATAATGGAACACATGTTAGGCCTAAGCCTGCAAGAAACAAGATTGGAAGATTTGGGATGATGAACAAAAATATCAACTCATTTTCTCTACTCATGAATCATAATATAATATACAAGAGCAATAATCTTTGGCATTCAATGAAGTTTTGTAGAACTGGTTTCTTGGAAACTTCTAAGTAAAACAAAGAGGTAGAACAAAAGAAAGAACAAATGGAAGAAGATGGAAGAAGAGAGAAAAAACCATGATAGTTCAAAGAGCCTTGCATGCTAGAAATGAAAGTGATCAATGGTATATAGATAGTGGATGTTCGAGACATATGATAGGTTATAAGAGAAAGTTTATGCAATAAATGACCCTTGATTTTTTTCTAAGTTTTCTAATTTGTTGATTGTTTTTGTTTGATAGATGTTTTGCATTGAGTCTCATGTGCCATTCATGTTTTGAGCTTGCATAAAGTAAATAATTAAAATTACAGAAAATAGGAGAATACACTAGAAAATGCACTTTCAAAGCTTTCTATAATCTAATTTTATAACAAAAAATTACAGTCCTTTTGAGATACAAATTTCAAACTTAGAAATAAGAAATCAAACATGTAAATGAGCACCAAACAAGAGATTATGAACTTCTACTTTTTCAAATTCATCACCAGTGAGTTAGGCCTTCAAACCCTGTGCAATGCAACACCAAACACCCCTCTAATTGTTAAGAGTTATCATATATTAGCTAATAATTAATTAATATTTAATTGATTATTAGTCTAATTTATTCTCACACTCTTTAGATAAACTTAGGAATGCTTTATTAGTTGAGTTAATATTAGATCATTATGTCACATCTCATGTGATGTTGACACTTGTCATGATCTAATCCCTTTCTCATTTAGGGATTTTCTCTTATAAGCATTCAACCCTCATTGTAATTATTCACGAAGAATATTTGAAGGTTTCATATCTTCTTGAAAGCTTCTTCTTTAACTTTTTCATGTTGATGAATATTGCACATATTTTTTTGTAGATCTCTTGCATGGAAGGTGTCTTTGTTTTTGATTGATCCCGTGGCTCATGGTTTTTAGTATTTTCACACTTTGGTGAATTACTTGGACATTTTAGCTCCTGGAAACTTTTTGTTTGTGTGGGATGACTTTTTTTTGGTTGTTCTATATGTATTTCCAATTTTTTGTCATGTTTGGACATTGTAGACATCTTTTCATGCATTTACTCAATTTGTAAACGGATTAAGATAAAGTGCCTTTGTATTGCACCTGTATTATGGGATCTTACACCACTTTGTACCTTATTGTACTCACACTATGATATAAAGTGCCATGGGGGTTGATGTTTTCCTTTGTTTTCCTTCATACCTTTCTCATGTGTATGTGACTTTTGTTTTCACATACTTTCTATATGCTTGTACTTTCATGATTGCACCTTCAGATGTTCTTGGTCCCTCTTCATGCACTAATTTTAGGCATTTAGTTTCAGTGTACCTGTCATACCTCTCCCTTGTCAACATTATGGGGGGGTTTCTACTGTTGGTGCTAATGCTTCCTTGGTTTCATGTTGGAGTGAGTTATGTATACAGTATTTGTTCCTATGTATTAGGCAAATGTAGCAGTTGGTTACCCATGCATTTCGATGAGATGGAGCACTTACCATATGGACACTCTTGCATTCCTATTTCTAGAGGTGACCTTCCATTTTCACTTGATTAGTTCTTCAAACTATTGGTAATTGTGCCATTTGTATCTTCAATTTTGAGATGTTTTTGCCTTGGTTTTCCATTGGATTCGAGTAGTGTCATTGAGGGCACTCATGTAGATTCTTATCTTCTTGATCCTAATCATCATTTGTTTCAGAGATGGTTTTTCTTTCAACATTTCAACAGTCCTTCTTTGACAGTGTTTGCAACCTCTTCATGCTTCTAGATGTTCCTTTGTTCCTATCTTTTGGGACAATCTTGCCTTGTTTGGAGGCTTCGTCAGTCCTTCACTTAGCTTTCATCTCTTTTCGGAGTGGATTTTTTCCCACGATATTTTCTCTATTTCTCCACATTATAGAGATCTTCTATTTTTACATGGGTACCTTATTTGGCCTAATTTGTTTAGACCCATCTTGCATTCTTTTTAGGGTTTCTAGCTACTCCCTAATTTCATCTTAAGGGGGGTGTTAAAGTTATCATACATTAGCTAATAATTAATTAATATTTAATTGATTATTAGTCTAATTTATTCTCACACGCTTTAATTAAACTTAGGAATGCTTTATTAGTTGAGTTAATATTAGATCATTATGTCACATATCATGTGATGTTGACACTTGTCATGATCTGATCCCTTTCTCATTAAGGGATTTTCTCTTATAAGCATTCAACCCTCATTGTAATTATTCATGGAGAATATATGAAGCTTTCATATCTTCTTGAAAGCTTCTTTTGTGACTTTTTCTTGTTGATGAATATTTCACATATTTGTTTGTAGATCTCTTGCATGGAAGGTTTCTTTGTTTGTTGTTTGAACCTATGGCTCATGGTTTTTTTCTTTTTTCACAATTCTAACACTAACAACTCCCAACAATGGTAGATAATAATCCTTAACAAGGTTGGTTAGACTAGGAGAAATCACCCAAATAAGGCGCTAGCAGCAGTAGGGTGATTTGGTCCTAAAAAACATTGCTTGTTCAAAAAATTCCACAAAATATATGCTTGGTGGTGCCTAGGACATGATCATCAAAGGGAACAATACCCACAATGAAATCTCAAGTCATTTGAGAGATATGAGAAAAACACCATGATCAAACCTAGTTACCAAAAATCCCAAAAATCACTAAAACCACCTCCAAACACTCTGAAAATCATGCCAAAATGAAACTATGCTATCACAAACCGAAACCCAACTAACCACACATCAAAAATACTCAAATATATTCATTTTTTTTAATAAACTACAACAATGAAGCTCTAAAAGTGATTCCTGCGTGGAACCATACCTCCACTAGCTAGGGTAGATATTGCACTACCAAAACTAGCTCCTCAATGCCAAGGGTTTTCATCCTCAATACCTGTTTTCAAACCACTGGTGTAAAACAAACAACATATCCTTATGCAACCATTTCAACATAACCAAATGAGGTTGCAAAGTGAAGTTTTAAAGCCTATACAAATAATTAGGGCGCCTCTCTTGAGAAAACCCTAATCCTCCACTAAAACCAATATCCCTTTTCTATTTTCTTTTATTTTATTTTAATGCTTAACTCATCCTTAGTCTATTTGGGCATCCCCATATCCAGCCTACAAAAGTGATTTTGATGCTTTAAAAACAACTCTGAGTTATTCAACTAGGCATCAAGGTGCACTTTATGTCCCCTTTGACCTTCAACTTAAAATTATAAAGTAACATTATTTTAATTTGTTTTCAAGGGAGGAAATAGAAATATTAAAATAATCCAACCTTAGCAACCCAACGCCCCAACTAAAATAATGCTACTAAAGATAGCCTGACTTGGTCCATCTTTGCACAAATAGACTTACTATTTTTAGTAAGTACTAAAAATAGTTAAAATACCAAATACTCAAGCTAGAATGATAATAGATATGCCAAAGGGCTTACGATAAACAGTAAGCACTAGATTTGTCCCCTACTAAAAATAGAAAGTCCACCTAAACCTAGAAACCCCAACATAATGAACTGGAATTGAGTTTCCTTACCAAAACCGTTTAGCCTACAGGAATTTTGGAATAGGCTAAAGGTCATATGCACTACTCAGAGGCTAGGAAGGGACATTATAATCTTCCCTCCCCAAATATTTTTTTCCCTCAAGAAATCAAAATGTTGGATGTTGTAAAATCTGCTCTCTCCCAAGTAGCATCCTTAGCATGCCCAAATTGCACTCCACTATCTAGGTCACTCAAAGAGTAAAAATTATCAAATCCATACTAAAAATCCTATGAGGAATGAGGCCAACGCCATAAAATATAATATGCCAAAACCACTCAGAGAAGACTACATCAACAAAATCTCTACCAATCACAATCCTAGTCAACATGAGAATCACCCTGTTGGACCATAAGTAATAAACCATGGCATGACACCTCATGATAACCCAAGTACAAAGCAAGTCAATCACCATCAAGTCTCTAAAATCATCTAACCAAGTAATGCCCCTGTTGTTGTCATCCGCAATCATAACATCAACACTCAACCACCACGTGTCAAAGGAATGTTCCATAACACACCAACACACCCCAACCATTGTAATCATTAAGACATCATCCTAAATAATGCATTTCATCACCATGAGGTAACTATAGTGAGAATCACTCACCAAAGTGGAAACAATTAATGGGTAAAGTGTTTGGATAGATACTCATAGCCAATTGCCCAAAAACTTTCCCAAACTCAAAATCAATCTGCTCATCAAAATATGTCTCATAACAAACAAAATAAATTAAGGGTAGCGGTAATCAAACTGAGATCCTACTGAATACATAGGAGAGATGATAAAATAAGTAGCTAAAGATTCATCCCATAGGATCAAACCATCACTATCATCAAGGCTTGACCATGAATTACTCAACTATTGAGCTGAAGGAACCATCCAACTCATTTGTAGATCTAAAACCAGTCATATGCAAGCTAATAGGACAATGGGTAGCAGTACTAAAACTGGAAGCTGACCCACTACTCCAATCTCGAAACAACACTTTGTGACTAGAAATTGCATTTGGGTCCCAAGTCGTACTATTTTTTCCCAATGCAATGCTACAACTAGGAGTAATCCCATCATCCATCTCAAAAAGAGGATTTTCATATGCCATATCAACATCTACCTCAAACAAAGGATTACCAGTAAGAAACTAATGATTATCCTCAAAATTTGATTGTGAATCCAAATCAACAAGGTTGTTAGGCCCTTGCTCATGTTCAGCTTCATGCAAAGTGAAATCTGATTTGTTCTCAAGTTCAAGAACAAAACCATCAATTTTATCTATAACATTATCCTTGCATAATAGTGGAGACAAAGTTTGAAAAACACTATAGTCAAAATTAAGTTCATCCCAAATAGGTTCATTGACATACTTAGGTTCCAAAACACCTGGATCTCATGTGTTAAGAGGTTGATTGTAATTTTCACTGTGTTGAGTGCTTTTAATGCTTTAAAAACAACTTTAAGTTATTCAACTAGGCATCAAAGTACGCTTTATGTCCCCTCCGACCCTCAACTTAAATTTATAAAGTAACTTTATTTTAATTTGTTTTCAAGAGAGGAAATAGAAATATTAAACTAATCTAGCCTTAGCAACCCAACGCTCCAACTAAAATAATGCTACTGAAGGTAGCCTGACCTGGTCCAGCTTTCCATAAATAGACTTAATATTTTTAGTATAGTTAAACACTTAAGACTCAAGATAGAATGATAATATCTATGCCAAAGGGATTACTATAAATAGTAAGCACTAGATTGGTCCCCTACTAAAAATAGAAATTCCACCTAAACTTCAAAAGTCCAACACAATGAACTAGAATTCAATTATCTTACCATAATCGTTTAGCCTATAGGAACTCTGGAATAGGCTAAAGGTCATATGCACTACTCAAAGGCTAGGAGGAGACATTATAGTTTATCACTTTAAAAAGAGTCAATGGTGGAACTATAAGATTTGGTGATTGTGAGGGATGGGACTTGCAACTCCAATGTCTCTAGTACAAAGAAGAGTCAGTAGGGAGAAAATTGCCCTCGATCACCTCAATGGAAAAGGAAGAAGGATGTAGTGAATGATGGACAAACTAGACTCTATTTTATGTTTTCAAGGATGGAGGATTTCAAGAATCAAGTGAGCGTACCATAGGGGTTTCAGATTGCAGACTAACTAGCTCTTAGCTAGAGGATGTCAATGTGGGACTTAAATGATAGTGCAGTGTGCTTTTATCTCAAGGACACACTAGCATCTCATACAAACTAAGAATAGAGTCTACGATATGAAACTCACAAGGTTTGCTAATTGATGGCACTTTCAAATTTTGCAAAATCTGAAGTGCTCATATTAAACCCTAGGAATTTTTATCTAAAACCTTTGATACATCTAATGAAGGGTTCTTATATAGGGGTTTAGAGTTTTGATTTTTTTTAAGTTGTTTGTAACATTCTATTTTGTTGCTAACTACGTAGTTCCTATAGCCAATCACATAAAATTTTCTTGTCTATCAATGTCATCAAGTGGCTGGCCCCTCTCATTTCTAGGTCTAAATCGCCCATTTTTTCTATAAGGTTAAATAAAGGATCTTTTGGCCTTTGCAATCCTTTGTATTTTGTGATTCAAAAATCTTGAGCCTATTATTCTAAATATCATCCTAAGGAGATCCCCCTCATTAGAACAACTTAAGTGCACATGCTCAAAGTTTCCACTTAAGTCCCAATGGTTCTTTTAACTAGATCACTCATCGTTGATGTATTCATAGGTACATACTTTGAATTAGTGACAAGCAATGGAATGGTGTTTTCTTTGAAATCTCTCATCATTAATGGCTTTTGAGCTTTCAAATTTTCAATAGCGATGAGCAAAGCTTCTAGCCTTTTGTTCTTATCACTCATCATGGATGGTCATAAAATGATAAATTTGTAATAGCAATAAGCGATATGATGAAATATCACATGATCACGGATATGTTTTAAATATAAAATTCCCACATTAGCGATACATGATGCACATTGTAAGCATTATAAATCCTCTCATCGCTAATTGCTCGCATAATGTATGAGGAGAATTAGCGATGAATGATGGCCTTATGGATTATTGCTCATCTCGAATTCATTTTAGAACTTGAGTTCTGAATTAGCGATAAACAATAGTATTCTCTAAAAGGTTTTTCTTTCTCTAATTTGATGTGATCCTATGAGCGATGTCTTTTGTGCCATTTATTTTATGCAGGTGTACGTGTCTAAATCTGGTGCCTCCACTATATCTCCCATCGTCGATAAGAGCCTAAGTACAGAGTTTGAATTAGCGATGCGCAATGGAGGGACGGAAGTGACCAAAAGATAGGTTGTAGAACCAAGGGCTAAAGACCATTGCAGGGATGTTTACATTGTTGATGAGGCCTATGAAGGATGAGATGCATTCGTGATAAGAGATTACTATTGATGGAATGAGCAATGTGGCAAGATCCTGAGGATTTCGCATAAAGAAAAAAGGAAAGAAACGAAAGGATTGGAGAACTATTGATAAAGTTTTAAAATAGGATGATCCAACAAACTAAAGATCATCTCATGAATACTTTCATCATTGATTACACCCTAGAAGTTGAGAAGGATCAGCGATGAGTGATGAAGCATATAAGGAAATATTCTCTCAAGAAGACAAACTGGTCTCATGTACTCTTCCAATATAAATGAGAAGGCATAGATTAGGCTGGATATACATGCTAATTGTTAAGTCACATATAATTAATCAGGGTTAGAGAAGAATGTGGCATCATTTGAGATAGCATCATTGTTTTCAAGGAGAAATTTGATAATGGTTGAAAAATGATGCTCATGGCCACCTTAGATGAAATTTTAATTGCTCTAAGATCAACGTCCTAGATTCAAATCCAAACTATTAAGTTATCAATTCACTCAAGCAAGGAGTTCTTGAATCATTAATTCTGCATGCTCAAAATTTCTATTTAATGTAGGTTGATCACTGTTCATTCTCACCATCTTTTTAGTCTGTAGTATATGTGAGGTGAATTATGAAGTGGAGCAAGTAGTTGTTTGTCTGTATTGAGTTGAATTTTCTTTTCCTTAGTAGCTTGGTTTCAAATTGGGGTCTCTAAATTTCTCTAATAGGTTGGGTGTAATTGTTTGGGTTGTAAGTGTGTCTCCCTATAGTTTTGTTTCAAGTTGTTAAATTTTTCTTGATTTGAAAATGGGGAAAACTGGTGCAACAATTCAACCTATTAGAAGGTCTAGCCATCTCAGTGTGTTTGAGTGTCATGAAGATATGATTGAGCAGGAAGCCTTGGCTTCTCCTGAGGTTTTAAAGGGTAAAGGGAGGGATAGAGGTCATAAGAAGAAATCAATTGTACATAGTACATACTACTTGAGAAATAGGACCCTTCTGGGAGAAGTGGTTGAGTTCAAAGGAAAGAAACTGGCACAATTAGTAAAGAAGGCCACAAAAAAAGAGAAAATCCATAGGGCCTACTTGGGGAAACACAATTCTCCTATTGCGCTTTCTGATACTCCTTCAAACGCTAAAGTTGATACTGAATCAGACTATGGCCAGTAGCTCCATTCTTTGGAGCCATATGTGAGCTCTAATGATGACATGGTGATGATCCCTCCAATTTCATCAAGGACAAGGAGCGATCGGGCATTTTCTGATGCCGACAACTATGAATAGGGTCACCACCCTATTTTATTTTTTTGTTGACACCATGGTCTTTGCATAGGAGCTATTTATTTTCATGTGTCCATGGTTTTCCTTTTGCTTTCCCATGCTGATGTGGAAATTCTCCAAAAGATATGATTTGGAATCTTTTTTGTTTCAAACAACGAATGCTATGATAATGACTACTAGCGTCCTGCACATGCTTTTTACCTTTTGTCCTCCCTTGTTCTCAAATGATTGCATATGAAACCACCTGGGGAGTTCTTCGAGGAGTCAATTAGAATTAGGTTTTTTGAAATGAACTGAAATGAAAGTGAAAGTGAAATTTTAATTTTAGTTGGGTGCTTTTTGCTCCCCTATTCTATAAAGGGGATTTCATGGCTAATAGAGAGGGTTCAAAATTATTGAGTCTAGACAAGGTCACAGTGAATACTATGCTCTAAAAGTAGAATATAATGTAAATAGATATTTTAGTAGATATATCATATGCAAATTTAAGATGAAAGTTATATTGTATACCAATCTTAAATATGGTTTTACAAAGAAATAGCATAAATGAAGAAGAATTTTAGTTCTTAAATGTTGCTCTCCTATTTATTTTCTTCCAAGTTATGAATGAAGTTGTTAATTATGATTTCATTTGTCTTATGTAATTTGCACTAAATGGATGAACTCGTATTATGCTTCAATTCAAAGATTTGATTAAATGCTAAAATGAGGTCATTAGTTTGTGAGAAAAGGATATAGGATTTAGTAAGGAAGTGATATTTTGCAACACTATGAGTTAAATGTTACAAAGTGGCATTCTAATAGTCCATTAATTTATGAGGTTCAATCAAAATTGTACTACCAATTGGTTACAAGTTATAACTCTTTTTCTCCCTTAGTAAGGCACTGATTGTTTTATCAGTTTATCTTGTGGTCAATTGAGCTAGTATTGAAATTGGCCTAGGATTCAAGATGAAGAATGATTCATAAAATACTCTAAACTACATTGCCCCAATTTTAAGTATGTAAGTGCGCTACTTGAAATGAGTAACACTTCTATATGATGTTTGTGGAGCCTTTGATAAGGTGATTTTCTTGTAATAGTGCATTTGTGTGAGGAAATACTCTTGACCTAGTGTGAGATATTATGAGTATGCATGGGATTTCCCTCCCTGGGTCTCACAAAGCTCGAAGAGAAGAAGTGAAGTACTAATTACTTTACTTAATTTTTGGCCAATCCTCAACCTTGTTGATAATTGAGTTGTGGAAAATTCATTAGCTAGGACTGAGATTAAGTTTGGTTCTAAAAAAATAACCAACACTAATGACCTAAGAGCCTTAATCTGATAGTTTTAAATGAAAATGACAAAATGTTGCTAATGTGTAAAATAAAAAACTACAATAAGAAGAATACTTTAACTTGAAAGATAAATTGATTATGAATAGAATGGCAAGCAAGGGTATTACAAATCCAATTTATAGTTGATCCTTCTTCTGGCAAGCTCCGCACAAACAAAATACCTACACACACAAAGATGGAAAATTGTTGGGGTTGTGTTTTGGAGTTTTCCTTAGTCAAACCTCCACTTTGGCATTTCCACCTCCACGAACAACCAATAGACCACAATAGAGAAAAGATGATAAATAAAGAAGTAAATAATATGCATAGAAAGCAAATCCAATCTACATATTCTCTATAATATTGATAATGCAATGAAATGAAAACAAAAAAAAAATTGTTACCATCTCTTTGGAAAGCTTGAGAAGCTAAAAGGAAGGATGGTAGCCTTGAGAGCACAAGACGGATGTGCAAGAACATAGTTCCAATAGCTTGAAACCTGCAAGAAAGTGATGTAGAAGGAAGCAAGAATGGAGAGAGTGAAGTAAAGTTGCAAGAAAGTGATGGATTTAATGAGAATGTGAGGGATTCAGAAAGATCGATATTCTATGAATGAGTTCAAAATGAGAATATGGAGGAAAAAGGGACATTTTTCAGGAAAGTCTATAGTCATAGGAGACATTACAACTCGTGAATGCCATGAAACGTAATGCCTCAACATCCACTAACCTAAGAATCTATTAGGGAGATCCGCCCAGAACATAGACATTTACACAATGCAAAAGTGTCCTTGACAAAATTCCATTCACCAACAGAAAATACCAAAGCACAGGTAAGACAAAGGGTTTAAGGTGGCGGGTTTTTGTATTATCAATGTTATAAGGCTAAAGTAAGGGTATATTGTGGGAAATTGCACTAGGGTGCAATTTTACACCTCAACAGTGACAATGCATCAACACAAATTTCGGGAAGAGGATATCTTAGTTTGGATAATGGGAGAACAAGAATAGATAATGTGTTATATGTGTAAGGATTGAAGCATAACCTATTAAGTGTTAGTTAGTTGTGTGACCAAGGGAAAATCCTCACATTTCATGTAAAAGGTTGTGAGATAAGTAAGGAAGGGAGGAAAGTTGTAGAAGCTAGTTGAGAAGGAAATAATCTCTACATTCTAAGTGACATCAGGGGCAAGAAATGTTGCATGGGTAAGGAAGATGAGAGTTGGCTATGGAATAAAAGAATGGGGCATCTAAATTTTAACAATATTGTCAAAATTAGTCAAAGAGAAGCAGTGAGACATATTCCCATAATATTAAAGCCTACAAATATCATTTGCAAGCAATGTTAACTGGGTAAGAAAACCATTGTGAGTTTTAAATCAAAAGAGTACTTTGCATCACAAACTCCAGAGATTATAAAAAAAAACTTGTGTGGACCCACCAGAACAAAGAGTATACAAGGTGAAAGATACTTCATGTTATTAATTGATTATTTTTCTAGAATGACATGGGTTACCTTTTTGAAGGATAAATATGAAGTATTGGAAAATTTGAAGGTATTCAAAGTATTAGTAGAAAATGAGATAGGCATTGGGATTAAATGCAAGATTGGATAGAGGTGGTGAATTTACTTCAAATGAATTCAAATATTTTTGTGAGAAACATAGGATATGAAGATAATATTCTACAACAAGAACTCCACAACAAAATGGAGTAGTGGAAAGAAATAATAGAATTGTTCAAGGGATGGATAGATGCATGATGAATGAATCCAAGGTTTCTAACATGTTTTGGAGAGATATGGTGCACACAAAAATTTATATCCTTAACCAAGGAAAAATTAGAGAAAATCATAACAAAACACCATATGAGTTATGGAAGGGAAGGTATGCATCCTTATGAAGAAAGATACAAGGAAGATGTACAGAGAAGTGAAGATGAAATAGTTGAACAAAGGAACATCAAGGCATCAATGAAGACCCCATCTAAGTTTTTTCAAAGGAACCATCCAAAATACTTGATAATAGGAGATGACTGGGTCAAAACAACAAGAAGAATGGTAAGAGATGTGAAAGCTAAAAATATTTCCTTTCTATCTAATATTGAACCTAAGAACTTCAAAGAAACAAGTGAAGATAAGAATTGGATAAAATCTATGGATGAAGAGATGAACTAGATTGAGAAGAATGATACTTGAGAACTTGTCCCAATACCCAAGGATAAAAACAATATTGGCACTAATTGGGTGTTCAAAAATAAATTGAATTAATATCATTAGGTTGTTAGAAACAAAGCAATATTGTTATGTAAAGGGTATGCACAAGTATAAGGTGCCGATTTTAAAGAAACTTTTGCTCTAGTTGCTAGAATGGAAGTCATAAGGATGTTCTTGGCTTATGCTAGCTTTAAGAATTTAAAAGTATGTTAAATGGATGTTAAGTTCACCTTCCTAAATGGAGATCTAGAAGAATTTTTTTACATTGAATAGCCAAAAGTATTCCTATCATTAGAGAATAAAGACTATGTATGTAGATTGAAGAAGAAACTCTATAGGTTGAAACAAGACTCCCAAGCATGGTATGCTAGACATGAAAAACATCTACAACAAGGGTTCAAGAAGAAAGTTGTGAATAGAAACTTATATATTAAGATTGTAGGCATTATCAATTTATTGTGGTGGTTTATGTGGATGACAACATTTTTGGAGAAAGTGATGACATGTGTCTAGAATTTGCAATGGAGATGTAAAATAAATTTGAGATTTCTATGCTAGGTGAGCTATCTTTCTTTCTTGGTTTGCAAATATCACAATCAAAGAAGGGAATATTTATTTCACAAACCAAGTATGCAAAAGAGATTTTGAAAAAAGTTTAAGATGGAAGTTTGTAATCCTGTGAGTACCCCCATGGTAGCAAGATGTAACTTAAGTAAAAATGATGAGTCTCCTAAAGCAAACCAAATTCTTTATATATCATTGATTGGAAGTATTTTATACTTGTCTTCTTCAAGGCCAAATATTATGCAAGTATTCAGTATGGTAGAAATATTTCAAGTTAAACCAAAGGAAACACATGTTCAAGTAGTTAAATAGATACTTAAATACTTGAAGGGAACACTAGACTTTTGTATGTGGTATCCAAGTGGGAATGATTTTACTCTAGTAGCATACACAGATGCAAATGGGTAGGAAACATTGATGATAGGAAGAGTACAAGTGGAGGATCTTTCTTACTTGGTAACAACCTTGTGTCATGAATGAGCCAGAAGCAAGCATCAATTTTGCTCTCTACAACAAAGGTAAAATATATTGCAACAACATCATGTTGCACTCAAGTTTTATGGATGAGGAAAACATTGAAAGATATCAAAGTAGAATATGATCATCCCATCACTTTATTTTTTGATAATACAAGTGCAATTAAATTTTTGAAGAATCATGTGATGCATTCAAGGACCAAGCACACTCCCACAAAGTATCATATTTTGAGAGAGAAAGTGGGAAAGTAACAAGTTAAGTTGGAATATATTTCTACAAAGGAACAAACTATTGACATTCTATAAAGCCACTTCCAAAGGACACATTTGAGTACTTAAGGGAAAATTTGGGAGTAATCCCACATTCATCCAATCATTAAAGGGAAATATATATTCATGCTCAGAGCTACCCACAACACTATCTTGTAGCTCCATGGAAAAGAAAGTTAAGAGATAATACCCTTTTCCATTAATTTCAAAGGGGGGGCTTGAGAAAGGGGGAGTAGTACAATCAGGGGGAAAATGGAAAAATTAAGAATTATATTCAAAATTGGGTAGTCATCAATGACAAGGGGGGATATTTTTAGAATATGTTGTCATTAATGTCAATGGAATGAAGTCATAAGTAAGAATGGCATGTTACAATGATGAGTTAACCATTATACATTCCCATTGGAGAGCAAAGAAAACAAGAGAATATTTGTCACACATTACCATTGCATGTTTAAATTAAAGATTAAACATTGGAGAAGTGGCACAGGCCTACTTTCTTTTGGAAAGGATAATATGCAATTTAATATGAGCTAAATACCTTGTGATTAAGAAAATGAATTTAAACTAAGGATTTAAATGGCTTAACTTGGTTGAACTCCCTTCATACAAGACAAATCCAATATGTTGGCCAACCTCTTTGCTTTGGAAATATAAATAAATTTAAATACACTTATTGTTATGGGTCAACCCTCCTTTGAATAATGACAAAAGACATGAAGTAGCAATTATAATATAGTTAAAGGAGTGATGACCTTTGTTAAGAATGCAGCGATCACTATTGAAAGGAAGCAAAATTTATAAAAGGTGGTGATTCAAATAAATAGGATCCAAATTTGTAATAGAACAAAATTAAAAGGGAAACGATTAATATTCATGTTAAGGAAGAAATCATCAAGTCCAAAAGGTAACAACCACTTTGTGAAAGGTTATGTCTTCTTAAAAGGTTGTCTCTTTTCTAAGAGATGTCTCTTTTCATAGATGTATAAAGATTTAAAGAGTAGAAGAAGGTGTGGTAAGAAAAACAACAATTCAACAACTAGTGTTTGAGTATAAAGTAGAGGAAGAGAAAAAATATGAAGGGTTAATCTAATTTATATTGAAGATATTTGTGTGATGAAAGAAATAATTTATGCTAATAAGGTGAATTAATAATATTCAGATTTGAGAAAGAAGAGATTTGTGAGTGTCATGAAAATATTTATAGTTTGGATCAAATTTGTGTGAAGGAGAATATTATATCATCCATTGAACGATGAATAGGTTGGAACCTATCAAATAGAGGTTGAAGCCTCTTGTTGGGTTGAAGCTCAATTTGTGTGGGGATTGAGGCCTCCAATAGGTTGGAGCCTATATTTTTGTGAAGTAGAGATTGGAGTCTCTAGTAGGTTAGAGCCTACAAGAAGAAAAAGATGTATATAGTGTGTGTGTGTGTGTGTGTGTGTTTTTGTTTTCTCCCAAAGGGGTTTCCACATGTTCTCATTGCGTACTTGATTTCTAGGTATTGCATATGTGTCGTTGATGTAATTAATTATATTTGAAAAGTAAAATATTGTTAGATATTAATTCATCCCCCTCCTAGTATCACTAAGTGCTCATCAATAAATGAATGTGTCACTATACATTAACTCAAACCTAATTCTAATCAATAAAACAACAACCAATGTCACTATTCTCAAACCTAATTCTAATCATTAACTCACAATGGTTAAATATATATTTTATGACATTTTTTTTTTATGTTTGGAGAACCATGGATGTGTATTCAAGTGTACTCTCAAGTTTGGGAGGTACGTCAAAGTTCTAATTCAATCCCTCCAGAGCATTATCTACATACTTTTCAGTCTAATGTGACACCAGATCAACAACAAAAGTGCAATTAGACAAAAAAATCATTATCCTACTACTCATTCAAGATATGTTGATGTTACTTTCAAGTTGGGTGAATTGTTTATGATTTTGAGCTCTTTGGACAAGGTGGTTCAACAGTTCCATTTGCATCAGCATATACATTAGCAATACTTATTACTATCATCATTTTCTAATAGTAGATATAATTATATTTTGGCATAATCATGTGTGAGCTAGCATTGTAACACTAGATGGAATTACCACAATCAGTTTGATTTGTGCTCAATGATGTACCTACTTACCCCACTCAACAAGTGGTTCCATTTGTATTTTACTATCCCACTACATAATTGGATGTTTTTGTAATTACACTTTGTTGAATAAGCATGTAGTGTTCTTTATTTCAATATTTCATATGTACACCACTAAATAAGTGAGATTGTCTAGATTTTCACCAAGTGCATTTCCCTTTCAATTGTATAATTCAAGTTAATTGTATAATCCTAAACACTGTATGCTCTCACCTTTCCCATTGATGCAGAGCTAGGAGGATTCACAACACATCACACAAACCTTCAATAATAATCCAAAACAATTTTTGTATAACACATGCTATTTGGCATTGTATATCACATTGGAAACATAACTATGGCAGCCCACAATTTATTGCCATGAACAGTCATTAATAACTTCTACAAAAATGAATAATGAAGCCAATCCCTCTGGTGAGATTGAAGAAAACATAGTTATATACTCTTCCTCAAATTATTATGAAGATCCAATGGTGGAAATGAAAGTTATTATGTTTTTCCCAAAACTGCAAACCCTAGGTAGGGTTCAGACCTGCCCTCACAAAAATGGTCATAACTCATTCAAATCTTAATGAAATTTGATGAGACTTGAAGAAAATGAAAGTAGATTCACATAGTAACAAAATATATTTGGTTTCAAATCCAAAATATAGACTTCATATTCCGTACCATCACACTTTTCAGACTGTAAATTCTGCACAATATTGTTAGAATAGGCAGTCTCACCAAAATAATCATATCTTCCACAAAACTTGATAAAATTCAATGAGACAAAAATAATTGGAAACTAGAAACAGAGATCTTTCCATCAATATATGATACTCTATCATTTGAGTCCATACCAGGCCGTACAAATCACAACTTCAATCTGGTAACAATGTAAAAATCAGAAAATGCATACCAAACTTGAGGTTGCCATTCATTTAACTTCAAAAATAATGTCTCCAACCCCCAATTCGAGTTTTGGAGGGTTTATTTATACATTTTCAACCCAAACCAACTATTTGCAACCACCTTTTGATTAGTGTGTTGACAAAACACCTTAATGACATTTCATCTACCTAATTTTGCACTTTTGACAATTTTTACAATATATGAGAAATGAACAACATCCTAGGACCTATAACACCACAAAGGTGGCCTCTTGGGCTTATTAAAATATCAAAACATAAAAATGGAACAAATTACTCAATATGGCCTCATGGAGGCATGTGATCAAATAGGTGCTCCTGCACCAAACTCCCGAGGGCAAAAGAATTCAAGCCCCTTTGAATTATCTTCTTCCTAGTCTTCCAGTTACTTTGCACCTTGTCCTTTGTATTTTCAATCAGATTTTGTCTTTTCTTCCTTTTTTTCTTCTTATGCCTTCTTCTATCAAGCATCCCTGCAACTTGGAAGTCCCAAAACTCTATCATATCATCAAACACTTCACTTTGTCCTTCATAACCTGCACATACATAGTCCAAGGAAAAATTAGAAACAAAATATAGAGACCTTGAGGTCTCCTCCTTGTCTTCTTGTACTTCAAATTCCTCTTCACCCATAACCAACTTATCCAATCTTGACACCAATTCACTTTCAACCTCAATTTCCTTGCTTTCTTCTACCTTGATGAGTTCTTCTTCCTCTTGTTTGAATTTTCCATCACCAACCTTACTATTCCATTCTTCTTCAATAGCTGCATATTGTGCCCATAAATCTTCTTCTTCATCTTTGACTGAATTTGCTGCCTTCTTTTGTTTTCTTTGCTTCTTCATAATCTTCTTTATAGGCCAAACCATCTTCCTTTTCAATTTCAAATGCCAACTTGTATCTTGTTTCATCATTTGTTCCATCTTCATCATGGATTCTTGGAACTCTTCTTCAAGTCTTTTCAATTCTCCCTTCAACTCAGCAATCTCTTTGTCCATCTTCTCTTGCCTTATCCTTTTCTTTCTTTCCTTCTTTCTCAACTCTTTTTCCTCTCTTTCCTTCTTTCTTGAATCCTCAGCCTGCAAATATCTTTCCAATCTTCTCAACAAATCCATCTCCACAAGCAAGTCTCTCCTTGCTTCCACTTTACTTTGCCACACCTAGGCAATCAGGTTCCTTCCTCAACCTGCACAACACACAACCACAAACACCAAACCAACAAACTTCACCAGCCCATATCTTTTCTAGGCTCTGATACCAATTTGATGCAGAGCTAGGAGGATTCACAAAACATCACACAAACCTTCAATAATAATCCAAAACAATTTTTGTATAACACATGCTATTTGGCATTGTATATCACATTGGAAACATAACTATGGCAGCCCACAATTTATTGCCATGAACAGTCATTAATAACTTCTACAAAAAGAATAATGAAGCCAATCCCTCTGGTGAGATTGAAGAAAACATAGTTATATACTCTTCCTCAAATTATTATGAAGATCCAATGGTGGAAATGAAAGTTATTATGTTTTTCCCAAAACTGCAAACCCTAGGTAGGGTTCAGACCTGCCCTCACAAAAATGGTCATAACTCATTCAAATCTTAATGAAATTTGATGAGACTTGAAGAAAATGAAAGTAGATTCACATAGTAACAAAATATATTTGGTTTCAAATCCAAAATATAGACTTCATATTCCGTACCATCACACTTTTCAGACTGTAAATTCTGCACAATATTGTTAGAATAGGCAGTCTCACCAAAATAATCATATCTTCCACAAAACTTGATGAAATTCAATGAGACAAAAATAATTGGAAACTAGAAACAGAGATATTTCCATCAATATATGATACTCTATAATTTGAATCCATACCAGGCCGTAAAAATCATAACTTCAATCTGGTAACAATGTAAAAATCAGAAAATGCATACCAAACTTGAGGTTGCCATTCATTTAACTTCAAAAATAATGTCTCCAACCCCCAATTCGAGTTTTGGAGGGTTTATTTATACATTTTCAACCCAAACCAACTATTTTCAACCACCTTTTGATTAGTGTGTTGACAAAACACCTTAATGACATTTCATCTACCTAATTTTGCACTTTTGACAATTTTTACAATATATGAGAAATGAACAACATCCTAGGACCTATAACACCACAAAGGTGGCCTCTTGGGCTTATTAAAATCTCAAAACATAAAAATGGAACAAATTACTCAATATGGCCTCATGGAGGCATGTGATCAAATAGGTGCTCCTGCACCAAACTCCCGAGGGCAAAAGAATTCAAGCCCCTTTGAATTATCTTCTTCCTAGTCTTCCAGTTACTTTGCACCTTGTCCTTTGTATTTTCAATCAGATTTTGTCTTTTCTTCCTTTTGTTCTTCTTATGCCTTCTTCTATCAAGCATCCCTGCAACTTGGAAGTCCCAAAACTCTATCATATCATCAAACACTTCACTTTGTCCTTCATAACCTGCACATACATAGTCCAAGGAAAAATTAGAAACAAAATATAGAGACCTTGAGGTCTCCTCCTTGTCTTCTTGTACTTCAAATTCCTCTTCACCCATAACCAACTTATCCAATCTTGACACCAATTCACTTTCAACCTCAATTTCCTTGCTTTCTTCTACCTTGATGAGTTCTTCTTCCTCTTGTTTGAATTTTCCATCACCAACCTTACTATTCCATTCTTCTTCAATGGCTACATATTGTGCCCATAAATCTTCTTCTTCATCTTTGACTGAATTTGCTGCCTTCTTTTGTTTTCTTTGTTTCTTCATAATCTTCTTTATAGGCCAAACCATCTTCCTTTTCAATGTCAAATGCCAACTTGTATCTTGTTTCATCATTTGTTCCATCTTCATCATGGATTCTTGGAACTCTTCTTCAAGTCTTTTCAATTCTCCCTTCAACTCAGCAATCTCTTTGTCCATCTTCTCTTGCCTTATCCTTTTCTTTCTTTCCTTCTTTCTCAACTCTTTTTCCTCTCTTTCCTTCTTTCTTGAATCCTCAGCCTGCAAATATCTTTCCAATCTTCTCAACAAATCCATCTCCACAAGCAAGTCTCTCCTTGCTTCCACTTTACTTTGCCACACCTAGGCAATCAGGTTTCTTCCTCAACCTGCACAACACACAACCACAAACACCAACACAAAACCAAAAAACTTCACCAGCCCATATCTTTTCTAGGCTCTGATACCAATTTGATGCAGAGCTAGGAGGATTCACAACACATCACACAAACCTTCAATAATAATCCAAAACAATTTTTGTATAACACATGCTATTTGGCATTGTATATCACATTGGAAACATAACTATGGCAGCCCACAATTTATTGCCATGAACAGTCATTAATAACTTCTACAAAAAAAATAATGAAGCCAATCCCTCTGGTGAGATTGAAGAAAACATAGTTATATACTCTTCCTAAAATTATTATGAAGATCCAATGGTGGAAATAAAAGTTATTATGTTTTTCCCAAAACTGCAAACCCTAGGTAGGGTTCAGACCTGCCCTCACAAAAATGGTCATAACTCATTCAAATCTTAATGAAATTTGATGAGACTTGAAGCAAATGAAAGTAGATTCACATAGTAACAAAATATATTTGGTTTCAAATCCAAAATATAGACTTCATATTCCGTACCATCACACTTTTCAGACTGTAAATTCTGCACAATATTGTTAGAATAGGCAGTCTCACCAAAATAATCATATCTTCCACAAAACTTGATAAAATTCAATGAGACAAAAATAATTGGAAACTAGAAACAGAGATATTTCCATCAATATATGATACTCTATCATTTGAGTCCATACCAGGCCGTACAAATCACAACTTCAATCTGGTAACAATGTAAAAATCAGAAAATGCATACCAAACTTGAGGTTGCCATTCATTTAACTTCAAAAATAATGTCTCCAACCCCCAATTCGAGTTTTGGAGGGTTTATTTATACATTTTCAACCCAAACCAACTATTTGCAACCACCTTTTGATTAGTGTGTTGACAAAACACCTTAATGACATTTCATCTACCTAATTTTGCACTTTTGACAATTTTTACAATATATGAGAAATGAACAACATCCTAGGACCTATAACACCACAAAGGTGGCCTCTTGGGCATTATTACAATATCAAAACATAAAAATGGAACAAATTACTCAATATGGCCTCATGGAGGCATGTGATCAAATAGGTGCTCTGCACCACCCATCTTGGGATCTGGGTGATTAGAAAGTAAAAATGATATTGCATTGCATCTTACTCTCAATTGGCTATGTGGAAATGTTTTGTATTGCTATAAATATTTTTATTTTCAAACATGATGCTCTTAAGATTATCACTCCTCTCAATCAAGCTTGATATCCTTGCAGCATCATTCTCAAGTCTCTTGAAATACATTTCCCAAATTTTCTCTCTTATCATTGACTTAGTTAATCATGTCGAATCTCTTGTGCCAATTTTGAGTTTTTACAATATTTTTTTACTTCCACTTCACCTTATGGGTAGCACAACCTTTTCATAACACACATTTAGATCCCAAAAAATATCTAATACCACTTGATCCATAAATTATCAAGAGATGGTCTCCTAGAGTTCACAACAAAACCAATTTCTAAATACCAACTCAACAAACAACATTTAAAATGATGTTTTAACTCATAAATATGAAAACAACAAGAGATTTTCTCCATGATAAAAACATACAAAAACCATGTAAAATAGAGCATTGTATAGCAAGGAAACGCACACACAAGATTGGACACAAGAATTATCCTAAGATGGTGAAAACTCTAGCAAGATTCAACATCGTTCCCATCATTTCACTTAGTTAATCATTAAATGTTACATCACCAATAAGATTGATTGGAGTCATACAACATGTACAAATATCCTTCACAATTGTTATGCAACCCCTTCAACTCAAAAACTGCATATCATATACTTGTTATCTCACAAAGAACACGAGAAAATTCAACTTTATGCTTACACAAGATATACCATTCCACTATCCTTCCATGGTGCCAAAATGAAAAATAAAACTAAAAATGAATATATTCAAGTGTTAAAAACTTTTAAAATTGATATCATGACAATTCTACTTTTACCCTTCCATTAGATCGACCATTTCCTTTCTAATATGTCATTCACCTTGATGTTTATGTTCTTGTAAATGAATGTATGTGTTCACCACCTATAGAAATTCATGATTTCACTTTTTTTTTATAATTTTCACCTTAGTTTTACAATCCACAACTTCTACCACAAACATTACTACAAGGTATCATATATCAAAACACACTTTTGTGATGTTTCCACATTTACAAGTCTTGTTCTCCTTCACAAATGAGTAGTTTTCCATGAACCCACTAGTCCAACATTTTTCATATCAAAATATTTTGAGATGAGTATTTTTTGCTTAATATAATCTTTAAGTGGGACCTTTGTGCTAATGATTCTATTTTTTTTCCACATGGAAATGGCGAGCTTGGTGAATGGAAAAAAGTTGGTTGTAGATCTCTGTCTCAAATGAAGAAAAAACTTGTGGATTTTCATGGTACTAAAAATGTGAACTATGTTGCTATGATAGGCTCCAACTCACCTACAATAAGATATTTGTTAAGGAACATGGTTGGTTGTAGATTCCTATCTCAAATGAAGAACAAATTTGAGGATTATCATGATATTAGAAATGCAAACTATGTTGCTATAATAGGATCCAACTCACCTAGAATATGAGATTTGTTAAGGAACATGGTTGGCCATTATTCTAGTGGTTTTAGGTAGATGTCTTAGTTTAAATCTAAGTATCTTCAATTTTTTGAAGATGAAAAAGTATTTTCTACTTAAGAAGCAATGTTAATGAGAACTAAGAGGGTTTTGGGTCATTTGGATTGACTTGAGGAACATTAAGATTCATGTGGGGGGTGTGAGGAGTCATGTAATACACAAGGAGATGTGATGAATATGAAGGGTCATGGAACATGGTTTTGTATCCATTGTGTTGAAAAATCATTTGGTAAGTTCTTGTGAATTTTGTTCCTATAAATACAAGTTTACAAGATTGTAAAATCACACAAATAGGTTGTGACGATCTATAAAAGGCATGGTAATAAATACTTTGTTATATAGTGTTATAACATGCATCTAGATATTGTTACATTGATGCAAAAAGTGCATTGAAAAGAGATTTGTTGAGATTGGATGTTACATTAAGAACAAGTTGTTGAAAGAATGAAGAAGAAACCCCTTAATGTGTTGTCATTGACGCCAACATCAATTTTTGATAGTTTTATCTAATACGGTAAACAAAATTGATACATTTTAATCCATTATTTTGGTCTGAAATTTCTCATGCAACAAGATCAACTCAAGAGGTAACAATATGTTATTACTTATTATTAGGTGCATCTATGATCAAGATTTCAACTATTTTAGTTAAGCAGGTTGAAAGTTACAAATGACAAAAGTTTGACATTCAATTTTTGGCTTATATAGTGTGATTGGGTAGATATAATTTGGTTTGTATTCCTCTAGTGTTGAGAATTAGTCTTAGAAATTTTGGGATATTTCTCACATGTTTCATTTCTATATATATTCTAGATGGCATGTAATTGTATGAACATATAGATCGTTAGAGTGTAATCAACTGGCTTATTTTGTGATTAGGTCTAATTCTTGGCCAACCTAACACGTGTTATGTATTGTAAGGAAAAATTATTTGCTGCAGATGTTAGGACCTATTTTAGGTCCATGCTGACTTAAATCAAGTATTGCACATTTGGGTTGAGTGTGAAGATGTTTTTCAATCAAGTGTGGAGCCAACAAAGTTATGTTGAATAAAAATAGGAATACATCTAATTAGGCTGACCTACTTGATGTATGCGGATTTAATTGGGTATATATGTGAGATTTTTTTGAGTGGTAGAATATACATGACATATAATGTGATGTGCAAGAGATCTAACATTTTGCAAACATGTGAATTTAGATGTATGAGATCAAAAGGAAAAAATTGTTGTGAATATTTAGTGATTACTAATTTGAGCAGTGTTTTGTGTTCAAAGCTTCAAAGGAACTAAATTCAACACAAGGAAGGTGCACTTGTATCAGTTCACTCTTTGGTTGTGAAGCCACTTTTGTTATTGTATCTATCCCTGGTTGTCAGACTTATAAGGATAGTGTGTCCTAAAAGTTAGCCCTTGTAATATATTATAACTAATTATAATATATTGTCAGCTAATTCTCACTGTGGTTTTTCCATTTTTGGGTTTTCCACATAAAAATCTTGGTGTTCATGTGTTATGTGATCTTGTGATTCCTTTCATGCTTTCATTTATTTCTGTAGTTAGATACACTTTGTTAATTGGATGGTTTGTGAGTAATTGGTCATATAGAATATTGATTCACCCTCCCCTCTCAATATTCTATGTGTTCAAAAATTGGTATCAAAGCTTGGTTCCTTCTCAGAAGTCTAACAACTTGAGGAAGATCTCAAAGCTTGAACACATGGCCAATAAAAGGTGTCCTATTGCTCTAGAAGAAATTTTTCCAATTGAATATGTAGAAGATGATTGCATTTTTGAAAAAGAAGAACTTAAAGCTTCTCTTGAATATCTTGGCAAAGTTGAAAGTGAAAATAAAGGTCTGAAGGAAAGCCTAGAGGAAGCAAATGAATGTATCAAAAAGTTGAGAGAACAAATCAAGAAGTTCAGAGAAAGACATAAAGAAGTTAACAAACAATTGAAGAAGGAAAATGAAGATATCACCGAACTAAAAGTGCAAGTGGAAGAAAAGAAAAAAATTGAGGACTGTTTGAATGCATCTATTCAAAGCAAGACTAATGAATGCACAAGACTTGAACAAAAAGTAGTAACCCTAAGATCATATTTGAAGAAAAAAATACCTCATGAGGATAAATTCAAAACAAGTACTACAATGCTTGATGAATAATTGTTGGATAAAAATATTATAAGGAAAAAGGTGGTTTGGGACTTGAAGAAGGAGAAAGCTCAAAGGAAAATCACACACCTAACAAGGCTAAAAATCAAAGGAAGGCTCAAGGAAATGGAAGACAATTAAGAAATCAAAGGGGCAATGTTGGTAGACCTATCAAAAAACCTAATGCACAAAGGTACACATATTTTAGTGGTATTTGCTTTCTCATGCAATAAATTTGGACATAAGGCATTAGAATGTAGAAGTAGAATGAGTTAGAATGTTAGATCTTTTTTGGACAATGTTTTGCTTGTAAGAAATTTGGACATAGAGCTATTGAGTTCATAAGTTAGATGATGAATATATTTTTTTTAATGGTGTAATGCACCCATATTATTAGGGTTAAATTCTTTTAGTGGAGCTATAAACCAGGTACAAGAAACCACAAGATACTACCAAACTCGTGAGCACAATGGCCTAGCAAAGGCACAAGGCTTGCGAGCACTTTGGCCCAACGAGAGTTTGAAACTTGGTGGTCATCACTATAACCAAGTGACTTGACCACCGAACCACACCCTTATCGATGATGATGAATAGATTTAATACTAGTAGAATGTTTCAATATTTACATGGTTACTATTATACATGCAACAAACTTGGACACATTTCAAGATTTTGCAAAATTAAGAATGGAAGTAGACTAATCTAGGACAAAGGAATGAAGCTATAAAGAAAATTGATCCTATTGAAGTAAAGAAGGAAATGGAGAAGATTTGGAGAAAGAAAGAGGAACCTGAGAATAAAGATGAATCAAATGTATCTATAATTTACTCTGGTACAAATAATTCCCTTGGAAAATAAACCTAGACATGGGCTTAGGGGGAGAAATGATAGAAAAATCTAACTCCCTGGAAATATGAAGTGTCAAGGAGTGACATGAAGATATATGGTGTAAAATGGAAAGCTTAAGCTTTTGGAAAAGAAACTAATAGAAAATATGAAAATATGAAGAAATGTGAAGTATTTTAGGGTTTATAGTGTATTAGTGAAGTATTTACCATCTTTTCTGAAATTGAAGTAATAAACATGCAAAATTAGGGTAGATTGGAAAAGTATAAAGTGAAATTCTAAGTCAATTCTAATCACTTTTGTACATTTAAAAGAGAGTAGAGTGAATTCAAGGAGAGTTGAAGGTGATTTGAAGCAAAGTGGTTCAAACACCAGATTTTGTCATGTGCATAAAAGGTATTTACAACTATATGTGCCTTGTGGGTTTGGAATAGAAGTGATTTTATAAGCATTTGAGATCAATTGAAGAGATAATGGCTACACTAGATGTAGTCAATATTACAAAGAGACCTAGACCTAAGTTTAGAAGATAATCATGGAAAGTCTTTCAAAATGACCCTAAAGGTGCTTTTTCAAATATTCCTCCTAGGGTTTTACCCATTGAGGACACAAGGGTTTACATTCATGGAAAATTGGATGAATACGATCACTAAAATATCAAGGATCTAAGGACTAAGGAGTTGACTAGATATGATTTCTTGATAAAACCAAAATATGCTAACCTAGTACAAAAGAAACTAGATATTTAGAATTGGTTCCCCAATTATAGTAATGAATTAGATGCAAAGTATGGGAGGATTGCATTGAGGAGAATGCATGATAAATTTATGTGGATAGACATGCCCAAACTCATCTCTAAGGAAGCAATCAAAGATGTAACTAGATTGTGTGATACCAAACCCGTACCAGTACTAAAGTTTGTGAAAAATGTAGTTACAAAGTTTACTAGTGCTACTTTTGATAGAAGAGCATTAACTACAAAACCTATCACTAATCCTGTTGTGAAGCATGCCTCAATCATGATAGGTCACAAAACTTATTTCACAAACAGGGACAATTTTGTGTCTGCAATTGCAATCTATGTTGCTTACGATATGGTGGTGAATTGGAAGGACCATGACCTGTGTGAGTTGCTATGGCAACAAATTTTGGAAAATATAAAACAAACTACGGAAAAGAACTATGCTTTCAAATTTGGAAGTCTAATTTTGTGATTACTGTTTTAATTTTTGAGGGAGCTACTCGGAAAAAGAGACATTGTTTGGGATAGAAGATGACTAATGGGTCATCAAACTTTCAACTACATGTACAACATTGGTGATTACAAGGCTCAAGCTAATGCATTGGTTGCATTTTTTGCAGTATTCTAGAACAACATGCATGAAAGAGAAAGGATTCCTCAAAATATTGTAGAGAAATATGCAAATGAGATAACTAAATCCTTGTATCTACAAATGAATGCATAATAGAGGTTGGTGAACCTAGGAAGATATGGATTGTGCCTCTTGGTTGTGAAGTTTCAGATAAAGATTTTGAAGGCTACAAGGAATTATTTTTGAAGAGTCCTAAGGACCCCTCTCTACCAAGACATGGTACTTATAAGGAGAAATAATCAAAGGTGCATTTTGAAACATCAACACCTATAAGAAAGAAAAAAGTAGCAAAGAAAGTAGATCAACTGTTTATGAAACATGGTTTTTCAAATAAAGTAGATAGGTTAAGAGAAGTTGTTGTTGAAAGGGAAGCCAAAGTAGTTGGTGTGTCCTTCAAACCACATAAATCTAGAAGAACAGCTTCCACCCCTACCTCTGCATTTCCAAAATCATCTAATATAGCTACCATCAAAGGAAAGAAAGTGGAGCATAGTGCTATAGTAATAGAAGATGCAACTGCACCCTCTAGACCCAACACCTGGACCACAAAAAGGAAGATTGTGCCTCTAGTAGCACCCCTTACTACCTCTATAAGGAGGAAGAAACAAAAATCATATAGGGAAAAAAAATTGAGTGTTGTTGTAGAGGAAGAGATTGACTTAGGACTTGAAGAAGAACCACAGTTGACAAGGAAGAGGAGAAGTAGTGCCACCACAAGCAGTGAAGGTGTTTCACAGGAAGCAAGCACCAAAGCAAAGAGGTCTGAGGTTGACATCGTGGAAACCTCTACAGAAGAAGAGATAGAAAAGGAGAAAGAAACATTCATTTCTCACATCCACAAGAAATTTGAGAAGAATATGGAGAAGAAATCAGAGGAAAGAGCTTTAAAGCCTAAAAAGAAAAAGAAAAAAACTCCTTCGGTAAGAGCTCATTCCCCAATAACTTTGGATGCTTTCATTAATAATATGTTAGAACATGATGATCTATTAGAAGCAACTACAAAATTGTATGATGAAGTAGATAAGGAAGACAAGAAAACAATAATTGAAGTCATCATACAATACATCATCATTCTAGAAGTGGACATGAATAACATTAGGAAGAAGGTACCGAGTGTGGTATGGAGGCCTTAGTGGAAAGAAGGTGAGAAGCAGTTGAAGTAGATAAAAAGATGAAATCTGATACTCTAGAGGAAATTGGGTCCTCTTTATCCAAAAATGACAAAGCCACATTGGTTGAAGTGTCTACAAAAGAATACAAAGTGAATAAAAGGGTCACCATTCTATGGGTAGAGAAAAGGATAGTACAGATGAAACATAGAAAAAGGGGGTTATCAAAATGAATTAACAAGATGATAAACCACATTTTTTTCACTTGTTATTTTATTCAATTATGCATAGATGAACATAAAAATTTAAAAAAACAAAAACCTAACTATTATAACCATAAAA
>VDFB02004698.1:0-19370 GCA_007258455.2 Sequoia sempervirens | reverse complement strand
GAGCTTGAATAATTTGGTAGACCAATTCTATATTTTGGGAAATAGAGTCAAACCATAAACATATATGACAACAATCATGCATTAAATAAAATACCCACAACCTTGAAAATACTACATTACAATACCCACACCAATCATTTCCATAATTAACTTCTTACTAGCATCCTCATGCAAGATTTATATCAAACTTATTGTTATGTTCAAGAATTTATATACATTCATTGAATGGATAAGCAAGAATTAAACAACACATATATTGGGATCCAATAGAGACAAATAAGATAACCATTGATTATGTTATTCATAGTTTGTATAATTTGTACATAGGAGAGAAATGTACAAAAATTTAGTACCATTTTTCCTATTTGTATTGTTATCAAAACCACATATATATATACTGGTTGACCTTTTCATAGAGCATATTACTGGAAAAAATTATTATCTATTTTCCTTCTATATATATCCCTTTTCAAAAATGAACTATAGGTTTTGACCTCTTGTGTAACCAACCTTCAAATCCCTTTTATAATGTAAGGGATCAATAAGCACCAGGCTGAATAACACATACATTTCACATTTCACTTTCATTCCAAAATGAATTTCAACAGAAAGTGAGAATATTCCCCAATTAGTTGCAAAAAAATCATTTGTAAGTCAAGGGAGAACAAAAACAAAGCTCAAAAAACCATTAACTAGAGCAGTCCCACCATTCTTCAAAAAATGTCACTATCATAGCACCAAAAGCATGTGAATTCATCCCAATCTAAGAAATGTCACCATCAACACCAAAGGCATAAATAAATGAAGACTCATATCATAACACAATAACTAATTAAAGAAAATTATCGCAAAGGACCAAAACCCAAGCATCCATTTAGGAAAAGAAATAGGATGCTACTTTGCCTTATCACCAACAAAGTAGGTGTGCCCACTTGATGTCCTTATTGTTAGCGGGGTATCCATTACTACCTCATCCTCAGAATCAACCCAATCCTTCATAGACATGAGATATTGATGGTAACTAGGGTCATTCTCATCTCCATTGTTAGAGGAATCATCTGAGACTTCAATGAGAGAATTATGACATCCCATGTAAGCTTAGTCATACCTATTTCTTCTTAAAGCTTCACTTTTTGGCATGTAAATCTTCTTCTCCTTACCTTTGGCTAATTCCTTAGAGACAATTCAACCTCTTAGATGATAGGCACATTTGAGAGCACCTCATGCTGAATTTTTTGCAGCTCTTGCTTTCTTCTTTGGTGTTACAAGTATTTCTAGCATATCTTGTTCACCTTGGGGAGAGTTGTCCTGAGATTCAAGAGGATTAAGCCTCTTATACCTGTAGAATGGGCTGATGTTCACACACAATTTTCCCATTTCCTTAGCCACTTACCAAATTTTCTCAGAGCAAAGATACCACCCTATTCAGAAATAAAAAACTTAGAATCACACCTACTTCTAGACTCCTAATTCTCATAGTTTAGATGGTGAAAATAATAAAGCAAGTGATCTTCATTAAATAGATCAACTGATGTGCACCTACATTAATTCTCCAAGAAATATTGTGTGAGAGAATTGGAAATCAATTAACCTGATTTTGAATCTCAATCATTGATCATACTTTGAAGCCAATCAATGGTTAGATAATCCTAATTATTAATGATGACAAACTTAAATGCATGCATTTGATACTTTTCCCTAATCGAGAAACTTGAGTGAGATAAGCATTCACTTAACTTGTATATTAACCATATGCTTAATTTCTTAACCAAACCTATCATGTCACATTTACCTGCTTGCCCATAGGAGTTAATTCACTTATAATTCATCATAGCAAGACAATGGGGAACAATCTTGATTTATCTGTAGAATATTGGCCCGTACCCTTCCTTACTTCAATTTCACCTTCCCACATGTACTAGCTTTTGACATATTGATGGCCATAATTTTTTTTTTCCAATTTCACATGCATGCTCAAAAATTAGTTCTAATTTAGTGTCATTTTTATCTTGGAATGGTCTCATCCAATATCTCTAGCTGCATTTACCTTTACTAGAAACTTTCTAAGTTATTAGAAGCAGTTCACATGACACTTACATGCATTCCCATTGAAAAATATGGCATAAAGGAGGAACACTCACTAGATGGTGGGGAGTGGTCAATACAGGCCCACATCACCTTCCATCGACCATTAGTTTCATTTCTTATAGAGAAAATCATTGTCCTCAAGATCTAGCAGGTCCCACAAGAATGACATGTGTCACCCCACCTGCTATAGATGGACAGGTGTGCACAGAATGGCTCTGATGAGGACATGTGTCATGGCATCCACCATTGATCTTCTTTCAAACTACATCCACTGGCCTTGCAAAGATATTAGTCCCACCATCTGGTAGTACCACATGACCATTATTGGAAAAACAAGGATAAACAACTGAGAGGGGGGTGAATCAGTTGTCACAAAATATTTAAAATTTCTCAAACTTAACTTAATCTCAGATCTAATGAATGAATAGTAAACCATGAACAAATAACACATTAGGAGCATAGAGAACACAAATATTTTTTTACGTGGAAACCCTATTAGGGGAAAGACCACAATGGATGTTAGTCCACAATATTATACCCTATTAAAAGTATAAGAAAAATGATGGGAATGCACATGCATTCAGGCACACTACCTAGATCTCACTACTCAAATACAAGAGGGATCACTGCCCAACAATACACAACAATACAAATTAGATCCATAGGTTATGAACTGAGGAAATACCTTCTTCACAAGCCTGATTATAGTTCCAGTTAAGCATAGAAAAACCTTCTTCACACTTCACTCAAACTTCTTCTCACTCTGCTCTACAATCAAACTATTTGGAAACCATTCAAACATCTACACTTTCTCTCGCATACATTCGCTCTTATGCACACATTAAGTTCATTCAAAAAATCACTCTTATATATCTGCAACATGGAATTACATCAACAACCTAGTCGATCAGAAATATTAAACATATTTTCATTATCAACCCAAATTTATAAATAAATTTTTCAATGTGGATCAAACACCGTCAACTAATATTATGACGAGACCCAAGAAAATATCATCGAGTGTTCCAAACATTAAAATTTTAATCTCCAAGGATCCATAACATGTTACAACCATGATGATGGCCAAGAACATGAAAACCCAAACATACCGAGAAAAATCTTCAACCATGAGCACACCAATCAATGCAGACATGCAACAAAGATAGATAACAATCTAGAAACATCAACGAGCACCAAGAAAAAACATAGAAACATCCACAACAACTAGAATTACCATAATTATACCAACTTTAATCAAGAACACTGACAGAGACCACATGGACACTGTCAGAACACAAATCTTCATAACTTAAACAAATCTTCACACAGACCTTTGAAACTTTCGATGGATGGACTAGATACACTCAGAAATAAACCCTTTAGTCCACAGTAGTTGATCTTCAATGTATAGAACAAGACATCTTCATGACCTTCATAGTTCCATTGGGAACTTGGAACTCTTCCTTTAACAATTTTCTCAATATCCTCGGCATATACAACCTTCAATACAATAATTCTAATAGTGTTGACATCAATGACAACCACATATTAGCAGCACAACCACAACATCCAACAATCTTCCCATTTGGTATTGATGGAAACACATGATGTGAAAAACACCATCAACACAACTCTCAATTAGCACTTACTCCCCCTTAGATTGTGACTCTTCTTCCTTGACTTCTTTTACATGATCTTCTCCCCACAAGACTCTTTACTCCAAATAAGCAATAGTTTTTCAAATGACTCTTCTACCCCTTTGACATCAATGGCAAAGATAAGAATTATCTTCCCACATAAAAGATCTGAATCACATACCTGCACATCTAACTACTACCCCTGAGTAGCAACCATGAAAACATCAATCTGGATTATGAAATATCTATGAAGCAAATAGATTGATGCAAGTAAATGAATCTTTAGTTCAAATCATGAGGGGTAATCACCTGTAGCATCCCTCTGAGATACTCAAAAGTATCCTTTGGAAATGACTTAGTGAAAATGTCTGCAATTTGTTCTTTGGTAGGCACATATTCTAGTTTGAATTCTTTCTTACTCACTTTTTCTCTTAAAAAGTGAAACTTGATTGATATATGCTTTGTCTTAGAGTGTAGCACCAAATTCTTTGATATGTTAATTTCACTTGAGTTGTCATAGTATATGGAAATAGGTTCATCATGTACTACTCAGATATCTTTTAGCATATGTTCCATCCACATCACTTGAGTATAGTTGTTTGCAGCAACAATATACTCTACTTCAACAGTAGATAGAGAAATGGAATGATTCATTTTGCTCAACCAAGACACCAACTTCTTCCCTAGGAAGAAGGCATCACCACTATTACCTTTTCTATCATCTACATCTCCTACCCAATCCACATCAGTATATGCGTTCAATGTAAGATCATCATCCTTAGGATACCAAAGCCCAAAATCAATTGTTCCTTTCAGGTACTTGAATATTCACTTAACAATGGTCACATGAGACTATTTTGGATCAACCTAAAGTCTAGCAACCATACATACAACATTCATAATGTCTAGTCTACTCTAAGTTAAATAGAGCAATCCACCAATCATTGACATGTATCTTGTTTGATTTGCCTTAGGAGAATCATCATTCTATGTCAACTTACATCTAGTTACCATGGGAGTACCAATAGGTTTTGAGTCATCCATGCCAAACTTATTCAATAGTTCTCACATTTTTGGACTAAGATATGAAGATCCCCTTGTCTAATGGAGTAACTTGCAATCTCAGAAAGAACTTCATCTCTTCAATCATACTCATCTCAAATTCACTCTTCATTTCATCAACAAACCTCATACATAGATTTTCATCTCCTCCAAAAATAATGTCATCAACAAAGACCTCAATAATTAATTCTTTATCATGATCCAATTTGAAATATAAGTTGCTATCAACGGTACCTTTATTGAATCCAAGCTTTAATAAGTATTTGTCCAATCTAGCATACTAGGCTCTGGGGGCTTGCTTGAGTCCATACAAAGCTTTCTTCAATTGGAAAACCATGTCTTTTTGTCAGTTAGTTGAAATCCATTAGGTTGTTCAATGTATACTTCTTCTAACTCTCCATTCAAAAAAGCTGACTTCACATCAATTTGATAGAATTTATAATTTTTATATGCAACATAAGAAAGAAATAACCTTACAACTTCAATTCTGGTAGCAGGGGCAAAGGTTTCTTCAAAATCAATACCTTCCATTTGTGAATACCCTTTACATATCAGTCTTTCTTTATTCTGCACCACTTCACCTTGTTCATTCAGCTTATTCTAAAAGACCCATTTAGTACCAATCACATTCTTATCTTTAGATCTAGGAAGAAGTATCCATGTATCATTCCTTTCAATCTACATCAGTTCTTCTTTCATAGCTTCCATCCAGTGTTCATAATTGCAAGATTCTTTGACATCTTTAGGTTCAATTTGGGAAATTAGGCAATACTCTTCTACAATATTTCTTCTACTTTACACTCCTTTATTCTTATCTCCTATAATTTTATTTTCAGAATGATTTAGCTTTACATACCTCATAGTTTTAAGATTCTCTCAAACTTTTGATTCTTTTTTCCTTTCTTCTACACTTGCACTTGTCTTTGCTTCTTGACTATCTTGATTTACTTGAACAAATTGAAGTTGTCTTACTAGAACATATGGCACAATTTGAAGTTGATTTTGTGTTTGGGCATTCTTCCCTTTGTTTGTATTTTCTTCATATGAATCATATCCACAATATCTGGATGATCTAGCAAAATCCTCATCAATTCTAATAGCTAGATGATCTTCTAGTAGAGTAACCTAGAAAGATTCATTCATAGCTTCTTGCATAAAGCTTTCCTATATCATCATCTCTCTTGATGTAACACTTGCTTCCAAATATTTTGAAGTATTTAACAAGCTTATAACCAAACCATAGTTCAAAAGGAGTCTTACCAGAATTACCTTTTACATTTACCCGGTTCAAAGTGTACATAGCAGTGCTTATAGCTTCACTCCAATAGATGTGAGACACATTTCTTTCAATCATCAATTTTCTAGCAACATCCAGAATTCTTCTATTCTTCCTTTCTGCAGCACCATTCTATTGAAGGGTTCAGGGAGCAGATAGTTGTCTTTTGATTCCATGCTCTTCACAGAAAGAATTAAACTCCCTGGAGGTGAACTCACCACCTCTGTCTGACCTTAAGCATTTAATTTTCAAACCTTTCTCATTTTCTACCATAGCTTTGAAACTTTTGAACTTTTCTAATGCTTCACATTTTTCTCTTAAGAAAGTAACCCATATCATTCTAGAATAGTCATCAATAAGCAACATAAAGTACCTTTTACCATGGAGACTTTCAACTCTGGAAGGACCACATAGACTAGTATGCACTAGCTCCAGTAATCCATTTGAATGATTTTTTCTTCGAAAAGAGACTCTAGTTTGTTTTCCCATCTGACACTCTTTGCAAATTGTGTTAGAAGGATTCACTAGCTTAGGTAAGTCTCTTACTACTTGAGTGGAGCTTACTTTGACTATGTTATCAAAATTCACATGACACATCCTTCTATGCCATAACTATATTTCACCTACTTGGGGATTTCAACAACTTTCATTGGTAGCATTAAGGTGAAAAAAATTACCTTTTATCTATTTACCTGAAGTAATTGTATTTCTAGAACTTTCATATATCCTTCATCTTCCATCTTTGAACTAAAAATAATTACCATTGTCCACCATCTGTCTAACACTCAACAGGTTGAGCTTCAAGCCTTCAACATAAAGAACATCATAAGTGTTATGCTTACCACCAAGACAAATGGATCATTTGCCATGAATCACACAAGCATTGTTATCTCCAAATATTACAATCCCACTGTCATACTTCTCTAGACTTACAAATTTTCTCTTTTCACTAGTCATATGATGTGAGCATCCCTTTTCAATGACCCAATCACCCTTTTCTTCAATTTTGGCTACAAGAGCTTTCTCAACTTTAGCAGATTCAATAGCCATAGGACTATTTTCCTTGATATAAATGAAAAACCAATCATCTTCATTTCCATTTTCTTTATCAAAATCTTCATCAGTCACACCTTCTTCAGCAAAATAACATTTCTTTTGGAATCTATATTTGCAAGGATTAGATCTAGGAACTCTTTCAGGACACCCTGATGCAAACTAACCTATTTTACTAGAAGAAAAAAATTTGATAGGTAGCTTTCCTTTATACTTACCTTATCCTCTTCCTTCTTCATTCACAATCAGTGCTTCCAACTCTTCTACCTCTCTTTCTTCATCTTCAAGTTGTTTCATTTCTTCCTCATACTTGAATTTCTTTCTAGAACTCTCTCCTAGATCATATCTTTTCTTTTTTATTTTGGATATAGTAGTCTTGATTGTAGTTTCAATCTTAGCAGTAGATTCACCAAATTCACTCAAATCAAAGGCAATAAGTTTACCAATCAGTGTATCTCTTGTCACATTTTTCAATGATCTGGTTTCTTCAATAGCATGATCCTTCACTTTGTAGGAGGGAGGCAATGAGATGAGCACTTTAGCCACAATTTATTCCTCTTCTAGGGTACCACCAACACATCTAATAACCATCACTATTTCATTTACTCTTTGCATAAAAGAAGAAATATTTTCATCTTCACCCATTTTCAAATTTGTATACTTTCCTTTCAAACTATGTAGCTTATCCATCTTCACATGTACATCTCCTTCATACAAAGTTTCTAGCTTTGTCCACATCTCATGAGCTATCTTTAGACCTATCACATTTGTCATTTCTGAATATATTAGAGCACTCAACAAAGCTTCCATAGCCCTAACATTATTCTTAGCCTCTTTAATCTCATTAGCAGTGGAAGGACCATTCTAAGGAATAACATATATGTTCTTTGTAATATTCCAGAAGGCTCCACCAATGCACCTCAAATGGCACTCCATCCTAGTTTTCCACAATGAGTAGTTTGTTCCATCGAATCTAGGACTATCCTTCTTGTATGATGCTATCTTGGATCACCTCAAGCTTTTAAACTTCTTTAGAGGAACCTACTTTGATACTAATTGTTGGAAAAATAAGGATAGACAACTAAGAGGGGGGGTGAATCAATTGTCACAAAATATTTAAAAATTTTCACACTTTATTTAACTTAATCTCATATCAGATGAATGAACAGTAAACCACAAACAAACAACACATCAGAAGCACAAAGAACACCAAGATTTTTTTACGCAAAAACCCTGTTAGGGGAAAAACCATGGTGGATGTTAGTCCACAATATTATACCCTATTAAAAGTATAAGAAAAATGATGGGAATGCACATGCATTCAAGCTCACTGCTCAAATACAAGAGGGATCACTATCCAATAATACAAAGAAATACGGATTAGATCTATAGGGTATGATATGAGGAAGTAGCTTCTTCACAAGCCTTATTATAGTTCTAGTTAAGAACAAAAAAACCTTCTTCATACTTCGCTCAAACTTCTCACTCTACTCTACAATCAAATGATTTGGACACTATTCGCACATCTGCACTTTCTTTGGCATACATTTTCCCTTATGCACACATTAACTTTGCTCAAACAATAGCTCTTATATATCCGCAACATGGAATTACATCAACAACGTAGTCAATCAAAAATATAAAACATATTTTCAATGCCGGCCTAAATTTACAAATATATTTTCAATGTGCATCAAACACCATTGGCTAATATTATGATGAGACCCAAGACAATATCCTCAAGTGTTCCAAACATTCAAATTTTAATCTCCAAGGATCCACAACATGTTACAACCATGATGTTGGCTAAGAACATTAAAACCCAAACATACTGAGAAAAATATTTGACCATGAGAACACAAATCAACACGGACAAGCAACAAAGATAGAGCACAATATAGAAACATCTAAAACAACTAGAATTACCAGAATTATACCAACTTTAATCAAGAACATTGAAAAAGACCATAGAGACACTATCAAAACAAATATCTTCATAACTCAAAAAAATATTCACGTGGACCTTTGAAACTTCTGATGGATAGACTAGATACAATTAGCAATAAACCCTTTAGTCCACAGTAGTTGATCTTCAATGTACAAAACAAGACACCTTCATGACCTTCATAGTTCCACTGGGAACCTAGAACTCTTCCTTTAACAATTTTCTCAATATCCTCAACATATACAACCTTCAATACAATAATGCTAATAGTGTTGACATCAATGACAACCACAACATCCAACAACCATCACCCATAAGCCCGTGTCTTTAAAATAACATGAAATAAATCAAGATGGGTGCATGGGGAGTGGTAGAGATGTGGCCACATCTTCACTCCTCCAACCATTGATCTTCTTTGAAAGGCACCAATATAATTTACCAAGGAGACTGGGCCCATTAGCATACTAGACACGTGGTCAAAGCCTGCCAACCCGTGTGAATAAAATAAGAAGGAAAAATATAGTGTGAGCATATAGGGAATGGTTGGGATTGATTCCCCACAATCAGACGGTCAACATGAAGTTCCATTTCTGCACATTCCAAAAAAGTTAGTCATAAAAAAGGGGCCATACCAAGAAGGACTAAGGTGTCCAACAGATCTAAGATGAAAGATAAGGATTTAATTCAATAAAATCAAGCCTTTTATTGTAGGAAATTAATACCGAGAAGAACTAAGGTGGCCAACAGATCTAAGATCAAGTGGTTGGTAAAAACAATGACCTTAATGGCATACGTGGAAACGTAAGTGATCAGGTATCAGGAGAAAAGGTTAGTGCAACAATAGAATGACCAAGGGTTTTTTAAAGCTTTGTAGGCCAATTATGGAGGGTTTTAATTCACAAGACCCTAAACATGTTTTAAGAAACATAACCCATAGCTAGACAGAATAGTTTGAGCCAAATTTTGCACAATTATAGAATGGAACCAAGAAATTTTTGAAGGGTTCCATCACCACCTAAGAATAATTTTTTGTAGCATCTGAGTCATAATATTGTTGCTCATATATATAACACTAGGAACAATTCAAAACCAAAAGAAACACCTTCAACATCCCTCCCATTGCCTAATCCTATCCTACCTAACCCTATCTTACCCAATCCTCCTCATTTCTCTTCACATAGTGCAAAGGAGTACAATCTTGTTGAACAACTTAGAAATGCTCCTACAAAAATATTCATATGGGACCTAATTTAGAATTCACCTAATTATCACACTATGCTTCAAACTTCCTTACAACAAGTTCCTATCCCTTCCAATGCGTAACTGAATGACATAGCAACCATGATCCAAGGAATAAATGCTCACATTATTTTCCACAAAGTGAGCTACCCCCTTTGGAAGTGTAAAAACAAAATGAAGCTTTCGTAATAATATCTCAATACAAAAAAAAAAGGGATAAAGAGAACCCCTATGGATAATGGCTCTACCCTTAATGTGTGTAGTGTGACCCTTTTGGATAGGCTAGGCATCGATAAATCAAACATTCAACCTGATTATTTATCTATTAAGGGGTTTGAAAATGTAGGGAAACAACCACTTGGTGTGATCACTTTACTTATTATAGTTGGGAAGGCCACATTGGAAACACCGATCCATGTTATTCCTAATGATATCTCATATAATCTCCTTTTAGGTAGACCACAGATTCATGCAATGAATGGGGTGCCTTCTACTCTTCATCCTAAAATTAAATACATTTGCAACAACAAAGTGTACACACTCGAAGTTTACCTTGACCCAAACAATTGTTTGAACATTGAGACATACAAATAAAAATCCTTTAGCAACATTAACACCAACTACACAAGTGGAACCCATACAACAAAAAGACAAAGAAAAACACATTGAATAAGTCACAAATCTATTATAAGATGATTGGGGTTCCTTATATTTCAAACATACATTCATGGGTGAGTACGAGATCATAGAAAAAGATTCAAATAAGGGACATGAAAAAGTAGTAATGTCAACACAAAACTCAAAAGACCCTTCGAAATAATCCACCTTAACCACTTTAGAAGAAAAATAAAATTACACAAAAAAAATTGACAAACTTAATCACAAACAACCACCAAATCCAAAAGAGATGAAGAATCTTTATGGAAAATGTTATGTACTTATGAGACAACTTGTATATAGTGGATGATGCAGGAGCATCTAGTGGTGTAAGGGCAATCTTGCATCACCCAAAAATAGTTAAATTTCAATTTTCTCAGTTTTTAGATATTTTTACATTTTTGGATACCCTTTTCGTCATAATGAAATTCCTAATTTATGATTTTTATTTTCTGTTCCTAGGTTGAAAGATATTGCAGTTTTAGTTTCCTAGATTTGCACCTGAAAATCTTCTGAGTTAGATTTCAGCCACTTAGAGTTCCCAAAACGGCCCCAAAACTTTCCAAACTTGGTGTGGCATATTACAAGCGTGTTATTGACTTCGAGACCTTTCCAACTGTTTAAACGGTTCACAAATCGGAGTCCCGGATCAAAAGTTATGGCCCCAGGAAGTTGGCGCACTTTCTAGAAGATACAATTGCAAATGCTCATTTGAAATTTGAACTTCATGTTGTAAATTTTCGGTGCTAAACCGCGTAAACTCAAATTTTAATGTTGTTTTGGCTCCAAAATAATGAGGAGCTCTATTTATGGGCGGGTTTCTAATTTTTGGGTAGCTTTTTGGAGACAAGCTCACATATTGCGAAAGGGTTATTCTGTAGCTTTCTGTAACTTGCATGTGTTGTAGAAATTGGGGATTTGAGATCCTCTGCATGTAAGAAGCTCCATTTTCTGAATAATAAAATTATTCTCTTGTTTTTGGGTTATTTTCTAAGTCTCGGGCTGCACCCTCATCAAGTGGTATCAGAGCAGGTTTTCTTGAGCGTGTGGACAGATCGCCGATCGTGAGGTAGTTCGCACTAGGACCATGGTTGTGGGTCAAGGTCAAGAAAGATGCCTCCAAGAGTGATGCCTGGTAGGCGTGGTGGTGCCAAAGGTGGTCGAGGCAGCATAAATGTTGGTGGAAGAGATGCACTGGCAGCCCTCCAGAGACAGATTGATGCATTACAAGAGCAGTTGAGAAGAGAGTTAAACCCGATGGAGGAAAGTGAGGATCAAGGAGAGGAAGAAGGTTCGGATGTAGAAGAGGAAGAAGAATCAATTGATCAAGACCAAATGTAGCTAATAAGGGCCATTTCAAAGATCGGGAAAAGACCTAGAGCAGAAGTCCCCAGCTATTCTAGAAGTCTGAACCCGGAAGAGTTGATCGACTGTATCAACGAGCTAGAAGAATATTTTGAGTATGAGGAAATAGAGGACCTAGATCGAGTTAAGTTTTCAAAAATGAAGCTAAAGGGCCATGCCAGTATTTGGTGGAAAGAGGTCTAGTTGGAAAGAAATCGAAGAGGAAAAAGAAATATCACTAGATGGGATCGCATGGTAGAGAAACTAAAGAAGCAGTTTATACCAGTGGACTATGAGTTAGATATGTTGAAGAAACTGCAAGGGTTGAAGCAAGGAAGTAGATCTGTGAAAGAATATACTGAATATTTTCACAAGATAATCATCAGAACGGGTCACACAGAGGCCAATAAGGATAAGGTAGCCTGATATCTTAATGGGTTACGATCGAGCATTCAGGAGGAGTTAAGCCTAGTTAGACTGACCACCATTGAGGATGTGTACTAGTTTGCTCTAAAGGTGGAAGAGAAGCTTAACAAAAGATTTGATGGCAAGCAAAAAGGATGAGGAGGTCAAAGTGGAAGGGGCAATGGCAGACCTTCAGGAAGTAGAAATGATGATGAAAAGAAAAGTGAAGATGTGGGTACTAGCCGAAGCCAAAGGAATGACAACTTCTACTGCCCTTGTGATCAAAATAGTGGTGATCAAAGAGGTAGAGGACGAGTGAGATATGGACAAGGATCTAGAAGAGGTGGTTTCAGAGGAATGTGTTTCCAATGTGGTGAAGAAGGGCATCAAGCCTATGAATGTCCACAACACCAAGAAAGGGAAGACAAAAGGCCAGAAGGTCATGGAAGGGTTGTGCATGCAGATGAGGAGGCCCAATCTGAACATTCAGATGATGCTAAAAGGGGAGAAACCCTAGTGATTAGGAGATCCCTATTGACTGAGGAAAAGGAACCAGAATAGAGGAAGAATCTATTTCGCACAAGGTGCAAGTGTGAAGGAAAATGTTGTGATGTCATTATTGACAGTGGGAGCACTAATAATCTGGTGTCAGAGGAGATGGTCACAAAGTTGAAGCTAAAGAGGGAAAGGCACTCGCATCCATATCGGATTGCCTGGTTGTAGATAGACCACAAAGTTTTGGTCAATGAGTAGTGCCTAGTAAAGTTCAAGATCGGGAGCTACCATGATGAGGTACTCTGTGATATCATCCCCATGGATGCATGTCACATGTTGTTGGGGAGGCCGGCAGCCTGGATAGGTGAGCTTGCTACGATGGCCATGCAAACACTTATTCCTTTCGATTAAAGGATGGGGTTTGTCGCTGCTGAAACCCCTGAAGAAGGATGAAGAAAAGGTATGCAGTAGTGCTAGAATTTATTTTGTTGATGGAAGGAAATTTTTAGAAGGCATGAAGCATGAGCGTATGTGTTATGCATTGATTCCTAGAGTGAGTAAGGAGGATAGTGAGAAGGTTCTAGAAGAAGTTTCTGGGATGTTGGATGAGTTTCAGGATATTGTTTTTGATAATGTACCTGAGGGTTTACCATCAATAAGGAAGATCAGTCATCAGATTGACTTAATTCCTGGAGCTAGTTTGCCAAATAAGGCAACTCATAGAATGACTCCAGCAGAAAATGAGGAGTTGAATAGACAAGTTCAAGAGTTGTTGAGAAAGGGTTTGATACGAGAGAGTTTGAGTCCATGTGAAGTACCTACAGTAATAGCACCAAAGAAGGATGGGGAGTGGAGGATGTGTATAGATTCCTGAGCCATAAACAAGATAATAATCAAGTATAGATTTCCACTGCCAATGATGGATGACTTGATGGACTATTTGAGTGGAGCTCAGTACTTCACAAAGATTGATATGAAGAGTGGATATCACCAGATCTAGATTCGAGAGGGAGATGAATGGAAGACTGCCTTCAAGACCAAAGAGGGCCTATACGAGTGGTTAGTCATGCCTTTTGGGCTAACCAATGCACCAAGCACATTCATGCGGCTCATGAATGAGGTACTAAAAGAATTTATGGAAAGTTTTGTTATTGTGTATTTAGATGATATATTGATTTTTAGTAAGACGTTGGATGAGCATCTGATGCATATTCAGAGAGCCTTTGAGAAGTTAAGAGAAGAGAAACTGTTGATTAATCTGAAGAAGTGCAGTTTTGTGAAGAGGGAGTTAGTGTACTTGGGGTTTGTTGTCTCAGCAGAAGGTCTCAAGATGGACCCAGAGAAGGTGAAGGCTATTATGGAATGGCCTACTCCAAGAACTGCTACCGAGGTGAGATCATTCCATGGTTTGGCTAGTTTTTATAGAAAGTTCATTAGAAACTTCAGTAGTATTTGTGGACCCCTGATTGAAACAATGAGAGAGGATAGAAAAGAATTCAAGTGGAGCACTGGAGTGACAAAAAGTTTTGAACTATTGAAGCAGAAGGTGATAGATCAACCTATTCTAGCCCTCCCAGATTTCAACAAGGTGTTTCAGGTGGATTGTGATGCTAGTGGTTGTGCCATTGGAGCAGTGTTGAGCCAAGAAGGTAAGCCCATTACCTATTTCAGTGAAAAGTTAAATGATGCCAAGAGAAAGTATTTTGTATATGATCAGGAATTTTATGCAATAGTTCAATCATTAATGAAATGGAGACATTATTTGTTGCCGAAGGAATTTGTTCTATATACTAATCATCAGGCCTTGCAGTACCTAAATAGTCAAGGAAAATTAAATTAGAGGCATATGAAATGGGTAGATTTTTTACAAATTTATACCTTTGTTTTGAAACATAGGAGTGGGAAGTCAAATAGGGTTGCAGATGCCTTAAGTAGGAGGTATACATTGATGACAAAGATGCAGATTGAAGTGGTTGGGTTCAATGAACTCAAGATACTGTATGTAGAAGATCCTGATTTTGTAGAGGCTTGGAAAGCTTGCAATGAACCTGTTACAGTGGACAGGACAAGGTGACTAGATTTCATAATCCAGGATGGCATGTTATTTAAGGGAAGTCAATTGTGTATCCCGGGGAGTTCCATGAGGGAGAACCTGATAAAGGAGAAGCATAGTGGAGGAATGGTAGGACATTTTGGTCAGGATAAGACCATTGCCATTATCAGTGAGCATTATTATTGGCCTCAGTTGTCCTTGAGGATGTGAAGAAGTTTGTGTACAAAGCTACTGGGGTATGTCCGGATGGCTAAAAGGTGAGCGAATCACAGTATATCAGCCCCTTACCTATACGGAGAGGCCATGGGAGGATATAAGTATGGAATTTGTTCTTGGTTTGCCAAGGACACAATGAGGGAATGATTTAGTCTTTGTGGTGGTTGATAGGTTTTTCAAAGATGGCACATTTCATTCCATGTCAGAAGACCCATGATGCAGTCCACATTGCTGACTTGTTCTTCAAAGAGGTGGTGAGGCTACATGGTCTGCCAAAGAGTATTGTTTCAAATCATGACACCAAATTTTTGGGGTACTTTTGGAGGACCTTGTGGAAGAAGTTGAAGACAGAGTTGAAGTTCAGTTCTGTACACCATCCACAAACAGATGGGCAGACAGAGGTTGTTAATAGGAGTCTGGGTAACCTACTGAGATGTTTTGTAGGAGATAAACCCAAGGGATGGGACTTGATCTTACCCAAGGAAGAATTTTCTTATAACAATTATGTCAACAAAAGCACTAGTAGATCACCATTCCAGATTGTGTATGGAGGTAGCCCCAGAACAACTCCAGAATTGGAAGATGGACCAAGAGAAGAAAATAAGTGTTGAAGCTGAAGATTTTGTAGAGCACATCAAAAATATACATGAGCAGGTACGGGAACACATTAATAAGATGAATATGCAGTATAAGACTAAGGAAGATTAGAAGAGGAGGTATAAGGAGTTTCAAATTGGTGATGAAGTGATGGTATACTTGAGGAAAGAAAGGTTTCTAGAGGGAACATATAACAAATTGAAGATGAAGAAGTTCAGTCCCTATAAAATTTTGAAGAGGCATGATTCAGGGAATGCATATGAGGTAGAGTTGCCAGATGGATTCAACATTTCCCCTGTGTTCAACATTTCAGATTTGACAATTATCGCGTGAAGGTGGTGTAGAGGAAGTGATGATGGAATAGTGTGGGATTCCAACACTGCACTTCAAAAAGGAGGAGATTGAAGAAATCACGGATAGTGGGTGTGGGAAGAATTACCGGGGAGCGGCGGTGTGAAGAGTCTCGGTGAGGATGGAAAGGAAGGCCTATTGAAGATTCATCTTGGTTGCCTAAGGAAGAGGTTGACCATTTGGGTTTTTCCTCCACCATCTGAGGCGTGATGGGGTCACTTCTCAAATTACCCTGGGTGTCTGACGTAGGAGCATCCAGTGGTGTAAGGGCAATCTTGCATCACCCAAAAATAGTTAAATTTCAAGTTTCTCAGTTTTTAGATGTTTTTACATTTTGGGATACCCTTTTCGTCATAATGAAATCCTCAATTTATGGTTTTTATTTTCTATTCCTGGGTTGAAAGATATTGCAGTTTAGTTTCCCATATTTGCACTTGAAAATCTTCGAGTTAGATTTGAGGCACTTAGATTTCCCGAATGGCCCCAAAACTTGCCAAAATCGGCGTCACAGATTTTGAAGGCACATTATTGAATTTGATACCTTTTCAGCGGTTCAAGCGGTTTGCAAATCGAGTCCCAGGATCAGACATAGCCAGGAGGAAGTTAGACACTTTCTAGAAGATACAAATTGCAAATGCTCATTTTGAAATTTGAACTTCATGTTGTAAATTTTGGCCAAACCACCTAAACTCAAATTTGAATGTTTGGCTCCAAACTAATGAGGAGCTCTATTTATGGGGCGGGTTTCTAATTTTTTGGGTAGCTTTTTGGAGACAAGCTAAATATTCTTGAAAAAGGTTATTACAGCCAGCTTTCTGTAGCATGTGTTGTAGAAATTGGGGATTTGAGATCCTCTGCATGTAAGAAGCTCCATTTTATGAATAATAAAATTATTCTCTTGTTTGTGGGTTATTTTCTAAGTCTCGGGCTGTGCCCTCATCAGTGGAAAAGGATGTGGCTCTAGAGAACAAGGTATATGTGTCCCCATCAAGCCTAACATACAAGAAAAAACTCACAGTCTTGGTTATTTTCCTTTGATAGAAATAAAAAAGCCTTCACTCAATATCAACATTATTACAAAACATCCTTCTAAGCCAATTTAATAGTAGTGAATCCTAAATTCATAGACACTAGTGGTCTTGGAAGTTATCTGTTGCAATAAATGAAACAAACAAAGACATCTTCTCTTAATGTTAATGTCATCTCACAAAACAGTAATGATTGGAGTTTTTTATATTTTACACTCTCCTATAAATGAGAGAACCAAATCTCACAATCTAAGGAGTCTTACATAGGTATTACATCCGGTACTAAGCAAGAAATATCTTTTCCAAAAACTACAAGAACACCTTTTATCATTGATCAAGAAGGTATCTTGGGGAAACTCCTCCAAGATCACTTGATATCTATCCCACCAACAACTCGAAAGAAATTTTATTACAAGAATTAATTTTACACATATCATAGAGTTCATGGTCATGCTACTAATGAATGTAAGGCTTTGTGTAGTATAATCCAACATCTTAACGAGTTTGGTGTTGTTCCTTATGTGGGGGCACCTCATTCCTCTAATCGATACTGATTTTCAGTCTAGCATGTTTCTCATCAATCATTTTGGCTCATCCCTATCCTACACTAAGTAGGGGAAATGGTTTAGATATCCTTGCTCTCATATGCCACTTTTCATTTTCTCTTTTGGATAGTTGACCACCTTTCATGAACATATAAGAGCAAGCTTGGGATGTGGATGACATGCCTTAAGATTGACTTGCATGTGACATACTTATTCATGATGCAGCTTATTGAAAACATATTACTTCGCATAGGGACTTCTGAGTAAGCTCACATGTCTTCTTCTACTTTAAAGAAAATACTCACAACAATAGTGTTAGCAAACACTTTAAATTGGGCGCATACATTGACTCTCATGTTTCATTGTGTGATTTTCTTTCTTCTTGCGATGTGTCCTTTTTCTTGGTGGTGTCATTGGACTTGATTTCCTCCAAGAGCATGATATTTTTTACTTTTCCTCTCTTAGAAACATTAGGCACAATGTTCCCTAAGAAGATACCTTGCATGAACTAAGAAAAACCCATTTGAACATTCCTTAAACTATTTTTCATTTATAATGTCTGAGTTTCAAGCATATGAAGTCTTGCTTGCCTCATGGAGCTCGAAGATCATTTTTGTGTGGAACCCTATCAAAGTTATTAAGAGGTATAACTTTGGTAAGGTTTGAGGATGATTCCCATTTCGAGGCATGAATTTACCCATAGCCACTTGCATGTGTGTGAGTGCATACCATCCATGAGTGTATGTTTCTCATCTTTTTGGAGTTCTCACCTAGTGGAAAGCCAGGAGTTCCTTCGCCTCATAGTTAGTATGCATTTTTGGAAAAACAACCTAGATCTTATCCACATCATCTTAGACAAACATTCAAAGCTTGATCCATCTTTTATTTTCATTTATTATTATTCTTCTCTTAGTCATTGACATTGAATGATAGTGTATCTTTTTTTGCTACAAATCACACACCTTGTGTGTGTCCTCTTTTGCTTATGCTAGTTTGAATTAGGATCTTGGATCCTAGGGGCTCTATTGCCTACTCATTCTTTGTTATCCTACACCATCCATGTCAATGCACTTGGATCCCTCCTAAATGAATTTAGTGTGAGTTTCAAGCAAGTTAATCCTATAACTAAAGTGGGGGCTAAATGCAATAACCAAAAGGGAACAAATTTTCCTTTCTTTATTTGAGAATAATTAATGACAAATTGGACTTAATGTTTCCTTGGTCTAGTGTTGTGAGGATTTTTACACATCCACATTAGGTCTTGGACCCTTTTAAAGCTAAATAAACTTAACCCTACCCTAATTCAATGTTGTAACATGTGTTTAGTCACACTTTCACATTAAATTTAAGGGTCTTGTAAATTAAGTGGACCTAATCTA
>VDFB02004697.1:0-110684 GCA_007258455.2 Sequoia sempervirens | reverse complement strand
CAATTTCTAAAGATGCAAATGATGAGACCTTTGCTAGCCAAATTGAAGATTCATGTGAACAAGAAGCGGGAAAAATTCTATTATTGTCAAAAATATTTTTAATACTCTCAAGTCTATTGGAAAAAGTAACAAGGAAAAGGATAAGAGAGTTGCTTAGAGAGTCATTACAACTGCTCTAGTAAGCCATAAATTGAAAAAGGATCATGGCGAGACAAAATTGCATTGATTTTTCGACATAAATCATAAAACTTGATAGAGCACTGCAAGAAGAGAAAGAATAGATAATCCTCTTCAAAATGATACATGGGATTTTTCCAAGAGGCTTCCATGTGTTGATAACAAGCTAACCGATAATGTAAAGCAGGTAATTCAGTAATTTTGACATGATAACTCTAGAGCATCACCCAATGCAAAGGATGTTTCAGTTAAGAATCAAATTTGGAGACTGTATTAACACATCCTAAACATTTCTGAATCAAGCCAAACAATGTTGTTCAAATTTTTATTGAAAACAAATAAAATATGGAAATCTCGGCAGGACTTTTGAGTGGTTTGAAGCCATTTTATTGTGCCTCTTTAAGATTCATAATACTTGTTGTTGCAAATACCATGTGGAGTTTTCAATGTACTCATGAGCTATTATGCTATATCGGTTATACTTTTCATACTAATGAAATGTTGTAGGAGTACGGTGCAATGCATCTTTCAAAATCATCAAGGGACTTGCTAGATCTATGTTTATGTTCTAGAGATGACAGTTGCTTTTTCTATAGAAATGATTGCTTAAATGTGAAGTGCTCATAATGTGGTGGCTTGTCAAAGTCTATTCAATGTTTTCATGAGAGTTCTGAACATGAATTTGGAAAGAATCTTGTTGAGAAAAAGAGATATGAGATAGTCAAATATAGTTTGTAGAGTGGAGGTGAAGGTTCTAGATGAGTTGGTTATAAAAAGAATGCAATGTTGCTGATTTTATTTCATGATTTTGAGGACAATATTTTCTACAAGTATGCAAGGCATAAATATAGGTCCTTGGTTGGATCAACAATTTAGGATGTGTAAGGACTCTTTTCTGATTGGCACTATTATATCAGTGGTTGATTTTGCAGAAAACTACACATTGCAACCACAAAACAAGGTACAATCTTAGTATTACAATTCCATTCAGATTGTTATTTTTGTCCACATAATGTTTAGACATGCACTTGATAGTACAGAAGAGGATTGAAAGATAATCAGAGTATCATTTTTATATGAGTGATGATAGATCTCACTCGTTTGAGTATGTCCAACATTGTTTCAAGAATTTTTTTGAGTTCTTGCAGGAGCATGATATAGTATTGGGCCGACATCTAATTTGGTCAGATAATTGCAAAGGTCAATTCAAGAATGCTCGTATGTTTTATTGGTTGAGTAGAATATATGTAGACAGAGGTCTACCTCATATTTGGAGTTTTTTTGAAGCTGGACATGGGAAAGGGGAGCATCATGGAGCAGATGCATGCATAAAGAGAGCTCTAGTTAAGGAGCAATTGAAGATTTCAGGAGAAAAATTCAGTGATGCGCGTTCTATAGTTGATTGGTGTAGTTTAACATTGTCACAGGGAGGGACACTTGATTCAACAGTGCATAGATTCTTTTGGTTCATTGAGGAGGGTACAATGGGAGGTAGATTGGATTGTCATACAATCAAAGATTCTTCAAAGATGCATTTATTTTGAAGCTCAAATGTAGGCACATGGACCATTTGGAAACGAGAGTTGGCTTGTTTTTGTCAAAGTTGTATTCAGTGTGAGTGGGATCAATGCGAGTCAAGAGAGTGGGTGGATACATGGATACCATAGTATCTAACTCCTTTATCTCAAACAATATCCATGACAAATGACACAATGGAAAGTTCAGTTGATTACGACTTGCTTTCAAATCTACTACAACTAGGACATATTTTTGCAGTTGTTGTACCGCAGGGAATGAAGAGACATCAGACTATTGGTTGGCTCAATGTGTGTGGGTAAAGCATAAGCTAACACAACGATGGAAGATGATGATGGTTTCATGTATCATACAGGTTCAGTTGTGGTTGTAGGAACTTGGTTGCGAACATACATGATTAGAAAGAATGGCATACCTACATTTGAAGACTACGAGAAACACAAAACCATTCTCATGTATTTGCACCCTTTTATAGTAATAAATGTTGAGTTGATGAAGTATCATGCCAGACCAAAGACAAAACAACTATGGACACTTAGTAATGTTGATCATGAATCAATATTGGATACTCTTAAGCAAAGAGATGACCCTTCAGGCACACTTGAATAGCATTTTCAAGAATGGAAGGTAGAATGCTTATGTTCATTATGATTAAGTTCATTAGTGTTCTTTATTTAATAATGATATTTTATATACTATTGCAATGCGGGTGTCTTTAATAGTGATATTTTGTATGCACTTTTGTTATATTTTTGGCAAGATTGATCATGGACCTATTGCAACAATAGCCAACTCTGATCCTTTTGAAGAGGTGTGCGTCTTTTATAGTTTGCATCACTAGCTCATTATCATTCAAGTTGTTTAGATTAAATATATAGATACGCTTAGTCTAAGAATCTTTTCTATTGTGACAATATAGATTTCTCATTTTCTGTATATTGCGATATTCCTGGCATGATTGATCATGGACCTGCTACAACAATAGCTAGCTCTGATCCTTTCGAAGAGGTATGCATATTTTATAGTTTGCATCACCAACTCATCATCATTCAGGTTTTTTAGATTAATATAGATATATTAGTCTAACATCTTTTCTATTATGACAATATAGATTTCTCATTTTCCCACTTTTGCGATATTCCTGGCATGATTGATCATGGACCTGCTGCAACAATAGCCAGCTTTGATCCTTTTAGAGAGGTATGCAACAGATTAAACAACAATATAGATTGGTTATTCTAAGCTACCTTGATGGTTTGTATAGGTGCTTGTTAGTCTAGAACATGAACATACTACTGTTGTTGAAGAATGTTCCCTAAATGCCTCTAATAGGAAAATTTTCTAAAATTTGAATTCTCAAATTGGAAACAATGTAAAACGGTCATAATTGTGTATGGGCATAATCTATACCCAGTGATTTTTTTTGAAATATGGGTCAAATGTATGGCATTGTATAAAGGGTATGTTTAAAATGTAAAGGGGCCTGTATTTTGGAAACTCATAGGTTTTGTAAAGGGGTCTATATTTGTACTTAATCGAGCTACAACTGAAGGTTCTTCCTGGTTCTTTCCTATCGGTATGCTCATTTGAACCAAGTTTTGTAATATTTCCCATTTATATATAACAAATTATAGTGGCTTGCAACTTTTTCTCCTCAAACCCAATTATTTAATTCACAAGAGTGACCTCATAGTCACAAACCTATTCCCTTTCATTTTAAAATTCAAAATTCAAACTTTTCTCTAAGTGGTGTCATTCACCCACTTTGAGTTGACTAAACACATGTTTGGCATAATTTGATGATATACGCTAGCATTAGTAACATACAATATATTCATTATAATCATGAAAACGTTCATTTATCTTATAGCATTGGAGCAATTAATAGTGAGACATTTTGATTCAATGTAATAAAAATGAGTAACAAATTTCTAAATACCACCAAGTCCCTAGATATTCAAGAGTAGATGCAAAGATAAACATTCATACCCTTATCAACCCTTAATTATCCAATACCCCTATCAACCCTTAATTATGTTAGGTTGATTGTGTTTGATTGATTGGATTTTATACATCCTTATACCTCATTGATACATTTTTCTATTAGCTTTTGCATTTTTTATGTTAAGTATAGTAAATTATATTCACTTGCAATTTGAAGTGTAAATATCTTGTATTGTTAGAATGAGTACTTGAATGATCATGAGGTGTTGAGGGAAATATTGTTTTCATTAGTATTCTTTGGAATGCTTTGGATATTATTGTAATGGCATTGAATAAAGAAGGTCATCAATGGGAGTCACACAAACATTGCCATCAATGAAATTGACCATCTCTCACATGTAATGCTTGGGAGTTACATTGGGAGAAGTGGATCATCTTTCCATAATGTTATGGGTTCCTACTTAGTTTATATGTTCATGGTGGAGGGCTATCTTGAATGCTATCATAATTACACGTTGGGGTGGTTCGTGGTTTTAAACTATCAAGAATGCTTTTGGTTTGCAAAAATCTTTGAGATACCAAAAGTTTCTTTGTTTTCTAAATGTATTGGGGCCTAAATAAAGGTTTCTAAGGTGGTGGAAAATTCTAAAAGGTTGTGGAAGTGCTACATCCAATAAACCCTCAAGAATTACACTAAAAACAAGGGTTTTTTGATTTGACAGTTACAGGTCCATACAAATGGAATCTAATTGTAGAATCTTTGTTTTCTTGGCAATTTATTTGCTGCCCCAAGGTTTTAGGGGTCTGTGTGGTGTTTGAAGGTATGTTGTTTTGCATTTTTGGGCTAATTGAGTAGCCTGTTGAAGGGTGAATGTATAGGAAGTCAACGCTGGTCCAAAGGAGTCTATGTTGTTTCTCATATATGTTGTGTAACTTGGATATGGGTGTTTGAATCAATCACGTGTTTGTCTGGTGCTTTGGAAAATTGTGGAGTAATTGGACAAAAACTAGTTTCTCACTATTACAAGGGTTTAAGGGGGTTAAAAAGGGAAATGTGTATTTAGTTGCTTGTCAAGTTTTAAGGGAGTGTTGTATTGTCCAAAGAGGTTAGAATAATCTTGTTAGATGCCTCAAATAGGCAGGTTGCAAAGAGTTTGTGATTGTGCCCTTGTGTCTGCATCAATTTTTCACCTAATTTGACTCGGTCCAATGTAGCTTGGAGTGATTTGGCATATTTGGGTGCAAGAGAGGACCATCCCTAGCTTAAACGTACCCATATAGATGTGTTGGAACAGTCTATTTGGTCGTACGAGTTGCGGAATGAAATTTGCACCACTTTTCAACTTTACATTGCTTGCGTCTGACAACTTTTGCCTCCACTGAAAAGTCATCACCATAGGAAAACAACTTTGAGATAGAAAAAATTGAGAGAGGTTTTTGTAGATGGTCCCAACACAATCCCATAGCCTCAAACGAAGAGTTTGTAAGTATCACGGTCTCCGAGAAATAGACCTTCAAAGATTTCTGCCTTTTAGCACTTTGGACTCTTAAGGGAAGTTGTCAGTCCAATGTAGCTCAGAGTGATTTGACGTATTTGGGTGCAAGAGAGGACCATCCCTAGCATAAACGTACCCATCCAGACATTTTGGAATGGTCAGTTTGGTCGTACGAGTTGCGGAATGAAAGTTACACCACTTTGCAACTTTACACTGCTTGCATTTGACAACTTTTCCCTCCATTGAAAAGTCATCACCACTGGAAAACGCCTTCGAGATAGAAAAAACCAAGAGAGGTTTTTGTAGATGGTCCCAAAATGATCCCATAGCCTTAGACAGAGAGTTTGTAAGAATCACGGTCTCCAATAAATAGACCTTCAAAGATTGCTTCCTTTTAGCACTTTAGACTCTTAAGGGAAATCGCCGGTCCAATGTAGCTTAGAGTGGTTTGGCATATTTGGGTACAATAGAGGACCATCCCTAGCATAAAAATACCCATCCAAACATGTTGGAATAGTCCATTTGGTCATGCGAGTTGCAGAATGAAAGTTGCACCACTTTGCAACTTTACATTGCTTGCATCTGGCAACTTTTCCCTCCACTGAAAAGTCATCACCACAGGAAAATGCCTCTAAGATAGAAAAAATTGAGAGATATTTTTGTAGATGGTCCCAACACGATCCCATAGCCTTGGACGGAGAGTTTTTAAGCATCATGGTCTTGGAGAAATAGACCTTCAAATATTGCTGCCTTTTAGCACTTTGGACTCTTAAGGGAAATCATTAGTCCAATATAGCTCAGAGTGATTCAGCGTATTTGGGTGTAAGAGAGGACCATACCTAGCATAAACATACCCATCTGGATGTGTTGGAATGATTTGTTTGGTTGTACGAGTTGCAGAATGAAAGTTGCACCACTTTGCAACTTTACACTGCTTGCATCTGGCAACTTTTCCCTCCAATGAAAATTCATCACCACAGGAAAACGCCTTCGAGATAGAAAAAACTGAGAGAGGTTTTTGTAGATGGTCCCAACATGATCCCATAGCCTCAGACAGAGAGTCTATAAGTATCACGGTCTCCTATAAATATACCTTCAAAAATTGCTACCTTTTAACACTTTGGACTCTTAAGGCAAATTGTCGGTCCAATGTAGCTCAAAGTGATTCGGCATATTTGGGTGCAAGAGAGGACCATCCCTAGTGTAAACGTACCCATTTGAATGTGTTGGAATAGTCCATTTGGTCATACGAGTTCGGAATGAAAGTTGCACCACTTTGCAACTTTACACTGCTTGCATCTGGCAACTTTTCCCTCCACTGAAAAGTCATCACCACAGGAAAATGCCTCCGAGATAGAAAAAACTGAGAGATTTTTTGTAGATGGTCCCAACACAATGCCATAGCCTTGGACGGAGAGTTTGTAAGCATCACGGTCTCCGAGAAATAGACCTTCAAAGATTGCTGCCTTTTAGCACTTTGGACTCTTAAGGGAATTCACCGGTCCAATGTAGCTCAAAGTGATTTGGCATATTTGGGTGCAAGAGAGGACTATCCCTAGCATAAAAGTACCCATATGTACATGTTGGAATAGTCTGTTTGGTCATACAAGTTGCAGAATGAAAGTTGCACCACTTTGCAACTTTACACTGCTTGCATCTGGCAACTTTTTGCTCCACTAAAAAGTCATCACCATAGGAAAATGCCTTTGAGATAGCAAAAACCGAGAGAGGTTTTTTTAGATGGTCCCAACACAATGCCATAGCCTTGGATGGAGAGTTTGTAAGCATCACAGTCTTTGAGAAATAACCCTTCAAAGATTTATGCCTTTTAGCACTTTGGACTCTTAAGGGAAACTAGTGGGCAACATAGTTAACTTCTTCACAAACTTGGTTTGAGGTAATTTCATTCTTTTTTGTGCATTTAAAATGGAGTTTTGAGCCTTCCACCCTAAAAGTGACCTCTAAATAACTTCAAACACCTTAACTACCTCATTCTTATTCATTTGTTTTGCAAACAAGCATTTTCATTCCAAGAGGCTGAGCTTTGACTTTTTCTTGTTGGATTGAATGCGGACCGTGACAGAACTTTATTTTTCTAAAATTGTTCAACATCATTGAAATAAGAATTTATCACACATCTGCAGAGAAACAAAGGAGTACCACAAATTAAAACACATTACAGTTTGGTTCTCACTGACTTGATGTACTCTTCAACATCTCTCTTCCTATGCCACTGTTACACTGCATAGGTAAACTAGGCTTTGTATTGTACAAACCTATATTAAGCTACCACTCTCAAGACCAATGTAACAATCATACAAAATAATTCTTTGAGTCTGAAAGATGGGTCACTTTCCTACTTTGGGTGGGATTTCAGACTCTCTAATACTATCATGCATTTCTTTCATTCCTTGTGCCTCCACCTCCCACTTCCTTCTCTTATGGGCCTTTGAAATTTTTCCTTTCCATTCGCATAACACCCTAATACCTTGACCACCACTTCTCAAACCATACATTCCTCTTTGGATCTTTGGGCCTTTTGATGATGTCTTACGTTTGTAAAACAACCAATGGGGTATCCTAATCCTCAAACCCCTAGATCCCCATTGTCTTGTGTCCTAACACCCAAGAATCCCATCGCTTGAACCCTTGATGTTGGACCTTGGGATAATTATTTGCTTGAACTTAAAGCAATCATTTCCCTAGATCTCCACACTCAAGCATGCACTTTCACAAAACCTCACCATTTGAATGGACTCCACCCATGACCACGACTAACCAAGAATGCAATTAATGAGCCCAAATTTGAATGTGAGAAAATGGCAAGAAACTTTGGACCCATGTTAGGCCTTCAACCTCTATATAAGGAATACAACTTCATTAGTTTGGATAATCTTTGGACATCATCTCAACAAATCCAAAATTGCAAAGTCGGACACTTGTGTTCACTTGTTGAATCTAAGGACAAAAACCCTTAGGTTATGGAGATTTTTCGATGAAACCCCATTGGTTTCCTAGAGTTTGGAGGATGAAACTTGTTTGGATTTGTGAGGGAAATTTCACACAAAGGTTGCATCTGTACGCCAAGCATAGTGGATTTCAACATTTAGGCATTTCAGCATCCCAATATTTTTCTAATTTTTTTTTTGATCATTGTAATCTTGGTTATGAGCAAACAATTTTACCTAAACAATATTATTCTCTCTACTATTACACCTTATTTAAGTACACTTATCCTTTACTCACAGGGAAAGAAATAGTGTTTGTGGTGTATAATTTTGATGGTTGTCATGACCTCTTGCTTGGGAAGGTTGTAACTCCCCCATTCATTCAGACAACCAGATGTATGTTTGTTGACAATATCAAATAAAACCTCCAGCCAGGGTCTGCTAGTGTAGGGAGAAGCAATGCATGAAATTTTCTTTTTGATTTGGGCTAAATGTGATTAGGACAGGCCCTGACAGGGTTGTATCAAAGCCCAAGAGAGAGATATGTTGAGGAAGAAAATAGAGAAATTATAGTGAAAATGTGCATTAGCATGTCTCATTTTATTTATAGAAGAAAGTACAGTGCACAACAATCAAGCAAAAGCTAAAATCCATCTATGAAATAAATTACTCACTATCAAAACTAACCTTCAAATTAAAGAAGAATTTAAGAAGCTATATTTTCATATAACTTCTTCAAATGTATTTAAATTATTGTACAAGGAACATAAAATATTAGAGATGCACTTTCCAAGCAATGTTGTTTTCCTATCGGTTTATGTAAAACATAATTATTGTGGGGATTCTACTTAAGATTCAATTAATCAAGGAAATCAGAAATGTTTTGGAGTTTTGTTCTACCAATGCAATTATTTTCTATACTAGCCATTATGGAGAAGCGGTTTATACAAATTTTCTTTGTGAAAAATACATTGTGATTAAATTATTTGTTTAAAAGTTATGTCTTGCTTTTTATTTTCTAAAAGAATCCATATTTAGATGGTGTTGTAGTCAGATAAACATCTATTTTTCATAGAGCTCACAACTTTTAATAGTATTCTTTTCCTAAATTTCTAGGTCAAAGTGCATGATGATGTCATTTCATGCCTGCAAATAATTGAATCTTCTAGTCAACAAATGGTCACATCTTGGGATGGAATGATTAAAATATGGAACATTGATGAAGGTAGAGGTAGTTGGGCAACAACTTTTGGCTCATCTAAGAAGACACAAAGTTCTAGTAAGTATATGAAGAATGGTCATATGATATATTATTAGTATTCATATGGGAGTCTAGCCATATTAATTTTTTGAAAAAGGTGAATTTATGTTATATAAAAAAATTGATGGTTACAAATGGACCACCAAATTTACTAAGGCATGGGAAAGTTGACAAAGAAGAAAATCAGATGGTGTAGGGTTAATCATATGAGTATCTAGTTGTTACTTATGCAATGTGAAATAATGCTTTGAGTTTGAAAGATGTGCAATGCAATGTAATCAACAATATGAATATAAACTACATAATATTTAACCATTATTTTTATGCTATTGTACATTGATATTTAACCATCGCTCACTTGATTAAATTTTCAAAGAGTTTAATCATGCACATGAGGAGGAAATTAAATTTTAATTTTCAACTTCTATATATATCAAATTATCCAATAATCAAGTGTATGCCCATATACAAAAATGGCATCAACGCCAACTCAAACAAAGTTTTACAATATGTGGCATATGCCATCTCGGTATCTATTCAAAATTTACATGCCAAAATGTCTATCTCATCCTAAACTACTGGTGGATCATCAAAATGGAGCCTCTTTGAAGCACTCATTGGCTCTGAAGGTAGCTGCACAAGAAAAATTCAAACCACAATTGAGATTAGTTATACTATATAATTTAAAATCAAATAATTAACATAAAAATCAATACACATTGAATTATAATTGAACTCTAAAATTGAAATCTTGATTACTTGAAATATATGTCTCTTTGAAGGGTCAGGAGTCCTAGAATATACCCCTCTCAAAGAACTAACCAAATTTTTTTTTGGAACGTCAATCTATAAATGTGAACAAAAACATGAAATTGATCCAAGTTAGCATAGAATTATCAGTAATAAGAACATATTTACCAAGCACAAAATAAAATAAACACATACCTCTTTAGGTTGATCTTTTTTTGTATCTCCTTTAGGTGTCTCAACACCTCCTCCTTGAGGTGTTTCAACACCTCCTTTATGTTTCAAATACCTACTCCTTCTGGTGTTGTGGAACTTATCAACAATGATGTATAGCTCACAACCGCCTGTACATAAAAATGACAAGTACATATGAAACTACGAATCTATGTCAATGTATGCATAATCAATAAAAGATCTTATAAATTTTAATTCAATCAAATTTGAGTTTAATTACCTTTCCCTTATCTAACACTGTGCCTCCATAGTCTGGAGAGCATCACACCTCACTCGCACTAGGTGTTTCCTACAAGCAGAGAGTAAGATAAACATATAAGTTAATATATAATTTCATTATTGACAATTCAAATGACAAGCAAATATACAGTAAAAAAATGTAAATGAGTGAATGCGAAAATACATCTTGTGCATGGAGGCCAAATGAAATGGCCCTAAGGGTGCTATTAGTCACCTGTGTGATCCTCCTCAGACATTAACTGTTAAATAGACCATGTAAATAAATATTAGTACTTGATACTATCTCTTATTAATATTCATTTTTTAAAAAATGCAAGTTATGAATTTACACCTTAAATGTTACCTATGTAACTACTCCAATGTCCACCTCTCTAGTAGGAGAGGACTCTGTAGGGTGTGCTCCACTCCCCGCATATGATCTACTATAATCTCCACATCCTAGATGTCATAATCAGAAGTGTGTAATGGATGCTCAGGGGGCTGTACAATAGGACCCAAGCATATTTGTTGGCACGTATTGCAAATATGTGGTACACAAAAATGTGGACCTGAGGAGGATGATGCAGAAACACTGGATCCATCACCAAGATCACCAGACTATGGCTAAGCTACTGAAGAAGCATGGGAAACCAAAAGACCACTCAAAGAGTGAATGGCCTGGATAGTTTGTGTGGCTGCATCCTTCATAATATTTGGAAGTTGTACTGGAGGTGGTGGAGGAAGAGGAGGATGGGGAACATCTGGGTGCCTAACTACTCTAGCTGCCCCTGGCCTATCTTGAGGCATACCTCTACCAACAACCTGGAAGGGTTTAATGTCAAAGTAATTGACATGATGCCCTAACAAAAACTCAACATATAATTTTTTAATAAAGTAAAAAGGTACATCAAGATTATTGTTGGGTGGTTTATCAAAAACCATACATCAACGATCCCAAAAGTTATCTACTATGCCCCTATGCATGCACCATTTTATAGAAAGTTTTGGTTTGTTAACATTAACTGGCAAACCAATGCTGGGGTTAATAAATAAAGAGGCTATTTGGGCTTTTGTTATTTGGAGATCTTTCACATCATCATAAGACAATCCACATGTATAATATTTCCTCATGGTTTCTCGCCATGAATGAAAGGAATTATGTTGGGTGGAGAGGGTTTCTCCATTTGTAATTATTCCTGTCAATGTGTTTAACATATGGAATAATCAAGGGATTTTCTTATAAACATCACAAATGCCCCTCAATTGCTCCAATTTTTCATGAATTAAGTCTTCAATTGATGGTTGCGGAGGTGGTGGATCATTTGGCATTTCTGCATTTTGATTCTCAGCCGGTGGATTTTCATTCTCAACTGGTGGAATTTGTGCATTCTCATTTCTGACAACCATAATGCCTAATTAAAGTTTAAAAAAATATTAATCTAAAATTAGACAATATAAATGAAACACTATTTTAAAATCAAAATCCATTAAAAACATTCATTTTTTTATCAAAATCCATTATGAACTCAATTGTTTCATAAAAATTCAATCAAAAACCCTATTTTGAAAAAAAATCCACAAAAAAAATTCATTTTTTTTAATCAAAATCCATTCTAAATTCAAAGTTTCATAAAATTCAATCAAAAACCCTATTGTGAAAAAAAATCCACAATAAGCATTCATTTTTATCAAAATCTATTCTAAATTCTTTTTCACAAAAGTCAATCAAAAACCCTATTTAAAAAAAAAACCACAAAAAACCATATGAAATTATTCAAATCTAAATAAAAATTGAATCAAATGAAATAAAAATAAAAAATATTACCTTTCCAAATCAAATTTAGCCCAAATTGGATATTCGTTAAGCGAAGAATGGATGCACTGTGCGCCCGCGGGTTCTTCACTACCAAATGAGTTCAAAACAGCGACAAATGTTTTTTATATATGCTTTTTACAAATCGGATATCTGATTTGCAAAAACTAGGTTTGGTGTTTGGTATGGTGATACTCGAGCCTAAAAAAAGTCAACACATTCTTTTCACATTTTTCGGTCGATGAAAGACGTGTTTTTTTCCTCATTGCCACTTTTTGGCCCACCATTATCCTGCACATACCCATTATATAAAAATATACTTATTATTAATTATTAATTATAATAATTTTATATGTATTTAATAAATTTTTTAAAGAATATAATATATAATTATAAGAATTTGAATAATTATATGATTTATTATGTAAAATATAGCTAATATATACTTAACTATATTGTAGAATATTAAAACCTAGCTAAATGGCACCAAAATTTTGGACTTAATTAACATACTGTAAAACCTAACAAAACCAACTTGTAGCTCATCAAATTAGAGAAGTGAAAGGTCAATACCAACGCCGAGGAAGAGTTTGGAGTAGTGAAAACAAGGTCAATGCCAACGCCAAGGAAGAGTTTGGAGTAGTGAAAACAAGGTCGATGCCAACATAGAGGAAGAGTTTGGCGTAGTGAAAAAAAGGTCAATGCCAACGCCGAGGAAGAGTTTGGAGTGAAAACAATCTCAATACCAGTGCCAATGAAGAGTTTGGAGGAGTGAAAACAAGGTCAATATCAGTGCCAAGGAAGAATTTGGAGGAGTGAAAACAAGGTCAATACCAGCATTGAGGAAGAGTTTGGAGTTAAAACAAGGTCAATACCAGTGTCGACAAAGAGTTTGGAGGAGTGAAAACAAGGTGAATATCAACAATGAGGAAGAGTTTGGAGGAGTGAAAACAAGGTCAATACCAGTGCCAAGGACAAGGTTTAGGGCACTCAGGGAAAATCAACGACTAAGGGGCAATGAGTACTATAAGTTTGGCACCCTCATTCTCTTTAACCTTCAATTTTCATGCCTAGTTTCCAAAGATCTTCTCGTACATTGGCACCCCCATTCTTGTAAAATGGTATAAGATAAGATAGAAAAAATAAAATGGTTGTCTTTCACATTTTTATCCACAAGCATCAGGTCTTTGAAAAACTCCCATAATCTACTCACATCTTGGTTGAGGTCTAGGATTTCATCACACATAGCCTTCATCACATGAGTCTAAATCAATTGCAGACTTAGCCCAAGTATATGCTAGGCTAAGGTAGATCTAATGAATGGAAATAGAGGCATACAATTCTTCTTTAATACATCCACCACAAACATATGCAAGGTGTTGGTTGTTTTTATGGTAAGTAGGTTGATCTTCTAATCTACCTATGAAATTTCCAATTCCAATAAAGGGGAGCTCTTAGGACTTGGACCAACTGACGAGGATTTGAAAGACCTCCTACACTTTGGGCTCTACAAGACCCAGGAGTGTGATCCCTTAATGCGTTTACAACATCTACACCATCATCATAAAAAAAATTAACAACAAAAGATAATCTCATTTAATAGCTCAACATAATAGGATAATACCGAATAGAATTGGTTGTTTATCAATAATATCAACTATTTAGAGCATGAGATAACTAAAACAACATTTCACAGTAGAAGATAGTCATTGATTTAAAATTTGTAGCAAGCTCTAGGTAAAGGAAAACAAATTCTAAATCATACGAATAAGTACAACTAGATCAGTGCCATATATCCATTGGAGGAGTCAAATTTATAAGCATCTAATGGTTTATGACAGATTTAACACATAACATATAAGATCCTTGATAACATTGCTTTACAATCTCATCAATATGTATTCTAACCCAATACTACTTATCAAATCATTATATAGAACATATCCACCTACAATCTCATTCAAGCATTTTAATTAATTCCTTGAATTAAACCTAAAACAAGAATCATACACACCACAACAGTGAGATGAACGAAACAACCCTTGATCATTTAATTCAAAATTCAGATATGCTTGTACAATGGAGAGACATGAGTTCAAATTAATCATATCAATTCAAATGCCAATACTATCATAAAACATCAAATCCCCATGAATTCAAAACCTACTATAGAATGACTCAAAACCTAAATTGCATTTTTCCTAAAACCATTAGACTTTACAATTTGCTCTGCAACTTCATCTAGACTCGACCAAAAATATCTAACTTGCTAACTCGTACTTCTGGCCTTGAAATTATTCTTATAGAAAAAGGAGCAAAGAAGCATCGGGCCAGAAAGCACATGTGTCACCAGCCAATTGGACCGCCTTGTGATATTCCAAAAATTTGTTACAATAATCTCCCCAGAGAATCTTCTTGTTCATCGTGCCTGCTGAGAATGTTGATGCAGCAACAAAAACTTCAAGAATTTTGTGCCTAGACTGTCACCAAAAAACAAAACTAGAATTTTTTGTAACTGCAACAGCTGATTTGTCAACCATTAGCAACCTACTCCTTTTCACTCTTCCTCAGTTAAATATACATTTTCCCATTTCTAGTACTCTTCATTAGTTGGCCAATCAAAATTGATCACCTCATTCACCTTGACACTATAAGGTTTGTACTTAATTTCCACCTGATTCACTTCTCTTTCAAAAGACTCCAAGAATGAGCTGGTGCTAATGATTTTGTCCATACAACTCACCAACAAATCATAATCTGAGTTACCTTGTTTTTGAGGGTTTTGTAGTCCAAACATGCTATAAAGGGGCTCTTACACTTTTTGTGATTAATGTAGCTTGTGTAAGAGGCTCCATGGATACTATTGTAATTGTAGGATGCATGAATAGGCCATATGATGAGAAATAAAGAAGGTATAATTGTTGTCCTCAATAGTTTTGTGAAGAAAAGCATGTGAAATGAGAGGTTCAAGCCTAGGTTTAAAAAAAAAATGTATGGGAGATCTGATTTTATGAATTTTTATCCATGTGCAAGCCTAATGGGTTATTTTTGAACACTGAATACAAATGATATACATACACACACGTGCACACACACACACACACACACACACACATATATATATATATGTATATGTATGTATGTATGTATGTATGTATATGTATTTTTAAATGTAAATGTAAATGCAATTATTGGATGCTCTCCTAGAGCAATAAATGCAACATATCATTAAAGAAATCTATATCTATGTATATAAATGTGCATTTGTAAATGCAAGTGTAAATGCAAAGAGCATATGGTTTTGTAGTGTTATAGATACAACATATCCATCAATTAATGTAATTGAAATTCTAAAGTCTTCAACACATATAATATGAAATTGATCAAACTATTAAACTACATGAGAAATAAATGAAAACAATAAATGCATATGTATGTGTATTTGAAAATGTAAGTGTAAAATAAATAAGAATAATGAAAATTATAAAAGAATACAAGGAAAGGTCTCCTCCATTCTTGTTAGTGATAACCTCCTCCACACACAACCCTTAAAAATTATAAATAGAGGAATATAATATTTGAAGAACTCAAAGTTGATTCTCTCCTACCTGATGCAATTAGTCATTTTATCCTTACAAACATTTATAGTGATTACTAGAGGCACATAGACCAATTCTTCATAATAAAACAATTTGATCATACTTTTCCAATGATGGAATTATGAGAAAACCTTAGGTTAAATGAATAATTCCTAGGTAAGTTCTTTAAATCATGTCCAACCGTATAAGAGAAGACCGTTGCTATGTGTAGCTGGATACCATGGAGAAAGGCTACTCTTTGGGATCTTTCATCAATCATCCTACCTTAAAACATACCAAAAGTCTCCTAGCAATTAGACATAGGAATATTTAATATGACTTAAAAAAAAAATATTGTCAAAGCATAAATTTATGATGACTTAACCAGGCCTAGTACACATTCCCTCCCCATTAACCACTTAGACATATGGAAATTAAATGTAAATTTGTTGCTATTTTTTGTCATGTAGGTGTCCAATAAACCACTTGGTGGTGTTTCCCTTCAAATTTATTTATTGAATGAAGAGCAAAAGTCCTTTGATTACAATTAGAGAATACATTTGAGGCCTTGGTTGTGTAACTGGTGGACCATATTCAAATTTAACACTTGTTACAAAGTTTGGGAGTTAAAACATTAAGTAGATTTGATTTGTGATGGACACATTTGGATAGTAGTAGCAATAGCTTGCAATCTATCAAGGATTGATTACCTTATAACCTATGAAATTCTAGCGATGAAATGATAGATTAATCATAATGTCACCTTGGGATCACATCACCATGAAAGAACTTCATCCAACATCCTTATGAGTGCAGGTACCACCAAATAGGTATTTGTCAGATTTGTCTTCCTCGAGCGAGGGAAATTTAGGAATCGAAGAGGAAAGCGAAACATGTAGTATGTCTAAAAGAGGGAGATCAACTAGAGGTCAAAATATTAGAAGAAAATTTCATAAATGCATGGAACTTTTTCTTGCTGAAGGGGGTTCATGTTCTTATGATGATGAGAGCATAGGTGACATCGAGGTGCCCTTGAGGTACAAACATCCATGGAAACAGTGTGTACCCAAGGAACTTCCACCAATAAACATTGATTTTTGTGTCAACAAGAGGATATATCACATAGTACCATCATCATTACATTGTTTGGGCTTATTTTTCATGGACGACATAAACGTATATTACAAAAAAGTTACTGAATTGATGGAGTATGTTGGACCCTGTTACAATTACAAATATTGGATGCAACTGGTTCGATATACACAAAGTATGCATAGGTATGCACTATCAACAAATTATATACAACTAAAAGATAAGGATCAAAATAAAGGAGTGGCTATGTACATTGACGGAAGGCCAAAAGCATCAGGGAATATTGCAGGGATTATAAACAGTACATGACCCGGGTCAACAAATAAGCAGCCCAATTGCATATTTAAGGTGCGTGAGGGAAACCGTGTATTCGTTTGTGTGATAAAATCAATAACTGCAAGGGAAGAGTTGCTAATCAATTACAATTTGAATCAGTTAGTTACAAACATAGTTACTATGGGGGTGGTATGTACTATGTCCAGTTTTACCCAACCTCCAATTAATGACTCCAATATACCATTTTATTCTTATGTTTTTTTTGGTAAGTCTATTGGTTTCATTTTGGTAATGTTTTTTTATATTTAATTTTTGTCATAGGGGGACATTGATCGTATGGAGAAGGCTCTAGCCCAGAGCAGAGATCGTGATGTATCTTCAGGCGCTTCTACCCAACAGGTTTACCTCAATTAATTGTACAAATTAGATACAAGCAAAATGTTTCATTATTATGTTTTTTTCATATGTTTTTTGGGTTAATTTTGATAATGTTTTTAATAGTCTTGTTGCAATCAACTGATTGGGGAAAGGCACCAGCAGTAGAGGAGAGAATCCATAGTGAGGTGTAGTCAATATTTTGTGATGATGACATCGCTTATTCAGCAAACCCTCTCGATACAATAAAGAAGATCCAAAAAAAATACAATGAAGAAATGGTTAAGTTGATGTTCATAGTGCCTCAAACAGATGAGATAAGAGAGACGGTTAAAATATTGACTGAGAGATTAGAAAACTTGCAAGTAAGTTGTCATGATGTCTTTAATTATAACATAAGTTCATTCATGGTTTTATATTTTTTACTCTTTTATGTCATGAACTAAAATATGTGTTGTTTTTATAGGGTTATTTTCCTCCTCATGATGCTCCTGGCCATGATCAAGGTACTAAAAATGCTTCCCTAGGAGTAGGGGTTGGTACAAGTGTCCATCCTGATCTTCCTACGCATACATTACATCATCTGACCCCATCATCCATGCCTATATTGTTGTCTGAAGTGTTAGAAACACATACCATGCAGGCATCTGTTAATGCACCCTCTGGCAGTGAAAACATGCCAAAACATGCGTCAGGACATGTACGTGGGGATGCAAAGGCCACTAGTATTGGTGATGTTTTAGTAGCATTTCCTTGATCTTCCTGTATTGCTAGTATGGTAACATTTCTGGTCACGCTTGTGGTGACCGAGGATTTTGTTCCCATAAAGATAGAGAAGGTCCCAAGTACTTTAAAATATTTTAATTATTATTATATATAATCCAATTGAAATTTACTTATTGATTGCTCTTTTTAGACTATTGATCCCATGATAATTTTGCAAGAAATGATGTTTTTTGTAAACATCTAAGTGATATTACATTGGAGCTCTTCGGTCCCACCATACGTACATGGTAGAATGCCCAAAATCAAGATTTAAAATATGAGCTCATTAACCATTTAGTTGTGTTGTTTTGTGATAAAACATTCAACCAAACCAAGGTCCTTAAGAAAGCTGGTACCTATCTAAACTATGTGAGGGAAAAATATAGGTCACATTTAGAGAAGAAAAAAAAGTGCAAGCATCCCCCCGTGATTCTGGAGAGGGAGTGGAAGGACCTGGTGTCGGATGGAAAGGAGAAGGTTGAAAAGAAAAAAGGAAATACACCATAGGGCCAAGGAAGGTATGTGATACTATCAACAATGTAATTATATACTAATTACTCTTTCTTTTTACATAATCTAACATATTTCAAACTTTTCATAGGCTACCTAACACATCAAAGGCAACAAAGGCAAGACTAGAAAAACACGGGCATCAAAAACTTGGCTCTGGTGGTTATATGAAATTAGTCGAACGAATTGTAAGTATCAATAAATGAAATATAGTATCCAAATAATAAATTGAAAACAATTTTGGTTTTATCACACCACAGAAGCAAAATTCATGATCTTATGCAAAAATTTAGGGCTCTGAATTCAACAGAGTTCCTACAGAAGATGACCTGAATATTTCCTTCCAACAAGGCTATGGAGCCATGGCTGAATGCCTAAGAGTCTTGACTAGGAAAACACAACCTTCTAGTACATCTGACATGTAGGTAAATAAACTCAATAAAGTTTATTTAAATTTGAATAATTTTGCAATCTATTCAATATTAATTTCCACCATAAATTAATTACATGCCTATTTATTTTAAACATTCAAGCAATGATAATAGTGTGCATGACATTGGAATGCAGCCTGGTGAGGGTGGAGCACAACCTACAGATGAATTTCACGGTGTGCATCCAAGTACTTTAGAGCATGTAGAGCGTGATCAACATGTTGAGCATGATCAGGATAGAGAAGATTAGGAACATGATGTGGCCCCATTAGGTAAAGAGGACCACTCTAAAGTTCTTTTAAACATATTTAATTGCAATTGGTGTATTAATTAATGTAACCTTTCATATTTCAACTTTAGAGCATGTAGCTCTGTGTGATCAACCTGTTGAGCATGACCAGGCTAGAGAAGATTAGGAACATGATGTGGCCCTATCAGGTAAAGAGGATCACTCTCATGTTCTCTTAAACATATTTAATTTCAATTGGTGTATTAATTAATGTAAGCTTTCGTGTTTCAACTATAGATTAGAATTTAGAGGGTGTTCAACATGTTGAGCATGAGTCTATAACAAAAGTTCGGGAACATGATGTGTACCCATTATGTAAAGAGAACCACTCTAATGTTCTTTTAATTAATGAAATACTTGTAACAATCATAATAAAACATATCAGTTTAACATTTCTTTCCTATTGCTGCAGACCCCCTCTTGTAACAATGTCCATGTCATGAGTAGTTGACTAGGCATACATTAAGATCACAAGAAGAGGGAAAAGCAACTAAAGGGGGGACATATATTGATTTATAAAATGATACTCCACTTCAAATTTTTGTAGCTTTAAAAAAGAAACAAAAAAAAAGGTGATTGTAATCATATCATGACAACCATATTTTTGATAATATGTAAAAACTAAAAAAATGAATATTATATGTTAATGAATGAATGTGAATATGTTAATTAATTAATGTTATGTGTTAATGAATGAATGTTATATGTTATTAATGGATGAATGAATGAATGTTATATGTTATTAATGGATGAATGAATGATTAATGTTATATGATTGGGTATGGAGAATTGAGAGTGATGTGATAGGGGGGAAGGGCCAAATGAGCCCACCATCACGTGGTTGGCCTTGTTAAGTAGAGAATATTAAACTATTCTCAAAACAAAGAGAAGCTCAATAAGGTAATGCAATTTTCAATATAATAAATGCATTGTTTGAAGCATCAAACCAATATGAAAATATGAAAGAAAGTGATAAATTTTCACTATGGTGGCAGAAAAATGATTCTTTATCCCCTGAATCCATGCTCTGCATAATAATTTGAAGTTGTTTCCATTCCAATGTTCTGATTTTAGTTTGTTTGTATGGATTTGTATGAATACCACATTGTGTTGTGTGTGGATTTGGTTTCAAAGCTCTATTTCATCTGTTTTTAGTGGTGACATAACTCTAAAATTTGACTTTTGTGCATGATAGGTTAGTGGAAATATTGATAGGTCTGAAGGGTTTAGAGGATTGATTGAGATATATACACGAATATTTGGATCTTGTTGTTGATCGGAGGTTTCGACTTAACCATGAAATTTTGTACCATCTGTACGTATGCAAAAGTTTCTCTACTTACATTCATTCTTGATCATAAATGTTGTAAATGATATTAATGCTTCAAAATTAAGATTTGTTTCATTGTTATAATGATCAAAATATTATACTTTCATATAGATTCAAGCATTCTCTTTCCCCCCACCCTTGTTCTCTCCCTCCTCCTTTTAAGAATTTTCTGTCATAAAAGATTCATATTTCTGTCTCATTTACACAAATTTATCTGAAGCACTAGTAGTGAATAAAGGTATGCAAAAGATGATGTATTATGTCTAAAAAACAACTTTCCATCTTATTGCTAATTAAATACTTAATATTTGAATAATTTAGAGCTCGAATAATTCTTTTATATGCATGTGTAGCAATAAGGGAGCCTATGTGAAGATTGAAATTTAAAACATCACTTTGGTTATTTTCCTTAGGAAGTGAAATGATATTTTGAGTAATACAAACCTACACACACATTGATATTTTTTGGCATTGCATTGAAGAATTTTTTTTCTCTTATACCTACCCTCAGCTAGACATGGAGGTATATAATATTGGTTTCTGGGTTTATTCTGTAAGTAGTTAATTTCACAGAGGAAGACTAAAATCTTTGTAATGCCCTATGTCAGGTGTACTTAAAGCATATGAATCACTTGTTGAAGGCACCATTTTGTATTCATCCAAAAACTGGTTTGTTCTTTTCTTTTATGTTTCTTGCATGTGTTTTTTTAGGCTCTAGAGATGTAGCTCAACTCTTTCCTTTGCACTTTTCATCTATTTTGATGATTACAGTAGATTGTCCTCATCATTTTTCATGTAGATCTGTTTGTAACCTTATTTTCTCCCAATCAATTTGCAACCACTGACATATTAAGGACCATTTGACTAACTTGTAGTCATCCATTACATCATATGTTGCAGGTTGTGTCTATGTGCCAATAAATCTTGATGATTGTGAGAACTTTAATCCTACAAGTGTACCTAATATTTCTCAAGTAAAAGTCTTACCTTATTTTATAGTACTTTAAATGGTTAATTTAAGGTGCTTCTTTAGATCTGAGATAGTTGAACCCTGGATTAAAATATGATATTAGATGGGTAGTATAATGATAAAAATGAGGTCCATTGAACACAAATTATGAATATAATTTACAGGACTATGAATAGTGTTACAATTATAATTATTTCTCCTTTATCTACCTCTATATTAATGAAAAAGATAGCAAATATTGGAAGTTCATTAGATGTCATGTATGTGTTAGTATTTTAATTTTGTTTAAGTTGTTCAAGAGCTTGATTAGGTCAATAATATGTTCTACAAGCTTTGTTCTCTTGACACTGCTCAACATTTTCCCTACACATTTTCTTTTCAATCCAGATGTTTCTTAACTCGTTCCCTTGTTAGCCCTTGGTTATTCTCAAGTTTAATGCTTTTTCTATGCATCTTTCAGTCTGTATACATATGATCAGTCATCAGTCTCCATGATGGTACATTTCAACGAATATTTTTTTAAAAAGAAAATTGCATTGTTTTGTCGCAATTTTGACGAAAACCACTGATGAATCACCGAAAAGGTCCGACGAAGTTTCTATAGCTGCGATGAAGGCTTCATCGTAATTCCTTGCCCATTTTGTCACAATTTTGACAAATTTTTGTTGTTGTTTCGACACTACTCCTTGCCCATTTCGTTGAAATGGCGAAAAAATTCTAGTGTTGTTTTGACGCTACTCCTTGCCCATTTGGTCAAAATTGCGATGAACTTCTAGTGTTGTTTAGATGCTACTCCTTTCTGATTTCGTCGAAATGGTGATGAACTTCTAGTGTTGTTTTGAAGCTACTCCTTGCCCGTTCTGTCAAAATTGCAATGAACATCTGGTGTTGTTTCAACGCTACTCCTTGCCCATTTCATCAAAATGGTGATAGACTTATGGTGTAATTCATTGATGGATATACAAATTTTTCATCGATATTCTGATGAACATCCGAGTCATTCTATGATGCTGACGATTGACGAATCTGTGTCATTATTTCAACGTTTAATTCATCATCAGCCTTTCGACAAAAAACAGTGATAAAAATGTTTTCATCATTTCGTCACTTTTCCAACAAAGATTTATCAAATGACCGATGAACGTCAGTCAGAAAATGGTGTGAAATTCAGTAGTGATTTGTGATTGCACCAAAATGATGAACTCAAAATGGATTATTTACTTAGTAATAATGTGGGAGTAATGTTAGCATCAAAATTTTGGATAGAAATAGGACTTGTAAATGGATTTCTTGGATATATTCAAAATATTGTATATAGACCTAGAACCAGGTCTCCACAACCACCAACATATATACTTGTAGAATTTTTTAGATACTCTAGAATACCTTTTCAAGATCACTATCCACATATAGTTCATATTACAATAATTAAAATTGGTAGCACAAAAAAAAAATCCATTATGATTAGCTTAGGCTTTAACAATACACATGTCATAAGGATTGACACTTTAGAAGGTCATTGTTGGTATATGACCAACTGAAAGAACTAGATTGACATTTGTGGAAATTTCTCATGTAAAGTTTTTTAAAGGACTAAAAATTATGTTAGCATTCACATATGATAGATATGAAAAAATGAAAAAAGTAAACAAGTTGCAAAAACAAAGACAAAAGAAAATAGAATGAACATTGTAGAAATCACTTAATTTAAAATTATTGTAACATTTTTCATGTAATTATCATCAATATAAATAATATAATTTCTTCATTATACTTCCATATTATTGTTAATCCTTTCAATATAAAAAAATGTAGTGCCACAATTAATCTATAAATCATAAAATTATTTTATTTCGATTCAAATTTATTGAAAAAGTAATTTATTTATTTAAATATTATTTCATTTTACTTTAAATGAACTTAAAAGTTATTTTTAATTTTAGTTTTAAAAAATATATATTTCAGGGTATTTTTTTTTAAAACAGGGGCATGTCATATATGTTTTTGTGTATATATATTATACCATATAAAATGTAAGCATTTAATGTTATAGTATATCATAATTGATGGTAAATATACTTTTAAGAGGGGAGTAAGGAAGTGTTATGTGATGTGTGCGAATACAAGTAAAGGACTAATATCAATGTATACCCTTGTGAGTACCCACCCCACTTTTACAATTTTAGCAACTATAAGAAACTGCACCCTTCCCACTTTTGTCTCTCCCACTCCTCCTCTAATTACTGCTTGCTTGGAAAAACTGGCAAACAAGAGATATTTCAGTGTATATACCTAATAAATAATATACAAAGGTGCCAAAGCATTGCGAGTTAAAACCAAATCTGGAAAAGCAGATTGGCCTGCCTTTACTATATATGCCAAACTATGATTGGTCCATGCAACAGAAACTGAAAGTGCAATAAAGATAAGTTTTTGTGTGGTATTGATGCCAAACACGTGGAGCAGGAGGCCAGATCACACAACAGGTGGCATTTAGTTTCCCAAGGCAACCAAATTTAACAATAATAAGATCATGCAAGATTATATATAATATTAATAGTTAATTGTATTTTCATTCAAGTAACATGTGTCTTAGACATAAATGAGGCTTAGATATTTTATCATTTGTATTCAATTATTTAAGGCCATTTATATTGAATGGTTTAAAGGTATTTCCTAAACATGTATCTTACATCTTGAAATTACAAATCTAATGCAGGTTCACTATTGTGGCTTCACCCTTTTGTGAATGTTTCAAGTTTATTGTTTAGTATGTATGTGCATGTATTAAAAATTTGCATATATAGTTCTTAAATTTTGAAATTTGTATGTATGTACATAGTTTAGTTTAATGATTTGTACACATGAAAATTATGCATCATAATTTTTATTTTAAATGTACATGTACATGTTAAATTTTGAATTTTGTATGGACATGCTCAAGTTGAACAATCAATGTATATATATGTGCATTTCAATTAAATATATGATCTTAATATGTGTATTCACATCCTATTTTGTATAATTTAATGCAGGTGCACATTTATATCTCATATCATGGATGATTTTAACATTAATGATATCATCAATCCACCAACTCAGCCATAGCCACATCTACCTCCCCCTCCCCATCCTCGTCCTTGTCCCCCTCCAAATAATATGCCACATCCAACACCTATTGCATCTGACGAGGCTTGCTTGAGAGCATGCATAAATGATCAAGTTTCATCCTTACAAAATCAAATCAATGCTATGCAAAGTCAAGCATTGATTCCTACACATGTGAGACATTTTCCATCTGCAATGCAATTTTTTTTTGATGTCATTAGGATGATCGATTCTGATCTTGATAGGCATCGACAAGAGAGAGAGAAAATGAGACAATTTTATTCTGATGGTCTCTCTTACAAAAAAATAATAGACCTTAAAATAATGAAAGCCCATCTAGCCCCCTGCTTTCTTGACCCCGTTACTCGACAACCCATTCCACCCAACAAATCTTCAATATCCATGAGGTGGTGCATACATTTGTAGATGAGTACACATTTTTGGGATCAATGGTGTATGGTTTTTGATAGTCCCTCACATGCTAATTGGGAGTGCCCATTGTATTTTTTGAGAAAAATTTATGTATAGTTTGTTTTGGGGAAAAAGCCCAATTATTTTGATTTTAGATCATCTCAGGGTGTTGGTGGCGACATGCCACAATAGAGGTTAGGGGAAAGGGCTGATCCCCAATTCCCCATGCATGTGCAACCCCTTGTTGTTGCTCCTAGTCCTCCCATTCCTGCACCTGTACATCATCGAGCTCTGGTCTCAACATTAGGTTCCCTTAGTACACTTGTAGGAGACCTTGATCAACATGCTTCGGTGATAGCAGGTGGGGAGCATAGAGAGGATGATGATGGAATAGTTTTTTATGGATTTGGTCCAAGTACTGATCCAGGAGTGTCAAGGCCCATCCCCCATATATGTAATAGTTATCATCAAGTATGCTATGGACTTGATCAGGCTACACCTAGTTCAGGTGGACAGGGAGATTCTGGTGGTTTATCTAGTCACATCAGTTCATTTGTAGAGTTTCTTACAATAGACAATCACCCTGAGGACACTGTGACACAAGTATGAATATGCAGCTAGATGTACATTCATTTTATAAGAATTTTGATGGATGTATATATCAAAGAAAAGTTTGCAATACATTTTAACAATCAAATTGTTTGGTGTACAGATGACACTAACGATGGGGCAATCATCTATTCCATGAGTACATACATTGACACTGGTCATACTCAGCAACCCTTATGGTGTATTTTGATTTCAATTTTTAAAATTATTTATGAAATCATAAATTTAGCTTGAGTTTTAGATTTATAATTGAATAACATATATGTTTGAAATATTTATGTTGGTTTAGGTGAGTCAATTGACATCCACATCAATTCCTCCTAAGGGATTTTCAAGCACTCCTCCACTATCAGGCATCATAGATCAGGGGCAGGTACATTCATATTGTAAATTTGTTTAAAGTTTACATTATTATAGTTACAATTTTATGAGTTTTGAACTCACTAGATATATGAAATGTATGCATGTACACTTGTAAATATTATAAACCTTAAATGTCTATGCACATGTATGTCTAGGTTGATACCCCAATAAGAATGGGCATCGGGCAAACATTTGATGTTGTAGCTACTCGTGAGGCCACTAATTTTCAGGTTGTTTAAAAAACTTTCTACACAAAATGTGCAAAGTTTAATATATATATATATATATATATATAAACCTAATTTAATTCTACATGCTTTAATTTTGATCTTGTAGGACTTTGTTAGTGTAACTTTCAACCCTAACCCAGACATAGTTTCACCACTAGGAGGACATGTAGAGTAGGCTCCATATCAAATGGTAATTTTAATTTTTTATTATATTAAACTCAATTATAAATTTTAAATTGAATATATACATAAGATGAGATTTGTTACATATTCTTTTTCTTTTATAGCATGAGACACATTGTGTAGTTGAGCATGTATAGATAGGTCTTAGAGAAGAGCCTAATGCACAACCTCAGAATACGATACAATTGAAATATGATAAATTATAAATTAAATTAAATTAAAAAAAAAAATTGTAGATTTGTACATCTAATTTCAAATTTCTTTGTCTTATTTATGTAGATTGATTTAGATAATTTACAGGTTGCTTCAAGTGCACTAGAGCATCTAGATGCAAATATGACAGTAATTTAATTTTACGATGGATTATAAATTAAATTGTCATTAAATCATTTTTCATTGTCTTACATCTGATTTCATCTTTCTCTTGTATAGGGTGTTTCAGGTCATCCACATAGTCTGCATGGTGTGAAGAAGTCTCTTGATTATATAGATAATACATGACCTAGAAACATGTGATTTTATGTGTTATATTTGTTTATTTCATGGACTATATTTCTTGTTTCTCATGTACTCTATTGGACTTTATATTTCATGGCTCAAGTACTTAGTTGGACTTTAGTTCATAGGTTGTACTTTGTACTTTATTTCATGTGCTTAATCTATTGGTTTCATGCACTTAATATGTTACATAAATTATGGACTTTATTATTGTTTGAAATTTTAATTTACACATGCATTTTATGTTCATAGTCAAGACATTAATATAGGACATTAATGTGAAATTTAGTGATCTCATACATGATATTAATATATGACATTTTAATATTTATACTTTACAAATTTAGTGATTTCATACATGATATACATGATATGTACATTCAATAAATAGTGATAATTACTCAATGAACTTATTCAATTCACGTCAATCAATAATTAGTCAATAAATCATAATTTACAAACAAAAGCAATCTATTTATATACCAAAAATGATAAATTTTTAAGAAATAAACAATACCATAGAAGATTAGAGAATAAAAGCATTAATAAATTCTATAAATAATAACATCTAGCACTAATTCATAAGTTATCAAAACAAATAATGACGTCTTAAGGGGATGTCTTAAGGGGTCTTAAGGGGATTTCTAAAGGGGTCATAGTAGAACGTCTTGAGGTGATGTTTTAAGGGGTCTTAAGGGGATGTCTAAAGGGGTCATTATAGAATGTATTAAGGGGATGTTTTAAGGGGTCTTAAGGGGATGTCTAAAGGGGTCATAATAGAGCATCTTAAGGGGATGTTTTAAGGGGTCTTAAGGGGATGTTTAAAGGGGTCATAATAGAACGTCTTAAGGGGATGTCTTAAGGGGTCTTAAGGGGATGTCTAAAATAATAGAATGTCTTAAGGGGATGTCTTAAGGGGTTATAATAGAATTTCTTAAGGGGATGTATTAAGGGGTCATAATACAATGTCTTAAGGATATAATTGATTTAACAATATTGTATACATGATATTTAGTGTTTATACAGTTAGACATAAAGTTTCGAAGTAGGAAAACATGCACATTTAACCAAAAAAAATAAATATAGAATATTGATTTGATACATAGAAGTATATAGAGTATGTTTAATTATGTAAGTTTGTATGTACATATATGTCATCTCAAAACAATGTTTACAAAATTTGGATATGCCATCTCAAGAACATCTCAAACTTGTGGCTAGAATGTAGTAGGTCTTCACACCACCTGGTATCAAAAAGATACAAGCAATATCAATGAAATCATCAAAACATACATATTTTAATTTATATAAAACTATCTATATGTACAAAACTCAATTACGTGCATTTAAAAGTATTCCACACATGTTTGTAGGTTGAATCTAGGCATCCTCACCTTTTTGTTTCAAAGTATGGGATCAATGAAATGATGGCTTAAGGATACAAAAAATGACAATAAATAAATTTTAACTGTTAATGTCCAAGCAATATCAATATGTAACCAAAAAATGTATTTAAATATAATTTAACTAATAAAATTACCTATTTTTACCAAGTATTCCATGTTGTCTAGGTTGAATCTGCATGGACTAGATCCTTTTTGTGATTATTCCTTAAGGATGTATAAAAGGACAATTTAAATCAATTTAAACTAATAACACACTTGACCAATGTCAAAACATGTATTTAATGTATTTAAAAGGACAAAATAAAACTAAAACTATATTTACCTGTATTTACATATTCCATTGTACCATTTGCATTCTCTCTTTTTTGCAATGAATCTATGATTGCCTCATGCTCTTCCATAGAAATTGACCATATAACTTTTTTTGAAGGTCTTCCACAATACCACTTTAGTTTTATATTTGTTGCCACCACCAAATGAGATTAATGTATAATCTTTTTATGTGTTTCATAGTCTTTGAATGTAGGTAGACCATTCTTTCTTCTCAGGTATTTTCATAGCCAAGTTCCAACAACCACCACCGATCCTATTGTAAAACATGTTCAAAAACCATCATCAAATAAGTTCTCAAAATTTTCTTAAGGGGATCAAAGACTTGTTCTAAAAAATTGCTTAAGGGGGTGTCTTAAGGGGATCACCGTACTTGTTGGATAATGAAAGCCATCATCATCTTCTCAAGGTGTTATTAAATTATGTTTAGTTTCCACACAATGAGCCAACCAATATTCTATTTTCTCTTCATTCCCCTTAGGTTTAATAATAACATACACATGTCCTGCCAACAAAACTTGATTTAATAACTTGTGCATTACCATATAAATAATTTAGTATTACAAAATAACTTAATGAAGTAAAATAAAATGAAATAAATTGAATTAAAATTACCTTCTTGTACAAGGTCTAAAACACGGTCATAATATTTAGATGCAAATACTTGATCATTTTCTTCAATAGTTCTTTCATATTGATTATGTGCTTTTGTAGGTGTCAACGATCTATTCTCCCACTGTTCAACCCATTCTGTATTTTCACATGCTTCCCAATCTCTTGAGATACAAAAATAGCAAAAAAATGCAAGCTCCCTTGTCCAAATAGTCCATTTTCTTCTTTTTGCACTCCCAAATGAACGCCATTTAGTAGATCTACTAATTGTCTCACAATCAACTCTAGGTACAATTTTCTCTTCTTCCACCAACCAAAAGAATCGATGAACTGTAGAGTAATCACTCAAACCAGGTGCAGATAATCTTCTATTACACCAATCCATAATCTCACATGCATCTTTAAATTTTGCTAAATCCTCAAATTTTAATTGTTCTCTAACAAGAATTCTTTTGACACATGCACCAGCTTCATCATCTTCTCCTTTACCATGCCCAGCTTGAAAAAAACTCCATATATGTTGGACATTAAGTTCCTTGTGAACCCTACTTAACCAATAGAACATTCGAGCATTCTTGAACTGCCCCATACAATTATCTAACCATATGAGGTGTTCTTTCATTTGGATTCCTCTTTCTCTTAAATTTTTATAAAATATATTGAAACAATATTGAACAAACTCTGATGAGTGCAACCGATTGCCAGTCAAATAAAAATGATACTCCCTCAAAAAAATTCTATCATCCTCAGTGCTATCATCTGCATGTCTATAAACAATATGGACAAACATAGCTACTTGCACTGAATTATAATATTGAGATTGAATTTCCTCTTGCGGAGCGAGAGTATAATTCTTTGCAAAATCAACCATTGAAAGTATAGTACCAATTGGATCAAAGATTTAATTCAACATTCAATTTTATATAGTACCATTTTTTGATCAAAGATATAATTTCAACATTCAATTTTATCTCGATAGTCATCCACTGAAACTCCAAAATTGATTGATATGATCATTTTCTATACTTTTTCTTCTTTTTGCCACTCTTAGCAATGTTTTAAGATGTATTTTTAAAACTTCACTAATATTGCTTACCATTCTTTTATTCAAAGTTTCTTTATTAACTATAGTAGTTGTTATAGCTCTTCTTGTTACATTTTTATCTTTAGATTGACTATTTTTCCCAATAGATTGAATGGCACTAGCAACAATAGACATAATCTGTTTTAATGATTGATATTTTCTTTTTGGTTTAACATAAAAGCCTAACCTTTCCATTACTTTCTTCATTTTTTGCATTCTCATCAATTGCATCATTACTTGACATTGAAATGCAATTTTTTTACGATAAAATAATTTGGTGTATATTCTATTCACATGTTTTCTTATTTTCCTCCAAGAAATTTGACCAGGAAGATTATCGAAAACACCACTTCCAATTTAAAAAAAAAATTGTATTTTCGTTAAATTCAACATCACTTTATAGATTTTCATCTTCATTTTCATCAACAAAACAGTTTTCATTTTCATTTTCATCAAAAATACAGGTTTTGTTTTCATTTTCAAGAAAACGATCATTTTGATTTTCATTTGCAACAAAATATTTTTCTTTTTCGTTTTCAACAAATTCTATAAAAGTTTCATCTCTCTGAATATCATCAATGTCAACATCATTAAGTCTAGCATCTTGTAAAACTTCTACATACAAATTTACCATTTCACTAACATGTGGATTTGAAGACATACCTGGATTTGTGCATATTGAAACATTCTCCATAGCATTCAAATAGGGATTTGAAGACATAGTAGGACTTGCTTGTATAATTGTATTATTCTCCAAATTGACTTCTTGAAAATTAGCCTCATCTGCAACCATGGTATCCTCAATGTTTTCATCTTTAATAGTTGTGGAATTGGTTGCTCCACCATCATTTATTGATTTTATTCTCATTATTCTTTGTCTTTGTCTTTGTCTCTCCTCTCTATTTGCTTCAACTTCTCGAGGATTCAATGTCTTCCTTCTCTTATTATGAACTTTATCTCCCATGATTATAAAATTCTCAAGCACAAATGAATGTTAATAGTGAAATTCTTCAAAATATTCAATCCAAATTGGAAGTTGAATACCTATTAGGACAAAATTATTCCTCTTTTGTTCCTCAAAACAAGTAGAAAACTAGCACAATTCCACTTTAAAAATTGTTTTCTTTATGCCTCCTTTGAAAAACTCAATCCATATTGCAAGTTGAAGACCTTTTGTTCCTCCAAACAAGCACAAAAATAACACAATTCCACTTCAAAAATGGTGCAAATGATGCCTCATTTGAAAAAATCAACTAAAAATCAAGTTCACCACCAGTAAATATAATAACTCATTAAAAATAGTTTACTTTTACTGCTCTCGGCCATACATGTGAAGTTGCAGACTTCACAATAATTTTTTGCAGTAAATTTAAATAAAAGAAATGAGATCCCATTCTATAATTGGGATCTCGTTCCTCGATATTCAATGTGGGGACCGTTGGAAGGGAAACATGATCTCGTTTCCCTCCCAACGGTGCAAATATTATAAACTAAGGAACGGGATCCCAATTATAAAATGAGACCTCGTTTTTAATAAACAGGATCCCGTTTTATAAAGCGTGATCCCATTTTTTTTAATTTGAATTTCTATTAGCTTTGTGGTCGGGTTTTTGCCTAGGATTTTGGTTCAAGAAATTTTTTGGAAATCCAAACCTAGGCCTTCAACCTAGTTTGACCTACAAGTTGAAGGTCCTAACAATGTCAGAGAAAAATACTGACTTTGGACATATGGCTGACGACTTTTTTGGCAAAAATTTTGACGAAATTAAAACCCATTTTAGATGAGACAATGTAGATTCTAAATATGTAGTTTTTTTTTGCAATTGGATTATTTTTTCTATTTTTCAATTAATTTCTAATAAAATTGGTCCATAAAATTTAAATATCAGGATATTTTACTATTTTAATAGATTTTGATCAACATAACATTTTGACAAACGGATTGTACGAGAACAAAATTCAGACCATTCTTTTCAATTTTTTTTTAAAAAAAAATGATAAGTTTAGGTCATCTTATGCATGTTGTACACGACGATTTTTCAAAATGACAAATCTGCCTAATAAAAATTTAACAAACAAAAAAAAATCTATAAAAAATTACAAAAAATATGAAGAATAATATTCAATGAGTCACAAATCTTTTCCCAAAAGGATTTAGAAAAATACCATAATTTAAGTCAAAATATGGATGTCGTACATCTGCAAGGTATGTAAAAAAGGTGACTTTTAATTAGTGGTTTTTAGAAACGCCTATTGAAACTCAATTTGTACAATCTGGGTATTGAAATAAATTAAATATTTGAAAACTAGACTCCGAGCACTACATTTTATGATAGTGACTTTTTTAAAGATTTCATCTCTAAGGGCTTCAAATTTTAAGGTCAAATGTGTCAAATTCTAAAAATTAGGAAAAAAAACTTCCACATTTTGGCCAAAAAGTGGACTCAGCTTGTAGTACCCCTCCGTTTATGCTTATGCTTTCTGTTGATACTTTCTCATACTGTTAGACCTATGTTGTTTTTCTAGATACTTTGATCGCTGATTTTGAGCGATGATGGATTATTCTGTGACATGATGATACTTTGTGTGATGTTTATTATTTTCAGACATGATATGATTTAGTGTAGATGTTTACTTTCAGTTGTTTATGGATATGCACATGCTTATGATGGACTAACAATGTTTATTGAGTCAGTTTTTTGTGAGTGTATTGGTGTGGAGAACAGAATCGCATCACTCGCTTGCGAGTGCCCTGCGATATCTGTGATTTTCTCCGCACGGTGTGTCTGTTTTAAATGCTTTATATATATACATGTATGCACATTGTTTGCTTGGTTGCAGGATTTGCAGGTACATGACACTGACTCCACTTGTGTAATCAGGTCTGAGCGTGTCAAGACTCAACGGAAAATGTTGAACAAGAGATAGTAGTTAGGTTTATCCTAGTCCAATCTCTAACCTTAGTATTAGTACGTTGTCAGTTTTTAGTTTGGGTCATAGGTTGTTTTGTAATGTGTTTCTGTTGGTTAAAATTTAATGTTAATTATTATGCCTTAATTTTTGGTTATTTTAATTAATATTTAAATATGATTGAAATTTATTTACTTAATTATTTAATACATTAGTTAGTTTAATTAGTTAAATGGTTGGTCTTAAAAGGATTTAACTATTTAATTAAATAAATAACTTAATTAGATTAAATTAGTAAGTGCATAAATTATATTATATTTAAATAAATTAGAATTAAGATGCATGTGAATTAGAAAGTAAAATATAATTTAAATAATTGCATGTGATTTGAAATTTTGAGTTTTAAAATTTAAATTTAAATTTATTAATTAAAATTACATGCAAAATTTAAATGGCAAAACTGCCCAGAGGTGGAGAAGATATTTTCTCAACAACCTCTCGACATGTGTGTGAGTGCCATAATTTCATTTGGGTTGTTGAAAATTTTTACGGAGGATATTGAGGATCTCAGAAATTGCACTGGGTTATTCTATTGCCTCAGGGAAAATTTTTCTGGGCACTGGCAAAATTATTTCTCTGTGTAAAAACCCAAAATTTCTTAAGTATTGGTATTTTTCTCTCTGTTGGAGTTGTTATTTCTTGTAAAAGATCCTCCAAAGGATCTTGGTGGTTGGTGATTTTGGATTTGGTTTCTCGGGAAGGATTTGGTGGTTACAGGAAATAGAGGTTTCAAAGGCTACAGAGATTTTCATCTTCAGTTAAGAAAGGAATACAGGTATTCCTCTTTAAAATTTATTTTTGTTTCAAATGGAAAGGAAAGCATCTGAAAATATTTTATTGTTATTTTTAAAATATATAAAAAAAAAAAATTGTTGTGAAAGGAATTTAGATTTGCTGTGTGAAGTTTTAATGGCTTTAGAAAGCCTTTGTAGAAAATTCTCTGTTGAAAACCTCTGTGTAAAAAAAATTAAAATTAAGATTTGTGAGAAAATATTCCATTTACAAATATTCTTTAGAACAATGGATTTGCTTCATAAAATTATTTATTTATGATTATTGTGCTGTATAAATTTACAGCCTGTGTTTGTTTTGTTTTATTTTGTATAAATTTTTATTTGTCAGAGAAATATTTGGTTGAAACGCCGTATGGGCGAAATCCACTTTAATTGGTATTTTATTTTCTTAAAAAAAATATATGAAAATGCGTTTTTTCTAAATCGCCGTACGGCGAATTGTTGGAAGATTTTATTTAAAAAAAAAAGAAGTATGAAAAACACCGTTTAAAATTTGATTGTATAAATTTAATTAGTTTATTTGTTTTACTTTTATTAGAGCCGAAGCTCTGTGGCGGAGCCATCCGCGGCCAACCCCCGCAGGGGTACGGCAGTGGAGGCAGAGCCCGGCGCCGCCCTTGTGGGCTGCGCTTGGCTCAGCCGTCCGCGGCCGAGCCCTACGGGGCAGGCCATGACGACAGCCCAGCCCAGTCCATGAGCATGGCGGACTGTGGAAAAAGGGCAGGGTTTTATGAGATTAAAATTTATTACTTTCTTTACACGGACTGTGTAAAATAAAACACAGATTGCTTTAATTCGTTTTGCGAATTTAGGTTCGAATATGAACTCATTAATTATTAATATTTTATCTTAAAATTATATATATATGTTTGTATATTTGTATTTTTTTTAATTTTTGTATATATATATGTAAATTGAAATTGAAAAGTTTGAGAAATTATAAAGTTAGGGAAATAAATTTGATTTTAAAAGAAAATAGCTATAAATGAAAATTGGAATTTTAGAAGTATAGGAAAATGATTAATTATATAAATATATTTGTGAAAATTGGAGGAGTTGATTACATGAAATAGTTATTTATTTTGAAATAGATTATTTTTAATTAAGACTATTTATAGATATGATGTTTTCACACTGTGACATATGGATTTAGAATATCCAAATGATAGATATGTATTCCCATTTTCTTTAGAATATTTTATTACCTTCTGTGATTGGGCAAATTTGGGAAAAGTTTCTAAAAACAAATCAAGTCTTCCAGATCAACTGGGATAAAAAGGGTATTATTGTTTTCAAATATTTGTATTGACTTGGGGTTGTGCAAGAATTATAAGTGGTGTTTGATATTTTTATGGTTTGTTTATCATTGTGAGTTGTAAATTGTGCATATGGTAAACCCTAGTCATGAAAACCTAGTAACCTTGTTATGTTAGGGGAGTGGCTAGTCGTAAGGGCCGACACACAAAGTGGTGTCAGGGTAACTTATGATTAGTTAAGTAAGTCAGTGAAAACTAAAGAACACAGTAGATAGATTTAAAATATTTAAACAAGTTATGTATGCCTCTCTTATGACTCTTGAGCTTCTACAGTCATGAGTATAAGTCGAGAAGGCCTGGAATGGCAAAATCGGTGTCTCGTTTCCTTAAGAGGTATTCGATTTCGCAACTGTATGCAATAGGGGCCGGGTTTCATAAGAGGTTACCAGGGTAACCCAAGGATTGGGGGCCGAGACCTAGGAAGAAACACCAGGGAAACCATTGCATCATTGTGATGACACTCCACCTAGAATAACAGTTAAACCTAAATTTGTGTTTCAAATCAATTGTCAAATCTGGAAGCAATGTAACCAATAGTTTGTATGTACTAGTGTCTAGGGTTAGTTGATTAGGTCTAGGTAGCCTTATTACTATATCCTAGCACGGGGGGTGGACCTACGGGTACGACATGGTTGGGTGGAATGTGCACCTTACTCCATTGGGTCCCCAATTTGATTGAAGCAATGAGCGCTTCATGGATGGAGAGCTCGCACATGGATTTCTTCAATTTCTTCATCATTGTATATTGTAAAACTTGAAATGTAAAAACATCCCTCAAATGTATAAGAGGTGATCATTTGTAAAATTGTATCTATTATTTGAACTATCTCATCAGATGGATGAGCAATGTAATATCTTATCAATGCAATGTATGGAAATGTATTTGTACTTTATTATATCTTGAATGGAAATTTAAATTATATGCAATGTTTACTTTATGTTATGATTTAATTGGGAGCAATGCGAAGTACATAAGTCGCTTAAGGAAAACTCAAAGTAGTGTAACGTCGTTTAACCTAAGAATGTATGCAACTAATTAACATAGTATTAATACTTTAAAAAAAAAAAATTATTACACTTTTATATCACTTTTGCAACATTCTTAGGTTATTTAGACGGGGCATTACACAGCTTCTTGCACACACCCTGGAGATCTCTCTTGATTAATTGGGAAAAAGTATAACCAATTGTGGGTAAATGAGGGGAATTCCATCATCAATGTTACTAAAGGATGGGGAAGCAACATATAGGGTAAATACAAATGTATTATCAGGGTCCCAAAAGGACTCGACGTAGATATTAATATCCATGAGGTTGGTAAAATATGGGCGGGGTATGTTAGATTCATGAAAGACACAGTTGAGTTCATAGTAACTGTGGGTACAAGAACCCCACTCATATTCATTAGATTTGGTGTCGCTATAATAGATGTTAGTAGGATTTTCAGATGTCTCAATGTCTTTCGAAGCACTCACATCATTATTTGAAAGCACCTTAGTACTTGAAGTGCCAATTCTAATTTGTACAAACCCTAGTCCCACATTCTTTGGCCATTTAAGAGGCATCAAGGGTTCTCTCATTCCATTTTTATGTATGCCAATTCCACTATTCCATAATAACCCTTTTGTTTCATGAGCTCAAAGCCTTTACCATATTGTTCTATCAGTAGTGGCTGTAGATCTTCCTCATCTTTGTAGATCTAATCTGAAATATCATCAATGTATTCTTTGTTTAACTCTCCCCAATTTGTGAAGGTGGTGGTGGGAGCAACTTTAAAGATAAATTTAGGTTCCATCTTGTAGACAAGCTTTCCATAGGTCTTTGGAGACTTTGGTAACTTAGTGATGCAATAGGAAGTATTCATATGATACTCCCTAGAGACCTTGTCCTGGATTTGAATCTTGGGATTGGTGGATGGAATGGCGGATGTGGAGGATTTAGTCAGAGTGGATGGATCAACATAATTGGATGGAGTGGATGCTATAGTTTCACAGTTTATAGGCACTTGGTGTTTAGGGACCCCCCTCAAATTGGTGCAATATTGAAAGGGGTTAGGATCACCAATGATTATGATTTGGGTGCCATTGTAAGGAAACTTCAAACATTGATGGAATGTGGATGGAATGACCTTCATGGTGTGAATCCATGGTCAACTGAGGATTAAATTTTATGGTAGTCAAAGATCCAAGACTTGGAATGTGGTATCTAGTACTGTTGGTCCAACTTTGATAGGTAGTGTGACAACACCCTCGAAAGAACATTCTTCATCATCATAGGCTTTGATGAAAATGCTCTTAGTTGTGTCCACACATGTTTTAGAGAGGCCCAATGCCTTCACCAATTTTAAAGTGAAAATGTTCAATCCGGCTCTGCCATCTACTAGGACTCATCTGATCTTGTCTTTGTTGATGAAAACTTTAAGGTGTAATGAGTCATTATGGCTTGACTTGGGTGTAGAGTAATTTTTTTCAAAGAAAGAGACATAGTGGGAGTTGGCCAAATATGGCTTCAAATTGGTTAACGTCTAGGTTGGTAGGGACAAAGGTTTCTTTTAGAGCCTTATCGAGGATAGCTTTGTGTTTAGGTGATATGCACAACTCAAGGATGGAAATTTGTGTGGGTTTCTTGACCAATTGGTTAACAAGATTGTATTGGGTTTTGGATTGTGGCTACTTTGGAGGGGTACCAAATATGGTAATCTTTTCCCTATGGGTAGTAACGACACATTCAGGCTGCTTCTTAATGGTGATTGTGTTAACATGATCATCAACAACTCAGAAGTGGTTAATAATTTTGTAGTCAAAAGAGGCATTAGTATAATTGGCATAGTTGTCTATCTTTTGACCCGAATTGGAGTGTTTCCCAAAACCATGGTCTTGCAATGGATTCTTGAAAACCATATTATCTTTATTGGAAGTTGGTTGTTATTGCTCAACCTCTATGGTACCATTTTCAATTAGGTCTTGAATCATGTTCTTCAAGTGATGACATGACGAGGTATTATTGCTTTTGATGTGGTTGTAATTGCAAAAGGCATTGGCATACCACCAAGAGGGTTTGATTTATCCTAGGTCATATGGTTTGGGCTCTTCGAGCTGTATGAAATATGATTGTACTAGATTCTCTAGGATAGATTCAATTGGTTCTGTTAAAGGAGTGTATTATCTCCATGGGTATTGCCTTGGTTGTCTTGGGGGTCCCTGTTCTTGATTATTTTGTATCACATTAGCTGCTTGGTTGGAAACATATGATGTGTTGTTGTTCTTGTTGGGTGCTTTGAGAGTGAATGTGGGACCTATTATATTCATAGCTTTGGTATCTACCACTCCATTATTTGTCACATTCTTGTTACAGGACCAAAACTTGTTTTATCATTTGATGTTCCTTGGGCATTTTGTGTTTTAGTTTAGGCTTTAATTTCCCCTTTAGTGATAAGGGTTTTCTCAAGGATGGACCCTTTTTCAATGAGGTTGGAAAATGTGGAATAGAAATGGGTTTCGAATGCATATTTTAAATTTTTGTTTAGGTTTTACACAAACATGATAATTTTCTATTTTTCAAGAATTTTAGCAGGACATCGTCTAGCTAAACTTCTCTATCTCTGGAACAATGTTATGAAAGCTTCACCCTCTTTGTGTTTAGTTTGAAATAGGGTAACAATAGTGATGTTATTTTTTATGTTGAAGGAAAAGTGGGTGATAAATTTATCAACAAGTTTGTCCCATGATCGTATGCCTACCGATAGGTGGGAGAAATGGGCTAAAGCATGTCCTATGAGACTTCTAGGAAATAGTCTCATTAAGTATGTTCATTCTAAAGCAATGTCAATCAAGGTCATATGAAATTCCCTCACATGCTCAATGGGGTTTCCTCTTCCTTTATATTTAGGTAAAGTTGGCATGACATAATTTGGAGGAAGAGGAGGCATGTATATTGTCCTATCAAATGGGTAAGGACATAACTCTTGGATAGAGTATGTCTTCTTGTTTGATAGTGTCATGGTTTCTACTTGCTTCTACAAGGCCAAAATTTGATTGGCAAGGACATCATATGGTGTGAGGGTTGTGCCTACAACATTTACAACTGCATTTTGGTAAGGTCCTAAACTCGTGATTTGTGATCCAATGATTGCATGGGATGGTATGTTGGTGTTGATATGAGGTATGGATGTTTGAGTTGTTTTTGGAATTTGGATTTATGTTTTTAATGCTTGAGTTGCAATTGGAATTTGGATTTGAGGGATGTGTTTGGTATGAGTTGGAATGTATGAGGTTTTGGTATTGGATTGCATTGGGAGAGGATTGGAAATGTTTGGACCTTGTGTGTATTGACTATTGACTTGGAAGGAACCTTGTGTATTTACTTGTTGGGGAATCTTTATGCTATGACCTTATGGCACATTGGCGTTTGTGTTAGTTCCATGAATATGAGATCTAGTCCTTTTATTTGTGCCAAAAATATTTGATAACATGGTGTTCAAGGCCTGAGACATTCCAAATGGATTTGATGTTGTGGTGTTCATGGAACTTGATGCTCCAAGTGGATTTGAAGATATTTTCACTGTGTTAAATGGATTAGGTGTAGAACCAAAAGGTTGTGATAGGAATGTGTTAGGGACTGTGTCCTTGTTTGCATTGTGGATTGTGTTATTGGTTGTGTTCCAAATAAGGGTGCAGGAATCAAGATAGAAGTTTGAGTTGGAGCCCCTTGTGGCATAAAAGCATTTGTTTGTGGAGTCTTGGAACCATGAAATGTAGACATGTTAAGTCCTTGATTTTGTTGGTTTGGGGTGGGTGTTGGTTGAAGTGTGTTTATGTCAAATCCCTAAGGTAGTTTAGCACCACTATGTAAAAGTTTGGCCAAGAACCTTTGGGGTTCAAATAGCACTATCTCATCTACAAGTGATGCAACCTCTAGGTCTTGAGTAGCTACTTCGACTTCCTCTATAACTACTTGTCCATGTGGGTCTCTTATGAGGAATTTTTCAAAGGGACTGGTAGATGTCTTGGGTGGTTCAGTAAAAAAGTTACCAAAGTTTGAGTTTCTTGTGTGGTTATAAAGGTCATCATCACCACGAAAGAGATCCATTGCTCGGTGTTTCTTTTGCAATCTAGTTTCAACAATTTAAGGCTTGCTCCAAATCAAGGTGAAAGTATGAAACTAAGACTATGTTTTTGGTATTTTGAAATAAGGTATGCCTAAAGGTAGTGCAACTATTTTTTTGGTATTTTAAGGATGGAAGGTGTTTAATGTAATGATAATGTCAGATGTTATGAAGTCTAAAGTGTATGAAAGTTCTCTTTTAGGCCTAAAATGTTGTGGTAGGAGAGATGCAAGCGACTAAGAGATGATGGATACTTGAGGGCTTAATACACTTTTGAAAGATGTAAGAATAGGATTACTAACTAGCCAAGGGTAACTGATGTTAAAACTAGGATTGTCAAATGACCTTTTTCTAGGACAAGTGAAAAGAGTGACAAGGCTAGTTTCCCAACTAGACTTGTGAGTAAGAAATTATCACCAAAATGACAAGGGACAAAATTAAAAGTGACTTGGTCAAATGCCAATATTTTTTTGAAGCAATGATTTGTGCCAAGGTATAGATAGTTCCTCTATCCTAAAATCCACAAGGTGTCAAGCCTAAAAGTTTCAAAAAAAGGTAGTCTAACATGAAGTTGGCATATGCAAGTAATAAGGATACTAAGGTACCTAAAATGGCGACCTAATAATGGAATGGTAATATGCAAGGTGAATTGAGCATGTTTCTAGTTTTAAATAATAATCACAACAAAAAGTTGGCCTGAAGATGGATCTTGAAGGCTTGAATATGATTTTGGAAAGAGTTTGACCTAATTTTGACTGCTTTGTTAAAAAATGTGGCTTGGTTTGAAGTTGTGAAGTGTTGCAATTTTTAGGTGTCAGGTGTAAGGTTTGTTTGCCTATTTTTTTGAAACACACACACATAAGACACATTGTTTTGAGTTTTTTTAGGGTTTGACAGTTTTAATTGAAATAAAGCACATTCAAGAACTATCCTACGTTGGCTAAGATAGTATTTGTCGGGTTCCCACTTGAATTTCTCTAGCCACACTTATTCAGAGTGGATAGATTAGAATTTGGGTTGCACTGGCTCCCCTCCATGACACACACTTCTTGGGTGCACCAAAATTCAAATTCCCAAAGACATGAAGATCTCAAGGAATTTTCTATCTCTATTTTGAACCGCGAGAACATGGGACAACTTAAGAGGTCTAATCTCTTGCACCAACAGATAGAAGGATTTTGGGCTACTAAAATAGTTGGTTCTTAGTGGATACTCAGGGACATGACACCTGATGAGCACCCAACAAGCCACTTAAGGCTTTAATTACTCTACTAGGGGCTCTTATACGTTTTATAGTAGTACCCTATTTCGAGTGACATTGCATGGCTAAGGACTACATACCATGAGGACTTGAAAATTTATTCTCATTCATTTATATACTGATCCGAGTGAAAAACCAATTAGAGTCATTCCTTCTTCTGATGCAGGCCCCTCTAAAAAAGAAAACTTGAGCTTCGCTAGCACTTTTATCTTGCACCCAAGACCATGAAAGCTAAGGGAGAGGATAGTGTGTGTTAGTAGTAGGTCCACTCAACACATGCACAAGCGTGCCAAACAAAGAAAACATATGTTCATTTTAAGCACTAAACAAAGTGTTTTCTATACTAAAAGGCAGTCGATTTAAAAAAAATTAAGTTTTCAAGAAATGTCCTGCAACAAATGTCATTAGTAGTTTTGATTTCTACTCTTCGATAAATGAGAGTTAATGTTTTTTTTGTTCTTTTGGAATCATGGACAAACCAACCTACAAAATGCCAAATTAACCAAATTAGTCTTGAAATAAAAACTAAACTAAAGAGAATATTAACATTTACTCTAGCTAAGAAAATTAATAATAATATAATCTAATTAATCTAATCAAAATTAAACTAAAAAGTTAAATTAAATCAAAAACTTAAATTAACAATCTAATTAAAAATCTAAAAATCAAATTAAAAATCTAAAAACTCTAATTAAAAGCTAATTTAAAATCTAAAAAATAAATCTAATTAAAAGCTAATTTAAAAATCTAAAAAAAAATTAATTAAAGGCTAATTTAAAATCTTTAAAAAATCTAATTAAAAGCTAGTTTAAAATCTTAAAAAATCTAATTAAAAGCTAATTAAAAATATAAGAAAACTAAACTAAATTTGAATTTAATTTAAATTTAAATCTATAAACTTAAATCTCATCAACAAAATCATTCAAAATATAATGGCATCCTTTTCTTCTCAAATGCCATGGCAAATGTATGGTTTGATGACTTTCAAATTGATGAAAAGATAGAAAAATTGATGCAAGGATTTTCTGTCATTCCCGACAAAGAGAATGAGACTGTTTCAACAACTCTACGCCATACAACATGACATGTGAATCAAAGTCTGGAACACAATGCAAAATGCGAAGGGTCTCCAAGTCTTAAGTTGCAAAATAAATGAGGAAGGGCTTAAGTTCAAGTACACTTCAAAAGAAAGAAACTAATAGTATTGTCGAAACAATTCCTAAGGTCTCTAACAAACTGAAGCAAGTACCCATTGATGAGAAGGTTTAAGTTCCAAATGCACAGAGATGATTTTTCTCAAAGCCAATGAGGGAGGACTCTTGTTGGTTCTGTGAAGGGTGCTTTAATGTGTTGATTGCTACAGGTGTTGTTGTATGTGGGATTTAATGTGACAAGGGGTACTCATGAGGAGGTGGAGTGTTTGGAGAGATTAATTGTGAAGGACCTCCAAAAATAACGAAGACAAAGATCATGCCAAGAAAGAAGATTCTCAGTGGGTTGATGGTGACGTTGACATTGAGGCAAATTACAAATAAGGGAAATGTATCCAAATATCAGTTCTAGAAAGCCTTCATACATGTGGCTTTGATGAGAAGAAGATTGAGTTGCATGATGACTACTGTAAATGTTTTCTTGATGCTATCAAAGTTCAGAAAGAAAGAGCAGAATGATGTTCTTGAGCACACTTAAAAAATGTGTTTAACAACAAACCAAAACACCAAAGAGTAGGTACTTATGTACTGACATCAGAAAGCCAAAAATAAACCAATATGCATCAACTCTTCTTTCAAGGAAATAACAAATTAATTATATATCCCACCTTAGATGTCCTTCTCTAACCCAATCTGCAAGCAACTCAAGGTTACATTCCCCTGGAAATGAATCAAATAAAACACTCAACTAGATTTCTCAATAATGTATGAGAAAAAATGAAAATGAAAAATATGATAAAATGTTGGCTTCAAATTCATATTATCACCCAATACCCTGCAAAAACTAAATCAATGTCAACATTTATTGCAAAAACTTGTCTTTAACGGTCCTTCAAGTTAGGTTCACCATTTGTATCAGGGTTAGATTTTCAATTTTAAAGCATTATTGGATTGATAAACACCAAAACCCCAATCAATTATCGAGAACAATGACAACATAAAAATGTAAAAGAAAATGAAACAGTCTCACTCAATCCTTCATGCATCCATCGAATTATCTCCATAGCTCTTCTCCCTTTTTCCACTAAATGATTGATTCACTTAAATTTGTAACCTACAATGATAAGGCTATGAATAGACAAAGCAAAATATCGAAGAAAAATATTATCTCAATAGGACAATAACATATTCAAGATTTTATCAGATTGTTAAAATGAAAATAGAAGGATTCTTTTATAGACAAATGAAAATTGAATGGACAACCAAGATCAAAAAGGACTAATCAATAGTTGAGATTGGATGTGACGAGTAGGGATAAGGATGAGACTGAAAGATTGAATGGACAACTGAGATCGAATGGGATTAATCGATGATTGAGATTGGACGTGACAAGCAAGGATAAGGACGAGACTGGAAGAGGAACTAATAAAATCAATTAGTTTGAAAGGGAATATAAATAATTAAACAATGACAACATCATTTAATTATAGAAGAAAATGAAAACTAATTTTTTGAATTAAATAATAATTTAATTCAAAATAAGTGAGAAGGTAATTCAATTTCAAAAATCATTTAAATAAATATTCTTTATTTAATCATGGACAAAGAAAGATGAGTGAAGAATTAAATAATTTAGAATTAATTATTTAATCATGGTAGATAGAGTGGCGATAATTAAATAAATTAGATTTATTTAATTATAAGGGACATGAACCTTAGTGATGTAATTAAATAAAATTTAATTAATCAAAGGCTCAACTGAAATGATGGAAATATTTAATTAAATAATTAAAATTAATTAATTAATAGGAGAGTGATCTAACACTAGAAAATTAATTTTAGGTGTCTACAATTCCTACACAAAAAACATCATATATTTATTAAAAATATGATAATTTCAAAATCTTTATAATTCTTTACAATATTGTCACATTAATAAATCCCTAGTAAAATAAATCAATGATTTGAGTAATTCCATTGTACACTCACACAATCCCCTAAGATATATTAATTTGGTATGGATACATCTAGTTATGGAGAGATCTCTTCTTGAATATATTATCTTTATTCATATAAAATACATCCCTCACTTGAAATATTGAAACTTGCATAAATTTATCCTCTAAAATAAATTATAAACATGTGAAATATTGGATTAGAAACCAATAATGAATGCATTAGAAAGATATTCTAATCTTGACACAATAGATTTCCCTAGTAGTCTTGAGAAGTGGAAACTTGTATTAATCATGAGACTCTATCAAGAATGCCAAATATATATTTTAACATTCAATACATTGCCAATACAAAGAGGGGAATTCTCCTTATATTTAATTTTATGGGAATAGAGGAGAAAATTCCTTATTTAGGTATGTAGATAAGAGGAAGTACTCCTCTATTATCTTTGGTCCTTACTAATTTAAGAAATATGGCTCATCTATCTCTCCAAATATCCTTACACAGGGATCCATATAGTTTTTTTCTTATCAAGAGCATACCACATTACTAGCTAGGCCTAATGCTCTGTCAATTCTTTTATTGGATTCATAGTGAATTGAAGCTATGGATGCTTGGAAAAAATCTATAAAAGCATAATAGTAAGCAATAGCATAGACAAGGTAATGAACTGGTTGAAAAAATACCTCAAAGAAATGTGGTCTCATGGTGATGGAATGCCATGAAAATCTAGAACAATTCGCTTGTCATGACATTCGTAATGGCATTCCATCTCGATGAGACCACATTTCTTTGATGCATTTTTTCCAAAGTTCATTGCCTTGTCTATCACTAGTAGAATTTGGCAAATAAATGACTAGGTGACTAAAATTTTTAGTCACAACAACTAAAAATGAGTAAATTCTACTCATTTTTTGCAGCTCATCTATAAATGAGTAAATAAATGACTAATTTGGTCATTGACTAAAAAATATTTAGTCACAAAAATAAAAATGACTAAATAGTTAGTCATTTATTTAGTCACAATCCATTTGAATAAATCATTAAGGAATCAAGAATACAGCCCACCAAAATACTCTAAATCATTCAAGGAATCAAGAATACCAAAATACTTTAATAAACATACTCTAAAACTTTCATCAAAAACTTATTTTCAGGCATAACCCATTAGAATCGATTTTTCATTTTAATAAACATACTCTAAAACCTTCGTGAAAACCTTATTTTTGGGTGTAGCCTGCCAAAATGGAAAAGTCTTTCAATAAATAATGACACAAAACAGTAAGGAGATGTGCATGACATGAGGCATAGGATCAATTGCTGCTTATCTCATTCCTACTCTACTCAACAAGGGTTACATTATTCATGCTACTATTTGTAATCCAGGTATTTAATTGACATTTATTTTCATAATCTCAAATTCCTTCAAATGCTTTTGAATTATCAATGTATCCTATATAGGGTTTAGAATGTTTTCTTTTAATTTAAAAAAATAAATTAGATGCTTTTGAAGTATCAATGTATCCTATATAAGGTTTAGAATGATTTATTTTAATTTTAAAAAATAAATAAATTATGTATCTACCTATGATTAGATAATGTGGAGATCTCCTAAATCTTCCCCAACACACTATCCTCTTTGGCATTGTATTCATTACTCTAGCTGCTAGGATTTTGCATGTGAAATTTTTAATATTTTCATGGTAGTGGCTTTTAAATAGATCTTAGTCTTTGCTTTAATCCTTATCATGGTAACCCTTGAGTTCCATAATCCACCTTTGATCTCTTCTAAGAACGTTTTCTTAAGCTAGACTACATAATGGCATATGGTGCAAGAGCACCATTAAAAAACTTTTGCCAATTTGGGTTATTGAAGAGTAGGCTTTAAGATTTTGAAGTTTTACATAAAATAAGGTCATTAAGACCATTATATAATGTATTTAGTCATATTGGATTCATATTTAGGTATTTGGGTGGGTTGGATTACAAAAAGTGCAAAAAGGATGAGAACTTGTCATGTTTGAGATATTGCAAAGTTGCAAAAAAATAGATTTTGTGGAAAACAAAAGGTCACAAAATTTGAAAAGAAGTTTTGGCGGGCGGGTAGTTAATTTTTTGGGAAAAAATTATATATATATAGTGAAAAACATCAATGTAAGTGGTTCTTGAAGTTTGGAAATAGGAAATATCAATAAATTTTTTGCTTTTACAATGATTTCTATGTTTTCCTTTCTTTACCAGTCTGTGTACGGTCTGTACAACAGATTCATGTTCTAAGGGCTTCAAAATTTATTTTTCATATTTATTAACAAACATCAAGAGGTTCTTTGATTGGGTTTTAGTAAATTTTGAGTGTTTTAAAATCAAATTTATGTGAGCGGTTGAGAATACCTTGTTTCAAGGGTTTGAAGTTAACACAATGAACTAAAGCCCATTCCACCATTCTATGACTACTGTAATTAGGTGGAATTGGATTGAATTTATAGGATTAGATTTTTTCATGTCGTTTGTGTGTAGGGGAGGCTGAGAAGTGCATGGGGCATGATGCCCTAGAGAGAAAATTTGAGTTTTCCAAGTGAAGTAATGAGGTTTTGAGATGGAAAAGAGTGAAATTGTGAGGGGTGACATTATATCATAATAAATTAAGCTTGAGAAAAGGTTTTTAATCCTTTTTGGGTGGTGGTAAGTGTAGAAAAGGCCTACTAATGTGTTCTCCAATAAAACCCTAATTTTTAGGCTATAAAAGAGGGTTTTCTATTTTGGCTCTTTAGAGTGAGTTTTTGCAAATAAGTTGTGGATTTTTTGGTTTGAGTACTAGTTGATTGCTTCCCTAGTGGTTTTGAGAATTGATGAGAGGTTTAGAGACAAGTCTCTTTGGAAAAGAGGCCTACTTGGAGGCCTATTTGGCATTAAAAGCTTGATATTGAGTGAGTTGTAACAAAGCAACCTCTTGTGTGTTTGGGATATGTTGAAAGGTTCGTTGATGGGTCTCTCAAAGATTCATGACTTGGCTTGAAAGAATCTGAATGAGGAGTTATACCCAATTGAGTGGCTTTCCAATGCTACAAGGAAAAGAGTTGTTTTGATTAGATAATGAGATTTTATGAGATTGTGATCTGATAAATTGTTTTGTTGGTGGATTTGTGTTAAGTTGTGTTGCAAAACCTCCCTTGCTTACATCAGCATATAAAGCAATTTCTTCATACCTACCATTGTTCCAAACCACCACTCACTGCCTTGCTTAAAATGCTACCTCCATAAGCACAATAGCATGTTTTAAAATCGTGGTTGCTAGTGATTGACCATTAAGGTCACTACTTTCATCAAGATAAAATGAGATTTTTGTCTTCAAACTCAAGGAATTATGCAAGACAACAGTGTGAATTTTTTGTTGTGTATGATTTGATTTTCGTGCAAATTTACTACTTTTCTAACTTCCTTTAATACTAGATATTGGACTCTCAACTACAATCTCAAACAACTCACTCACTATCACTTGAAGATTCCTTTCATGAGCATCCTTCTATAAGATCAAACTATTCCCTATAGACTTCCTACTTACTATAGGGGACTCATTGTTTCATGGTATTGTGGGTCTTAAGATCCTTCAACCTTATTGTCACTACTTCACAGTCCACAAGGCATTATTCACCGTTCTCCCATCTTTGATGAGTCTCAAAACATTTCTCAAACATGCAATCCACTACATCCATTATACAATGGCTAAGAATAAACATTGAACTTGTGATTACCACTGTTACTTCATTTGGATAGGCATTCCTTGATTGAATTTTCCTTGTCTAACACCACAAAAAGCATTTGAAAAACCCTTAAGGTTAGCAAGGGGGTAAGGATTCAACTCACTGTTAAAATCTCCACTTTACTATGAAAGGTTTCAACTTTATTATCTTATCACTGCTCAACCTCTTTTTAAATGTGAAACCTCAAGTGACTGTCATTCTTCTTACCATAGATTTCATTTACAAATGTCACTAAGCTACATAGTGTGATTGTTATTGACTACAATCTTTCAATTGCAAGATTTTGTTATTGGCTACAATGTCTCAATATTTCTGGTATTGCAACCTCACTAATCCACTAGAGTTATTGTTTATGTTTCTACAGAGGCCTAGGGTTTTTACCCTAGTCATTCTCTTACCAATGCTTATGTTGGTATTAAAAAACAACCTTAAATCTTCAGTCAAAAAATTAGTTGTCTTGATAGGGTTGTGGTATGATCTTGGATTGTATCCTAGAGTGTGTGGGAAGCTTGTGTTTGATCATTAAGGTATGTAAACCTGATCAGGGAAATGTATCCTATATATCATGGGTCTTGCTTTAATACTTTCCATAATGGTTATTAGCAGATCACATTATTATAGTTTGTGGTAACAAAAGATTGCATTCAAGTATGTAAAAAACTTGGTTTGTAGTTTAAGCTATACACTTTTAAGTAACATTCATAAGGTTTAGAAAATCTTGATCACTCTCTAGAATATCCCATTAAACACAAGTTGTGTTTGAATGCACTACATAATTGATATAACACAACCACTCTACATATTCAACCAGAGTTATAGGCTCTTTATTGCAACAAGAGGTAATCACTCTTGGATTATCCTATCATTACATCATAACGTGTTAAAATTGAGCCAACCTGAATGCACCCAATGATGATTGACACCTAATTGTGATGACAATGATCTATACATGAATTGTGCTCATATGAGTGCCTCCATTTCTATCACAACATAGCCACATTAAACTTGGGTCACACATGAATGCATCCTATATTTTTTATAGCAAAACTATGCCACATGACCAATAGAGTTATGGACCACATAATTACAGTCACAAGAATCTGTTCCTTGGTTGTGCTCTTATGGGGATTCCATTACTATTACAACATAACCCTTTGCACGTATATTTCTCAGATCCTTACAATGCTTATTTTCTCTTTGGATGGATTGCTTCATGGATTTTTTGTGATTTATACAACTTTTGTTTTATATAAATGACATCAGATTCTTTCTAAAGATGAAATGATTTATTAATTATGGTTTCATGATGATTTTGATTTTGATTTAGAAGGGGTTAATATGTGGCATTTTTATGTGCAAGAAGAATAGATTGTGATGCAAAGTTTGGGTATGGATGGTTCAGAAAAAATTGGATTGCTATTGGTGTCATAACTAGGTTGGAGAGTACCTTGAGCTGGTGTGAAACACTTCCAATTGTTTTTGGTTGGAAGCAGAACCTATCTGTAGGAATTTACAAATATCTAACAAAGGAAGTTCCTTTATTCTAAAGATAAAATCATAAATTTGTTTGTCCAATTGGACATCCAACCTTAGATCTTTAATATCTGATAGAGAAAGTTTGTACATTCTAAAGATAAAATCATAAGTCTACTTCAAATCAATTTCAGATCTGTTTTGAGGTAGTGAAGCTCCGACAAAGGAAGTTCCTACATTTTAAAGATAAAATCATAAATTTTATCCGTCCAATTTGAGGTTGTGAAGCTCTGACAGAGAAATTTCCTACATTCTAAAGATAAAATCATAAATCTGCTTGGTCCAATTGTAAGGATTTGTCTTTTTAATTATACTTTCTGACATTTGGCTTGATAAAATTGTTACTTTAGAATTATGGTATTGATTTTCTTCTAATTTTTTCAACCCTCATTTCAGGGAAGAGCTCCAAAGATGGTTCCTTCAGATGGAGACTACACTTTTCTACTATAGGTTCTATCTAAAAACACCAAAAGCTCAGGTACGACAAAGTTTGAGGTGAATTGCACTTAGTATTTTATGCTGATATGGATATATTCTAGCCTGTACTTAATTATTTTAGTATAAAAAAATAGGAGAAAATAGTTGTTCATATACCATAGTTTGAAATTCTAAATTGCTATACCTTATTCTAGGAGCAAATCATACATGGATTCTATAAATAAGACACCATTGTTTCAAATTCAAAATTGTTGGCTCTTTCACAATTATTTGCTTCATTTATTTGATCTAAGACAACCTGCTATATAGAAGATGCTCTCAAAATCATAGTAAAATCCTTTATTCTAGGATGACTATTTAAAATCTTTCCCTTGATAACAATGAACAAAAGCATCGGTCATGAAGCTGAATTTTACAAGAGTTTCATCAAATTCTACTTTTCCACTCTCTTTTCCATTTTGAATTTTATTCCCAATTTCATCCATGAAGAAATTCCTAAACCTATAGATCCTCTTTTTATCCATAACTTTACCAAGTGTTGAGGATAGCTTTGAGTTTTTACCCAAGCAACAATTGACAAAATTCAGCCTTACCAAATCAAAATATGGTAAGGCTGAATTTTGTCAATTGTTGCTTGGGTAAAAACTCAAAGCTATCCTCAACACTTGGTAAAGTTATGGATAAAAAGAGGATCTATAGGTTTAGGAATTTCTTCATGGATGAAATTGGGAATAAAATTTAGAATGGAAAACAGAGTGGAAAAGTAGAATTTTATGAAACTCTTGCAAAGTTCAGGTTAATGACCGATGCTTTTGTTCATTGTTATGATGGGAAAGATTCTAAATAGTCATCCTAGAATAAAGGATTTTACTATGATTTTGAGAGCATCTTCTATATAGCAGGTTGTCTTAGATCAAATAAATGAAGCAAACAATTGTGAAATCATAATAGCTTCATTTTTCTGGTATCTGTAGGAGAGAAGTAATTGTTGCCATGGTGTCTACAACTTTGTTATCGACTCTTGGGATTTGTTCAAATTTGATCTTAACAAAGTATTTATTGAAATAAATGACCATTCTCTTGTACAACATCATCTTGTCATCTTTTTTTTGATAATCATCATTCACTTGATTGATGACTAGTTGGGAATCTCCATAGACTTACAATTCTATGATTCTCCATTCCACTGTTACTTTGATACCAATAATTAATGCTTTGTACTCAACCATGTTATTAGTGCAAGGTAACATGAGCTTGTAAGATTTTGGGATAGTATATCCTTGAGGCATAACAAACAGGATTCCAGCACTCAACCCGTGTTGAGTGTAAGACCCATCAACCATTGTTGTGTTGTCATGGTTGCAACATTTGCATCTCAAAATTCAATATGCATAGGATGGTCATCTTGCAGTGGTGCTTTGGCTAATTGGTCTGCTATCACTTGGCCCTTGATTTCTCTTCAATCCACATATTGGATGTCAAATTTTCTCAATATCATCATCCATTTTTCTAATCTTCCTATTAGGGTAGCTTTGTTGAGTAGATACTTTAATGGATCAATCTTGGCTATGAGTTTGACAGTATGGGTTAACATGTAGTGTCGTAGTGTTGAGTAGCAAACACTACCGCCAAACAAGCTTTTTCAATGAATGTGTAGTTAATTTCATAGCCATTCAATGTTTTGTTGATGTAATAGACAACCCTTTCTTTTCTCGCAAAGTCTTCTTGTGTTAGTAGAGCACCCAAAGATACATTAGTTCTTGCTATGTAGAGTAAGAGTGGTTTTCCCTCTATTGGTGGTACCAATATAGGTGGAGACATCAGATATTGTTTCAGTTGATTAAAATTTGCTTCACATTTTTTGTCCCATTTGAAGGAAACATTTTTGTGTAGTAAGTGATTAAAAGGATGACTTTTTTCTACCAGTTGTGAGATGAATCTTAAGATGGATTGGAGTCTTCCTTGTAAAGATCTTAGCTAGATGATGTTCTTAATGATTTCTTTGAATTTGGTTGGATCCACTTCGATGCCTTTAGTTGAGACTATTCATCCTAAGAGCTTCACTAATGTCACTCCAAACACACACTTCTTTGGGTTTAATCTCACATTGAACTTTTCCAATCGAGTGAAGATTTTATCTAGGATTTCAAGATGTCCTTCCTTGGTGAATGATTAGGATAACAAGTCATCCACATAGTCCTCCATGACGGTGTGCATCATGTCATGAAATATTGTCGTCATTGCACATTGATAGGTGACTCTTGTGTTCTTCAATCCAAAAGGAATGACATTCTAACAAAATGTTCCCCATGGACATGTGAAAGCTATTTTAACTTGATCTTCTGGTGCTATTTTGATTTGATTGTAGCCTGAAAAGACATCCATAAGTGATAACATAGTGTGTCTTACTGTTAGATCCATAATGATGTCCATGTTGGGCAAAGTAAAATCATCCTTTGGACAATCCTTGTTAAGATCTCTAAAATTAGTACATATTTTGATTTTTCCATCTAGTTTGGAGGCTAGTACAATGTTAGAAATCCGCTCAGCATAGTCAATCAGTCAGATGAAGCTTGCATCTAACAACTTCTTCAATTCTTCTTTCACTAGCAAGGTGATGTGTGGACGCATTTTTCTTAGTTTCTGCTTTACTGTCTTCACTCTAGGTGGTAGAGATAAGTGATTCATTATCAGATCTAGATCTATGCTTGACATGTCAATGTAGGACCAAGAAAACTTTATTTGTCTTTCTTCAAAGAACTTGGTGAAATTGGGCTTTTTCTTCTTCTGTCATGGATCTTGCTAGATGTAGGGTCTTTACTTTCTCTAAAGTGACGATGTTGATGGATTGTGTAGGATCAACCAATACTGATGATCTTTCGTGATAATGTTCAGGAAGAGTGTAAAATCTCTCATCCTTCAATTCCTTAGAGATGTTTTCACTGTTGGATACACTCTTTATTTTTACTTTTCCATGATCTAATACTTTCATTTCATGGTTTTCACTATTAGATTGATTTTTAATATTTTTCATTTTACAGCTAAGAGATTTAGCACTCCACTGGCTCAAAGCTTCGTTATTAGATTTAGTGGTGGAACTTGTTTCTAGTTTTTTGGAACAAAGGAAGTTAACAATGACATCATCATCTGCAAAGATAGGGACATCAAGAGGCTCGGTTTGTTCCCAGTTGATGAGTTTGGGATGTATTAAAGGTAAAGGATCATCAGATTGGTCAAGGTCAATAGTGGTGAGGGTCCTGATGGAAATTTTTTTGTGGTGTTTGATAGTGACATTAAGGTCTATAATGTTACTTTCCTCTTAATCATCTATCTCACTCAATGTCTGACCATCCTCACTAGATTCATCGATATGTTGTGATCCACTTTCAAGTGTTATAGACCCTAAACTTTTTCCCTTCGTACATGTGGGTGCATACCTTTGTATCACATCAATTTCCTTATATTTACAAGATTCTTCAAATAGTGAATCCTATTCATATTCATTTGATTCAGTTTCAAAACTAGCTTGGAGCTGTAGGATTCACTCACAAATCTTTTGATTGGCTTCTTCCTTTGTCTCTTCCTTGTATCCTAACTATCTTTTATTTTGGATTAATTGTGATAGGATGGATTGGTCCACAATACCCTCTTTCATACCGCATATTTTCTAAGATTGTTTTCCCTTTACCATATTGTTCTATTTGTCTATTGGTAGTTGCTACTATGGATGCTTCTTCATCTTTGTAAAGCTAGTTGAGAATGTCCTTATCTTTCGATTCATCAAATAAAGTGCCCGCCCTTACAAATTTACCATCAAAAAGTGTGATAGGTTGTGAGGATTGTTGTCTTGATGTTGATGGTTGTCCATATGATCTTGGAGAAGGCAGCAACTATGAGAGACACAAGGACTGCTTAATGGACTACTCACCCATGCCTTTATCTTTCAACTGGATCTTTTTCTCAAACTGTTTTGATAGAGAATTTAGTTGGATTTCATTATTTGATGGATTAGGATCACCAATGTCTTTATCTTTTGACTGGACCTTTTTCTCAACCCATTTTGACAAATAATTTAGTTGTCTTTCATTGCTTGAGGAAGTAGAAGTGAGAGCTTCTATGTTATGTGGTACAAAAATGTCTTGGACTATCTTTAGCCTGTTGCAATATTGAGGATTATTGGAATCAACTGAAATGGTGATTTCTTGTCCATTGTAAGGAAACTTCAAGCATTGGTGATATGTTGATGGCACTACTTGCATTTCATGAATCTAAGGATATCCCAAGAGTATATTGTATGTCAACTCTTTGTCTTAAACCTGATAGATTATATCCTTTACAACTAGCCCCACTTGAATTGGTAACACGATCAGTCCTTGAGAAGATCTTTCTTTATCATCATAAACTTTTATAATGATCTTTCTTCTGACATCAATTGCATTTTCTGAATATCCTAGTGCACATATAAGCTTTAAAGTGAAGATATGTAGACCAACTCCTCCATCTATTAAAACATGTTTGACCTGTTGTTTATGAATTCAAACCTCAATATGTAAGGGAGCATTGTGTGGACGACTGAGTGATGCATCATCATTTTTAGAAAATGATAGACAATGGGGTGCATTCAAATGTCCCACCATGTCTTGGAATTGACATACTTCCAAATTATTTGGTACTATGGTATCCACTAGAGCTTGTTCTAGAATATCCTTGTGAGCTAGTGAAAATTTCAAAAGTTCTAATATGGATATCTATGTTGGGATTTTTCTGCAATTGGTCAACTATGTTGTATTGATGTAAAGGGGTAGCAACTGCTTTAAATGTAGCTCCTTTTAATTTCAATTTGGATTGCCCTCTTGTGGTCACATTGACTAGTTGATTATCTTGTTTTTCTCTAATTTTAATGACATTAATCTGATTATTCAGTTGCAACAATGTTTGTGGTTAGATTTATTAGTATGATGTCTTGTTTATCATTGATTTTGATGTCATTGCTTTGATTTTCAACTGCAAAATATGAAGGATAGTGGTGTCATAAACATAGTTCACATTTTTACCTTTGTTGTTTATAGAAGAAGATTCTCCTTTTTCATAGTTTGGTAAAGGGTTCTTAAATGCTCCATGATCATTATTTGTTTGAGGTCCTTCTACCAATATTTCCTTTCGATCTATCAAGTCTTATACTAAATGTTTTAGTTGCATACAATCATTTGTTTTGTGCCCTTTGTTTCAATGAAAATCACAGTAGTATGCATCATTCCAACATGATGGTTTAACTCTTGGTTCCCAATCTCATGATTCTGGTAATTTTATAACTTTATGTACAATAATTTCTTGTAATGTTGATTCAAGAGATTGCCCCAAAAGTGTAAATTTTCTATAATTTGATGGCATTTTATATGGTACTGAAGTTGGTTTAGATTCATGGTTATTCTAATTTTTGTTTTTATTGTTGTTTGTGATGGTTTTGGAGGTAGCAGTTGTCACATTAAAGACTGGTTTTGAATTTTGTGTAGTAGCAGTAGCATCATTGCTACCATAATTTTTATTCCTTTGCCATAATTTTGGTTTATCATTGTTGTTATAATGATTAGAAGAGTTTGCAGAATTTTTTCCTTCATTATAGATTTTTAATACCCCTCTTTTGACCAAGGCTTCCTCAATTTTGCGTCCATTTTCAATAATCTTTTCAAAGTTGTGTGGACATTGCAATTTGAGTCTATAGCTCATCTCATCATTTAGATTATCAATGAAGATTTCTATCTTTACGAACATATCTAGCAAACAATCTTCTCCATCTTTGTAAAAATATGGGAAATTATTCACCATTTTCTATTTTGTGTTACAAAGATCTTTCATGGTTATCTTGTGTTGAATGTTGTAGGAATATTGAGTGATAAACTTATTGACCAACTCTTCAAAGGACCTAATACCTAGTGGGAGTTTTGAAAACCATTCCATGCATTGGCCACCCAAACTTTGTGGAAACAATCTCATCAAATAAGTCTCTTCAGGTGCAAATTCCAAGCTCATGGTGAGAAATTCTCTTACATGATCTATAGGATTAGTTTTTCCATTATATTTATCATATAATGGAAATTCACAATTTTTGGGAAAAGGTATCATGTTCACAATTCTATGAAAAGGATAAAGGAAAATGTCTTGCAACAGACATCTTTTTGTGGTTCCTCTTTACATGTCAAGGAGTTGTAGATTTTTCATTTGATGAGTTAAAGCAACCATTGGATCTATGTTTGGTAGATCAGTTTTTGTTCTTTTGGGAGCTCCTTTTAATTGATTAACATCAAAGGCATTGGACAGTTTGACACTTTGATTTTCCAACATTAAAAAGTATTTTGCTCCATCTTTTCCATAATTTTCTCCATGAATATGTGGAATTTAGGGTCTTGTTGAGCTTGTTGAATATCTTCCTTAGTTGTTTCATCAGTTTTAGGTTGGTGGAATCTATGGAAAGGATTTTCTTCTCCTTCAGCCATGGTGGTTTGAATTTCAATTTTTTTTTCCTTGAGTTTTTGCTTTTGAGATCTTGCTAAAATGGGCATACAAGTGTTAAATTTTTTACTAGACTTTGATCTTTGTTTGAGAAGTGCCAAGGATATGCCCGTCAAATAGAATGACAAATCCTATTGACGAGACTAAGGTGAAATCTGATAGACAACGTTGTTTCATGATGAAGGATGGCAAATCTTGATGATGAAACTTAGCTTAACAATCATAGATGTGATTGATGATTAGGCACTGTAAGGTGTTAAATATTAGTTTAGTTAAAGAATTTTACTTATAAAAGCTAGTTTCTTCAAGTTTAAACTAGTTTTGTGAATGAGGAATGATTCTACTATGAAAAGGATCCTTAACTGTGCTTCTAATTTTTTGACAGATGGTAAATTTAACTCTTTATTTGTGAATCAAATGGATGCACTAAAATAGGGTACAAATGTGGTAAAATATGGAATGGATGCACTAAAACAAAGCTCAAATGTGCTAGACTATCCCCTAGATGTTCCTGAATAGGAAACTAATGCACTAAAAGATTTGATGAATGTGTTGGAAAAGACTATGAATGCACTAAAACGTATTGCAAATGTGCTAGCAAAAGCCAGAGATGCACTAGACTGTTCCTTAAATACTAGTTCAAGTTATTTGACAAACATTCAAATTAGCTTTGTTGGAGTATTAGGTAAATGTGCTAAACAAATTGCAGATGCATTGGAAGATGGGACAAATGTGCCAGAATATGGCCTAAATGCACTAAAACAGAAACCAAATGTGCTAGAGTATGAGCTAACTGCGCTAGAAAAAAATTCAAATGTGCCAGAATATGGCCTAAATGTGCTGAAAGGTATGATGGATGAGCTACAACAGAACCTATATGCATTGAAAAATGAGGCAAATGCACTGGAATATGAAGTGTATGCGCTAAACTGGAAATGTTCACTACTTTTGAAAATTTGTCTGGTTATTTTGCTTTAAATCAATGAATTTGAATGTTTTCAAGTGATAATCCTCTAAACAATGATTTTTGCCGGATTTCCTTTTTTTTGAATCATGTGAATTAAATTCCTTAAATGGATAATCTCTTTAATAATGATTTAAAACATAACAATTTCTAAAACAGTTGTTTCAAGCCCATGATCTAAACATTAAGTGTATGTTCAAGAATCTAGTTTGATTCCTTTGATTTCCATAGGTATAGAACAAGAGAAAATAGATCAATCAAACTCTCCTAATGTCAAGGTCATTAATAATATTGTAGCCCACATCTTAGAGATGTCAGCTCACACAACCGTGTCACCCACTAGAGGGCACTTGTGTTTTTGTCTTTTTCGGGTCTTAACCAAAGTTGAATCCTCCACTTTTGGCCAGAACTCCCTGATAGTTATATGTTGAGTATCTTGGGGGTAGATTCTTCCCTCCCCTTACACTGTGAATATTACAATGTTCAGAAACTGACTTGGCTGGCTTCTACACTTAAGGTTCTTAGTAAGGGTTTCCATTCAATGCACAAAATGATAAACTCCCTCAGGAGACCTCCCAACCTTTAGAACAAAGGCTTTGGGGATGATTATCTTGCACGCTACTATCGAATGTGAGTTTCCTCATATTCATGTTTGATTAGAGTGGGTTGGAATACTTGGCTTTAGTCATTCCCAGTTAGGTCGTTCTCGTAGGGTGAGCAATTTTTCCCACTATAGTAGGCCTTCTAAAGGTTCTATTGCATTAAATGAAAGAGTGAGTCTAGCATTTTGGTCACCTAGTGAAGGGGAGAGCATGGGCCTATCACTTTACAAGCACAACACACATGATGTTCATTGAACTTTTAATTAAACTAGATGCTTAATTTAATCAAAGGAAAACAATAACTCCAACCCCTACAAACACTATTAGTAGTCTTAGATGTTGTCTTTGACAAGCATATTAAGCCCTTGCAAGACAAAAAATATAAATTAGTTCTCAAAATTTTGAATTTCTACAAATAAAACCAAATGCACTAAAAAAAAGACCATATGTGATAAAAGATCAAGTAGATGCACTAAAATAACTACTGTGCGTGCTAAAAGAACTACTAAATTTTCTAAAAGATGAGTTGGGTGCGCTGAAAGACGATCTTGATGAGCTATAAGATGAGTTGGATGTGTTGAAAGATAAGCCAGATGCACTGAAACAAGGCCTGGATGCACTAAAATTCACCACCTATGCATTGAAATAAGCCGCAGGTGTGCTACATAGAAATTCATGACCAAATTTGTAAACAAACTTTCCATAAAACGTTAATAAAAATGGGGCTAGGCCTCACAGTGGGCACCAATTTATGTGTGATGTTAAAAATTGTGAATAAGTAATTTAAAGCTAAACAACACACCAATGAAACATTATATTAAGAGATTCAAATAACAATTCAAGTTAAAGCAATAAATCCCTCAATGGAGTCTCATTGTTCTCTATCTCCAAGGATTTGTTAAGTCATTATTTCTCTCAAATTGTTTGTGCACTATGACTTTTAGAATGACAACTTGAAGAATGAGATGCTGAAAAATACAAGAATATCTTTCCTACATGATTGATTGGTGTGCTATATGCTTTATATGATAATGATGTTGTGATGTTGTTATGATAATGATATGATACTAAATTTTTTAATTAAATTATTGGAATTAAGATGCAACTAATGATGAAGCCATGATTATGCTAATGGATTCTAAATTGCTAATACTAAAATGCTCAAATGAAAATTCTACAGAGTAAAATTGCTAATGATTGAGATCCTTTTTGCTGTAGAATGAGGCTATATTTATAGATTTTCCAAGGCATAAATTGAGGTGGCGACAACCAATGGTCTGGATTTAATCTGGAGAGATGAACAGTGGAGGATGAAAAAGTTAGATAGAATGAAGGAGAGTGTTCCCTTCATAAGAACAATTTTCCAAGTGTGAGGAAGAATAAATGGAATATGAAAGCCAAGTGTCCCAAAGTTGTTTAGAATTAGTTGAAGATAAATCCCAAACTAAATATTTAAAATATTCAATTTTTTGAGACACATGATGAGGTGGAAGGTGGAAAAAGTAGTAGACATGTGACTATATTCAAATTTAGAATTTAAATTTAATAAGAGGAAGATAATTAAATAAAACAAACTATTTAAATTTGTTTATTTAATTAAGATTAGAAGAATATGATTTAAGATAGAAGAATTTGAAAATGAACTATAGAAATACATTTATAATTTATTTACAAGTAGACGAATTAAAAGGTTTATTAATTAAATAACTTATATTTAATTAATTAATTCTCCAGACCAATTTTAGATGTATACATAGACAATCATAACAATCATACTTGTTCTTCTCCCAATACCTCACCTATTAGTGATGAAGGTATCTTGGTGAAAGAAGATACAAGAATTGATAGTCTTGATTGTCTCTCTCCTCCTCCCCTTTTGGAAGATATTAGAAAACAAGGAGATGAGATCATATAAACTTTTCTAAACATCACCTTACCTATCCTTCATTCATCCCTTGCTTGTGAGAATGTTTTAGCGAAAGAGGATGATATCATAAATAGCCATGACAATCAAAATTATCTTTTTCCTAATATCCCTCCTTGATGAAAAGAGGATAGGTTGGTGTTAGAAGATGCACCCATTGGAATTCATGAAAATCTTGTTCCTCCCTTCCCTAATGCTCCTACCATTTGGAAATATCTATTTAATAATCATGAAACTCATAGTTGTCCTTCTTTTGATGCCTCCCCTATTTGTGATGAAGCTACTTTACGAAGTCTAACCATAGAATGTGATGAACATCTAACAAGCTCTCCAACTAGGGTACATAGTATGGCAAAAAAGAATGAGACCTTAGAGAAAATGGACAATCAAATTGAACCTTCTCTTAATATCCCCACTATTGATAATCATGAAAATCAAACCATTGATCATTCCCCTACTTGTGATGAAGACATTTTAGAAGAACCAATCCTTGAATCTACAGAACATTTGGTTTGTAGTTCTCCTAAAAACACTCCCCCTAGGAGGGATATCATGGAAGAAAAAAATGAAAACATTTTACCTTCCTTAGGTGATGACAAACAAGTGATTCTATATTGCTCTTTATTAGAGATACATCAAACCAAGACCGTCGAGGTTATGAATGTGCAAGTTTCTGTTAGATCACCCTTGATCAATGGACATCCTAGAATCCTCTAATTATTTACCCCTCCTCACAATGACCGTAAACTCAAAGCAAACCTGAACTTATCCTTTACCCACCATCACACAAACCTCAAATTCAAAACAAACCTGAACTTATCCTTTACCCACCTAAGAATAATGTGTCACAACAGTTGAGTCATAATACTATTTCTCATACATATAACAATAGAAACAATCTAAAACCAATACAAAAACCCCCACCAAGCGTACCTTTTCCTAATCCCATCTTACCTGGTCCTCCTCATTTTCCTTCACATAGTGGGAAGGAGAATGATCTTGTTGAACAACTTAAGAATACTCCTACAAAGATATCCTTATGTGACCTAATTCATAATTCACCTAATTATCACGCTATGCTTCAAACAACCTTGAAACAAGTTCTTATCCCTTCTAATGTGCAACCAAATGACATAGCAGCCATGATTCATGGAATAAATGCTAACATTTTTTTCCACCAAAGTGAACTCCCCATTTTGGAAGTGTAAACAAAATGATGCTTTCATGACATTATTTCAACATAAAAGAAAAGGGATAAATATTACCCTTGTGGATAACAACTCTACCCTTAACATGTGGAGTGTGACCCTCTTGGATAGACTCTTGGTGTTGATAAATCAAACATTTAACATGATTCTTTATCTATCACAAGATTTGACAATGTAGGAAAGAAACTGATTAGTGTGATCACTTTACCTATTACAGATGGAAAGGACACATTGGACACACCAATCCATGTTATGCCTCATTATCTTTCATATAATCTCCTTCTAGGCAGGCTATGGATTCATGCAATGAATGGGGTGCCTTCCACTCTTCATCATCAAATGAAATACATCTACAACAAAAAAGTATACACACTCAAAGTGGACCCTAACCCAAATAGTTTGTTTAAATATTGAGAAAAATAAGGAGAACTCCTTGAAAAAAAAAACACCAACCACACAAGTGGAACCCATGCAACAAAAATACAAAGAAAAACACATTGAGGAAGTCATGAAACTCTTAGAAGATGATTGGGGTTCCTTAAGATTTCACACCAAAATTCATGGGAAAATACAAGATCACAACAAAAGACTCTACAAAGGAAAGGAAAAAGTGGTAATGTCAACACAAAATTCAGAAAACCATTTGAAAGCATCCACCTCAACCACTAAAGACAAAGAAGCAAATTATACATCAAAATTTGACGACACTAATTACCAACAACCACTAGATCCAAAAGAAATGTAAAAAATATATGGAAAAGGTTATTAGCTTTTGAAACAACTAGGATATAGTGGAAAAGGATGTGGTGCTAGAGAACAAGGTATTTGTAACCCTATAGAGCCTAGCATGCAAGAAATGACTCGTGGTCTTGGTTATTGTCCTTTGATAGAAATAAACAAGCCTTCACTTGATATCAACACTGTTACAAAACATCCTTCTAAGCCGGATTTAACAATAGTGCATCCTGAACTAATAAACACTAGTGGTCTTGATTGTTTTCCTTTGCAAGAAATGAAACAAACAAAGAAATCTTTGCTTAATGTCAATGTCATCTCACAAAACACTACTGATTTGAATTCATTAGATTTTAAATCCTCCTTTCAAGGAGAGAAAAAAATATCACAATATAATGATTCTTGTGTAGGTATGACATCTTGTACTAAGCAAGAGATATCTTTGTCACAAAATAAAGGAACATCTTCACCTATTGATCAAGAATGTATCTTATCAAGACTACTCCAAGATCACTTGATATCTCTCCCTCCAAGAACATGGAAGAAATTTTACTATAGGATTCATTTTGTGCATATCATAGAATTCATGGTCATGCTACTAATGAATGCAAGGATTTAGGTAACAAAATTCAACATCTTTAGGAGTGAGGTTCTCTTCCTTTTGTTGAAGCACCTAATTCTTCTAACTAATACCTACTTTTATCCTATTCGGCTCACCCTTGTTCTGCAATAAGTGGGGACAAGGGGTTAGTTATCCTTGTCCTCGTATATATCACTTTTCATTCTCTTTGGGCTAGTTGATCACTTTTCATGAACATATAAGAGCAAGCTTAGGATGTGGATGACATGCCTTAAGTTGGATCGAATGTGACATACTCCCTTTTTCATGATGTAGCTTATTGGAAACATATGATTTGGCATAGGGCTTTCTAAATAAGATATCATTTCTTCTTCTAATTTAAAGCAATTTCTCACAGTAATGGTGTTAGCAACCACTTTAAAGTGGGGGCATACCTTGACACTCATGTTTCATTATGTTATTTTATTTCTTCCTGCGATGCATCCTTTTTATTTGTGGTGTCATTGTGCTTGATTCCCTCCAAGAGCATGATATTTATTTGATTTGTCCTCTCTTGGAGATGTTAGGCTTGATGTTCCCTAAGAAGAGACCTTACATGAACTAAGCAAATTCCCTTTGAACATACCTTACACTATTTCACATTTTTAACATTGGTTATATGGCCATCTTGCATAATACAACTTGCATGCCTATGGAACCATCTTGTTTGTTCATGAGTTCTAAGCATATGAATTTTTTCTCTTCTCGTGAAGCTCAAAAATCATTTTTGTGTGGTGCCTTATTAAAGTTATGAGGAGGTATAAATTTGGTATGGTTTGAGCAGGAAGCCCAATCGAGGCATGACTTTCCCCATAGCCACTCGCGTGTGTGTGTGAGCACATACCGACCGTGTGTGTATGTGTCTCACCCTTTTGGGATTACTCACCCCATGGATGACCTAAAGTTCTATGGCCCTAGAGTGAGTGTATTGTGGATTACTCACCTCATGGATGACTTAAAGTTTCATGGCCCCAGAGTGAGCGCATTTTAATCAAAGCACCTATCCTATTCTTTCTTTTCTTCTTTATGTTTGTGACATTGCATGATTGTGTATCTTGTTTTGTTGCATATCATACATCTTGTGCGTGTCCTTTTGTGCTTATGTTAGTTTGACTTAGGATCTTGGATCTTGGGGGCTTTACTACCTCCTTGTTCTTTGTCATCCTAGACCATTTGTATTGGTACAATTGGACCCCTCTTGAATGTCTGCTTTAGTGTATGTTTGAAGCAAGTTCATCTTATCACTAAAGTGGGGGCTAAATGGAGTCACCGAAAAAGTATCCCTTAATTCAGGAATAATTAATGACAAATAGGACTTGATATAGCCTTCAACTAGTGTTGTGAGGTGTTTTACACATCCACATTAGGTTTTGGGCACTTTTAAACCTAAATTAACCTAACTCTGCCTTAATTTAAAATGTTGTAAAAATGTATTTATCTACATCTTCACATTAAATTTAAGGGGCTTGTAAACTAAGTGAACCTAATCCAGTGTTGTAATGTTTTTTACACATTCACATAGGATTTAGGGCCCTTCTAAGCTAAATTAATTGAGTTTTTCCTTAATTTAATGTAGTTAAATGTATTTATTTACACTTTCACATTGGATTTTGGGACCTATTGCATTTATGACATTTTAATAGGCCCCTATGATCCCATATTGTGCATCCAAGGCATATTTCAATCATAAACCCAACAATATTAACATAAAAGCTTAAAATCTTCACTCCCTGACACTTTAGCATGGAAAATAGCCCCTATGGGATCCATTCACCACCTTGGGTGAATGAGTCCCATCCAAGTGGGACTCATTCACTCAGGATGGCGAATGAGTCCCATTTGACATATTTTTAAGGCTTTGAGCAGGAAAAGTGGGTTTTTAATTCAAATTTCTCCAATATCATCCTTTGGGATCAAATACATAGGTTATTAGGTGGATTTCCTATATAAATACGTTTTCAAATCCTGATTTCACATAAGAAATAACAAGCAACATAAGCCTACACGTTATCAAGTGAAGCAAGCAAGAGTCAAGCATTCAAGATCATTTCTAAGACATTCAAGGGGAGATTTCTTCATCAATTGTTGCAGCAATTCAAGATCCATCATCATGTCAAGCATATCAACCATCAAGCATGTTGTTGAGCTAGTGTTGTGATGTTGCATCCAAGATCCAAGGTCAAGCATTGTCCTTCATTCATCTCAAGATCAAGATCTATATCCTCCATAGCCACTTCATGTTAGATTGCAGACTCACAAGACATCATCTACAAGGCACTATTCAAGGTATCATTGTTCATGTTTCATGTCCTTGTTTCATTGTTTCATCATTTGGTTTAATTACCTAAATGGGGTTTGATCAAGGAAAACCCTTGTTGGTTCCTAGATCGATAGATCCACTAAATCCTAGAAGCAATCCACACTTCATTTTTAGACCTAGTGTAGGATTTGGCCAACTGACATGAAATGAGATTGAAACACATTTCCCCTGCACTTCAAGCTTTGTAGGACCTAGTGGGTTGACCCTTTAGCAACACCTAAAGATTTAAACACACACACAATATGGTATTGCTTAAAAAATGATGCTCTCACAAGAATATGCTATGAAGCATAAAATATCACTCAACATTGGCTAAGACACTAGGTGAATTTCATCAACTAGCATGGAGAACATGGCAGATACGATCAGAAAATAGAATTGGAAAGTTTGAATTGATTTAATAATTTGTTACCAAACTAAAAATAAAAGATGCATAAAGATTGAATAGTGCCAAGAAGAGGGGTACAGAGTCATATAACCAGCACTTCATCTTATAGTGTCAAACATGTTTTTAAGATCTTTGAAACTGTTATCACATTATGACAAAAAGACCACTAAAGCTTTCTTAGATACCATTCCTAAAAATCCATTTGAAAAACATCACACTCCTGTTACTTTTGTTAAAGCAATTGCACTATCCCTTGAACAATAGGTAATAACAAATGCAACTGCCATTCATTAAAACAATTATATTATTCATTGAACATAAGACAATAACAGATGTAACTCAAATGCAGCAAATGTGCATGAAAAAACCCAAGTAATCTTTGATTATTGAATTCAAAAGAGTTTTACATCTTAGTAATGGAGACAATTATTAGATAAAATATAAACATGAAACTCAATTCAGAACACAAATCACCTCAGATTAATGACTAACGGTCATACTTCACTCTAGCTTTACAATTATTACAGAGCTTTTGCCTATCTTGCAGAACTTTCAAAAAATGGAACTTGTTACAATGAGAAGAGAAAGAGAAGATAAAGAAGAAGAAATAGTCCTAAAATGCGTCCATGATTGACAACTGGCAGCTTGATCTCCATCTGATCTTCAACAAGGAACAAGAAAAAGCCTCTCTCCTCTCTCTTCAAAATAAGCCACTGCCTCTATATTTTGCTCGTTTTACTCTTTCAACAAAAAAATCATATACTCTTGAAAATCATTCACTCAACTCCCCTATTGTGTAAAAAAATAATTCTACTCCCATGAAAACCTTTTATTTCTACTCCTATTTCATTGTAGTTGCACTTCACAATTTCACCTTTCAGCAAAATCTTATATTCCACAATGAATAATTCATTCACTTTATTTTCACATTATATGCCCAACAATATCTAAAATCTCCACTCTTAGCCAATAAAGTTTTTTCACTATTACTTTACCCATACTTTTCATTTTCTATCCTCAGTTGAAATATTTGCTTTTAAAAATATTCGAGAGCTTCAAATATTTTTTATATCTACTACACAAAAGAACTCTTACCCATGCCTTCATTTACTTTTAAATTTTTTCTTTCAAGCGGTGAATTAATTTATTTCACCAAGCAAAAAAAACCTTTCTCTGTGCTTTTACCTTGCCTTCATCCTTAAAAACTTTTCCTTCAAATTTTACCTTAGCCCACTAGGCTTCATTCATGAGGGGATGAGACAATGGAAATTGACGATGGGTGATGGAAAGAAAGTCCATCGCTCATCACGGGTTGTTGATTGAAATGAAGAGGCCTTCCTGCGAGAGGCCATGAGAGCTTTGTTGTTCCTTGGAAACTCTCCCAATAAACTAAAAACATTAAATGGATCTGTTAAATCAATCATTCATCACTAGAAACATTGCATCGATGAAATCAACAGAGAAAGACAAAGAATTTTGGCTACTCGACGATGAGTTTTTTGTGTAACCATGATCTAATCAATCAAAGCTAAGAATTATACTTGTTCTAGTCCAAAAACATTTGAAATGCACTTTATATTTTCCCCTTTATATTTGCACAATATTTAAAATGTTCAAAATATTTTAAATATTAACATTCAAAACTTTAGAAAAATTGTGACTTCTAATTATGCCTACAGGCCATTTGGAGAAAATTCATTGTAGGAAAACCAAGACACTTGAAGCCATGGTATTTTGCATGTGATCATAATCAATTATTTAGAGAAAACCCATTTCCTCAAATTTTCCCAACCCTTAAAATTCAAGTACCTCCTTTGCAAACTAGACCCCGGGATGTGTTCGCTACAACAAAAGTACATTAAAATAATATATCAAATGACTTCCATTTTTTATGAAAATAGAGTTGTAGAGATTTTAGACCAAAAAAATAAATGGATTGTCATTTTATTTTCAAAATTTTCCACTTTCCAGAACACCATTTTTTGCCTTGTCACGATCAGAAAGTAATTAAAGAACCCATCAAAACTTATCCTGGAGGCACAACATTGAACAAGCATGTAGACATTTGACCCAAGAATGCATTGTAGTAAATAGATCATAAAAAGGGATCCTGAGGTGAAAGATATTAATTGACAAAGTTTCTTACTTAGGCATTTCTGCAATTGTATCTATTCAAGACCAATTAAAGCTCACAAAGTCACCACATTGAAAAAATATCAAAACAACTTCTGGGGGGCTGCCACGGGAAAAAAAATCTCATTCAAGTACATTGAGTATGTGTGCAAGAGGTATTTCCTTCAATCATCATTTTTCACAAGATATTAGGGGTCAAAGTTGACCACCTTGAAATATTTCAAAAATGTAGATGTAAAATCAACACAAACTGCATTTGCTTTTGATCTCGAAAAAATAGCAAATTTGATCATGAGACCCTGAAATAAAAAATGAGAGTATATAAATGTAGAGAGAATAGAGAGAAACAACCATTTTTATCTTGAAAATCATTCAGCTATGAAATATCAACTCGAATAGGAGGTCACTTCGTGGAACTAAGAGTTCACAAACAACAAAAAGGTGCCAAAACCTTCCATCTTTGCTTTTTAAAACACTATCAAAACTCATCATGGGAAGTTTAAAATTGACATGTACACTCACATATGTCACATGAGTGTGTCCACAAAGGGGTTTTGCATGAAAATCAATAGGCTCCAAATTATGACCCTCCAAGGTAGGTCACTTAGGCATATTTTTTAGGTGCACTTCTAAGTGTGCAAAGGAGAAAATTTCAACATGGGCACTTTGCAAAATTTGAAGGTGCCACCATTGGCTCCAACTGGGGATGTATGCCCCCTATGGGCATAGCAAGAACCTAGATCTTTGGGGAGTAGACCAAATGTCGAGTCTATTGGGTGCTCAAAACTACTCCTTTATTCAACCTCTTTTTCAACTTCACTTGGTGACCCCAGGCCACCAAATGAAAAAAGGGAATCAATATTTACCTCTATCAAACACTAATTTTTTAAAGGAGTTGATCTCCCTCAATCCATTGTTACCTTTGTCACACCACAACAACATGAGTGACTACAATTTTGCAAAAACAAGTGTCAAGTTGTCATTGAATAAGTGGACAGTTGCTTTGTGTTTAGCTCCATGTTCACATGGCAACCAAATTACATATGTCACATCACTGCCACTCTCTTCATTTTATGATTTTGTATCAAGTGGAAAGATATGAGGATAGTGATCAAAACCACATGAAAACATGCTCTTATCACATTTACTAACCCCTCATAATGATCATGCTGAGAAGAGATATCATGGCTGAAAAACAACATGCAATCCTCTTGTGTGTTGAGGAAAGGATTGCTCATACTCTTGTAATTCCTTTAACTGAATTGCATCACATATAGGTTTATCTTTATCCCAACAACATAGCCCAAACACATTGTTACATGCTTCAAGGTTTTGAAAATAAAATTCATCAACACCCAAAGTATTTTCACCTTCATTCAAATCATGGCACTCAGAAGAATTGTCAGCATCCCATACACAAAGAATGTCTTCCATTTCAGGTTCAAAGACAATATTATCAACACTCTATATTTCATCACAAAGAGAAGCTTCAAGTACAAGTCCATATGAATCCGAACTTTCATTTGCAAAAAAATCATCACAGTGAGTGTCAAAGACGTATTCACTATTGCAAAGAGTATCCCACTCAACACTATCTCCTACTACTCCAACATGAAAATATGAAACATGCTGCTCATGAGAAGAATTGTGAGTTGTAGATCTAGAAAATAGGTCCTCATATGCATCTATATGATAGACACAATCATGTTCTTCATGTGCAAACTCGTCATGAAAATTGTCACTAGTTGTACCAATGTTTATCTCTATATTTATGCTTTCATGTACATCTGCATAAATGATTTCCTCATGTAAACATTCAATGATGGCTTCAAAGGAAACAAAAGGGATAGAAGAAGGTAAAACATCAAACAAAATAAGAGTTCCTTGTTCATCATTATCAACTACTTGAATTGATTCATTCAGTACATCTCCTGCATACATATCCTTCTCTTTATTCATAATATTGCAACAATCGATAGTGCCACACTCCTCATTGTGTTTCTTCATTGTAGTTGCTTATAGATGATGTCTCTAACTGACAATAATTTCCCACTTTATCATTTGCAGCTGATATATTGACATTCTCAAAAGCATTCTTTAAATATGTAGGCTTCTTTGTCTCATCATGAAAGCCTTCATCAATGATACATACACCGATAAGATTGGTATGACCAAGTGCATCATAATACTGTTGATTACACGTCTTCTTCAAACAAGATATTCAGTTCATATCAATCATAATCTTGTTCTTGTCAGCCTTCAAAACCATTGTCATCATCTTCATTAGAATACTTTTCACTTAAGGGGATTAATTCCACCTCCTCCTCTTGAAAGGAATCACAATCATGAGGGTTGCAAATAGAGTTGAAATCCTCTTGATCACTTATACAAAGATGCTTTTTAGCTGGTTGCAAACTTCCATCTACAACACCATTGTTCTCATCATGAAGATGTGAAATTCCAAAATCAGCTTGATCTTCAACTATATATTCAAAATCCATAGATGAGAAAATACTTTCAGTATCATCTGCACCATTGCAACCTTCTTTTGCTACAAAAAAATTTCTTTCTATTTCTGTATTTTTAGAGCAAATAAAACACACTTCACATCTTTCATTTAGCTCATCATGTCTTTCATCACTATGGTTGCAATATTCTTCTGGATATATTTCTTATGTAGGTTGTTCCAAAACAACATCCTTATCTATACATGATACACTATCATTCTCCTTAATCACTGAAAGCCATTGATATGAACATCCAAGGTTAGGGGGCTTCAAATCAACCTGTGTAGTACTCAAACCTGGCTCACAATTCAAATAGAACAAATTGATGCAAAATGATTCATTGGGCCTTTCTAATTTTGGTATATCAAGCAAAAATTTCATGAATCTGTCATGAAAGTCACAAGGGGATTCATCTTCAAATCTTTCCATATCACACAATGCATCAATATATGATATGGACTCAACCTTGTTTGCAATTTTCTCTTCAAATTCTTCTTGAGTATGTAGATTTATTTCTTCAAACAAGCATTCATCATTCACTATTGACTCTTTTTCAAAATAATCAAGGAAACGTATCATGAGCTCAATGCCATGAATCTATGGAATGCATTGGTAAGCAAGTAAACCAACCTTTAGCCACCCTTCTAAAGTTCTTACAAAAATTTCACAATAACATCTTCTTGTTCAATCTGACAATCTTCCATCAAATAAATGAAACACTGTACATGTCTTCATGTTGATTCCTCAAAATCATCTCTAATATTAGGCAAATATTCATTAATTCTTCTTGGGACAAAATGTGGGTAACCTTGGATTTTACTAAAATCTAAAGGGTCGTATCTTTCACTATTGAAAACCTTCCTTTGAGGACAAGGCTGTGTTTCAGGCATGATATTATAGCTTGTAGAGGGAGAACTAAAACAACCATGCATCTTGCAAATGAAAATTGTTCCCTCTACAACTATTCAATTACAATATTCAACCTCCCTTGATTGTAGTGCTTAATTTCACTAAATAAGGGAACTAAAGTTTTCTAGGACTTTAAATGTGGTTTTCATATACATATTTATCTTTCTTGAAAACAAAAAAATGAGAAATACCTAGATATGTTGTAGCTGCTACAAATTTCCCTTCCTGATTGGAAATATTTGTAGATATGACACTTTCTTCACATCTTCATCGAGTTCTTTTGACAGAGTTGCCACTTCATAGAGGACTGAGCTTCAAGCAATATGAAGCTACTTCAAGTATGAATTTCTTTCTAGTTCTTCTCCAACAACAGAGTCACATATAAATTATTTGAAATCTTCTACAACAAAATCACTTCCAGGTTTGAAACCTTCTCAATATCTAAACTATATGTTTAGATTCACCAAATTGTTGACTCTGTGATAAAATAGTCTACAACTGGAGATTTACAATTCTCCCCAGCAGAGTCACCAATCTGTTGGTTCTTTTTCCAGTTGAACCTCAAAATCCTCTAAAGGGCAGCCAACCCTTATGCTCAAGAAACTTCAAAGTCAATGGCCAACTAAAGGGTAAAGAGTATAAAGCTCTTACCCCTACTCTTTAGGCTTTGTGGAACCAAGGAGAGTGTTCCTTGTTGTGTTCATTTGATATTTTGATTCCTCAAGAACAATTCAACACAACTCTATTCCTACTAAATGCAAATAGATATTATTTACTAAAGGCTTGACACCTTTAAGCAATAACCACCTAATGCTAGAAAATGAATGATTTTTTACAACACATACATCATAATTGGAAGATTTAATTATTTATAATTTTATTCTCATTTTGAATCCCCAATCTAGAGTATTATCAACTCAATTGCTTCATAATTGGGTAAATGGAGTAAAATATGCAAAAACCAGTAACATATCAACTACTAAACTCAGAAACATGTGGACTATTATCATAATGCTTTGTAATATGAGAAGCACTATGCCTGAAACTTTTTATCAAATCCTACGCAACTCGTTGACTGACTCCCCTCAAGCATTTAATTAACTCTTTGAGTTAAAGCCAAAACAGATCCGTACATTCAATTAAACCATTTAAGATGAACAAAAAGACCTTGATATTTTCATTCATAATTTGCAAAAGAGGATACAAAGGAGAGTATTGTCTCAAAACAAAAAAAATATCAAATATCAGTAATTTGTATAAAACTAATTTAAGACTGTCACATATAACCCCTAACCAAGATAGCGTACTGTTCCATTCATTTAGATCATTTACAATGTGCTTCAAATTTGAGTTAATCTTTACCTAGACCTATTTAGGACTCAAGAATTGAATAGTACATTGTCTTGGTTAGGGATTATATGTGACAGTCTTAAATTAGTTTTATACAAATTTCTGATATTGAAGCAAATTTTAGTTCTGAGACAATACTTTCCTCTATATCCTCTTTTTCAAATTATGAATGAAAATATCAAAGTCTTTTCATTTATCTTCAATGGTTTAGTTAAATGTATGGCTCTGTTTTGGCTTTAACTCAAAGATTTAATTAAATGCTTGAGGGGAGTCACAAATTTTTAAAGAGTTGCATATGATTTGATAAGAAGTTTTGTTTCAGGCATAGTGAGTTCTCATATTGCAAAGCATTATGATAATAGTCCACATGTATCTGAGTTTAGTAGTTGATATATTTATGGTTGTTGCATATTTGAATCCATTTACCCAATTGATGAAGCACTGATCCATTTGTCGACAGTAATAAAGTAATTGATTTGATAATACTCTAGATTGGGGATTCAAAATGAGAATAAAATTATAAATCATTAAATCTTCCAATTATGATGTATATGTTGTAAAGAATTATTTATTTCCTAGCATTAGGTGGTTATTTGCTTAAAGGTCTGCCAAGCCTTCAGTAAATAATATCTATTTGCACTTAGTAGGAATAGATCTGTGTTGAAGTGTTCTTGATGAATCAAAATATCAAATGAACACAATAAGGAACACCCTCCTTGGTCCCATAAAGCCTAAAGAGTAGGGCTAAGAGCCTAAGACTCTTTACCTATTAGTTGGCCATTGACTTTGAAGTTTCTTGAGCATAAGGGTTGGCTACCCTTTAGAGGATTTTGAGGTTCAGCTGGAAAAGGAACCAACAACCCCTATTCCCTAACAATTAACACTTTTGCTCTCTTTCTTTGTGTGATTGCAGATTTAGGTGTCTTGGAGCATGAAGAATCATTGAAGATTAGGTTACAAGCTTGTTAGAGTTGTCTCCCCATTTTCAAGGTTAAAATTTTCACCAAAAGTCCCTTACAATCCTAAAAATTAGGGTTTCAGATCCAAACACCTAGAAGAGCAAATTGAGCATATTGAGGAGAGTAGATCTAGACTTTGAATTTCCAAAAAATCCAAACTTGACTCATTCACCACAAGTGGCGAATGAGTCCCACTAGAGGTTTTTTTCATAGATATTTTCATATTTGGATACCCATTTTTCCGAAACTTGCTCCCGTGCAAAAATATAGAATTTAGACTAATTCTCCCATAATGGTGAATGAGTTCCACTAGGTCAAAAAGTCAACATTGTCAGAGCTTTTTCTAGTCCCCAACACATTTTCAGGTGCACACATTTTGTTCTGTAGATTTTTGTTTTATTCTTCTTGCATTTTCAAGTCATTAAGTGTTAGTTTGCATCATATTAGGGTTTTTCATTTTATCTTACCCTAGGATACCTTATTGTTAGATCTCCTTTCTCTATTCCATTCTTGGGGTGATATCTCTAGGACATCCTTGAATGTAGTGTTGGTGAAAAGTGGGCATGCGCTATGTCCTAAGTCATATGATAGCATTCTCCCCCTTTTCCATCGGTTACAACCCCATATTGGGTTAACATCAATGAAAATACTTATCTCCAACATATTATTTAAAAATTAAGGAGATACAATTAGAAGACAACAAAACTCTTCCAAAATACATTCATTATTAAAGGTTTTCAAAAAGAATTGTAGATTTATTCATTTTGGTACAATGATTGTCATTTAGTGCTAATGGAAGAACATGATGGAATATGAGTTTTGTATATTTCTTCGGATTCTTTCAAGCACCTATTGACTTATTTTGAGATTGATCTCATCTTCAGACTTTGATCTACTTGATGCCCTAAGCAAGGTATTGCTGCCTTTTAGATTTTCCTAAGGGTATTTGGCTTTCTCTTAGGTTGATATCATTTGTCTTTTAGGAATCCTTGTCTAACATATTTGAGTAGGGTTTTTAGTATTTTAGCTTAGTACAACCTTAGATGCACTTAAGTTTAAGAGAACATACATTTTATCAATCCATTAATCAACTATCCATAGAGGTAGAAATAACAAAATGAGGGTTTTACCTAGGAAAAATCCTATATAGCCACCCCTTTCTCCTCTTTGTTGTATTTTTGTAGGTTCAAATATGAAGAAAAAGATTACATAGCAAGATTGCAAAAGGTAGACAAGGAGTTACAAACTTGTGAAATCAAATATGAAAAATAAGTAGCTCGGTCTAGGGCACACCACACCTTAAACTAGTCATTTTAACCCTAAATTCAAGTTATAGGTACACAATACTTTTCCCTTCTCAGATCTTCTCATTTCAAAAATATGTATTTCATTACTATGGAAAATTTATTTTCAATTCAAGTTGCACATTCAAGTTAGTTTAATAAATACAACAAAAATTCAATCAATTTCCAAGTCAATAACATAACCAAATCGAGGGAAAATTGGCTCTCCTTTTATGTTATTATTCAATCTCCCACCCTTTTTTATTTGAATTATAATGTTATTTGGAAAATGATTGATATCAGTGAACTATATACTAGACATAGGATCCCTTTTTTAATTAAATAGTAGGTCAAACTAGAGAATAAAGAGAACTATGTGAATTTTCCAATTTTGGGAGGAAAAGCCTTACACATCTTTAGTGGGAAGTCACGTGCCCTAGAGACCTATGAATGATAGATAAAAGTTACAAATAGCAGTGAAAGGGCACAAACATAGTTGATATTAAGATCTATTGATCCCCATAATTTTCATGAGTCAAAGTGTAATTGTGACATGAAAACATAAGACACTCATGGCCCTAACTTATAAGGAATGACATAACAATCGTGAATTCCTACAGGTTCCATGGAATACTAAAGTAGTATAAGACATAAATCTTGAAGATAACACATAACAAAGATCATAAGAAACTTCAAGAAAATATTCCCAAGTAGGTTTAGAGAATAATATATTGAGGAGAAAAAAAATTCATCATAGTAAAGATAACTCTAAGACACATTGATAGTCACGAAGGTAAGAGTGATGAATGGTTAGTGTTTAAAGTGAGTTGACGATGAAAAGTAAAAGGTGGATCACAATGAGAAAATGAATCCAAGGAATTTTTAAACAAAAATGAGGGTAACATCACATGGTGAAATGTGATGAAAGAAAAGAGAAAGGACAAGTCCCATGAACTTCCTACTTAGTGTTTACTATGTTGAATAGTCCTCGAGATGATTTATTTGACAAATTAAAGTATGAATATATAGTCATATAAGATAAGACAAAATGGAATTTTGATCTTTCATGAAGTACAAATAATGCATAGTACATAAAAGTCATCAAGAAGTTGTTAATAGATAGTGGATGGATGAAAATAAGAGGAAAATATAGCATGAGTAGAAGGGAAATCTATTGGAGTTGATAGTGAACCCCAAAACTCCCAAAAATAACTTGCAACAAAAATACCTATCACAAACGAGAGATCAAAGCAACCGATTTGCTATGCAACCAAGAGAGAAAGTATTGATCCATAAAAGCATCTAATATGCCTTCTGTATTGAATAATGAATACTTGGATGAATGATTAAAATGAAGGACCAATCCTTATAAAAGGAAAAAGAAAAACCTAGACGAGGATTTGATTAGATTGTGGCAAGTGTCTTAATCTCATACAATGAGACAACTTGACTTATATTTAGCCTAGAATCTAATAATAAAAAAGAACTACTAAGTTTAGCTTAATTGAATAAAGTAATCAATGACCTAATAATTAATTAATGATTAATTAATTATCAAGTGATGTCCTAATTACTTCAACACCCCGCCTTAAGATCAATTTATGGAGAAGCTATAACCCCTAATGAAGAATGCAGTGTTGGATGCATGGATGGGTCTTGACTACAAGACTTGATGAGGTAACCATGTACAAACAAATGAATCTCTCATAAATAGAGAAAATGATGAAACCACATGGGAAAAACTCCTCTCCAAAAGAGATAAAATGAAATAATTGCACAAGTGAAAGAAGGATTAAAGGATGACTCAATGTGACCCCCCAAGGACTACTTTTCTCACACAAGTACAATAGATGCCCCCCAAATAGGAGATATATAATGAGGATATTAATCCCCCCATAAAGAAAGAGCTCCTATACTAATGACAAATGCCTAAAGACACAACACAATCCACTACCTACAAACAACATTTATTCCTTTAGGAAGAAATAGATCCACTAGTGATTGGAGAAGCCAATACAAAAGGATGGGTGAATAAAGAATCAAAATCCAAATGATGTGTGGACTCTAAAAAGTGATCAAGTGTCCACATGTTAGAAAGAGATGAAGTCAATCTAGAAACCCATGAAGACTAATGTAGAACAAGCTACAAAGTTGATGAAGATGATGGGTCAACAACAAAGATGTGGCTATCAACAAAGAGGATATGAATACATTCATCAAGTTAATTCTCTATATCTACAAATAAGGATGATATGTTTGCAAGATACAAATCCCAAGTAATTGTGTCTAGAAGAAAATGGATGTATTGTTGTATTGAATCAATAGGGGCTAAAGATGTGGCAATTCCAAGTTGACCAGGAATAATAGAAGATGAATATGTAATCTTGATCTAAAGAGGGAACATGAAGAGAAGTCACTACACCAGTGGAACATTAAAGAACTATAATATACTCAAGCTTCTCTAAAGTATCACCATAAAATGGTATGGAATCTACATCTACAAGAGGAATGAAACAATCTACAATAGGATCCTCTAGATATGGAGAGATGTGAGAGTCTCCATGGATCTCCCAAAGTTGAGTCTAAAGTGTGTGGAGACAATCAATGTCTAGTATAATACACATATTGTCAAGATCAACACTAGAAAATATAACTCTACAACATGATGACTAATAATACTCCATGCTAAATAAATTCCAAGTGTGTTTTGTGCACGTATGAGTCCATAAAGATAAGGGAAAAGATCAAGCCACCTGAGATGTGTGAGGATGTTGTTTCACCAAGACTCATAGTTATCCTTTGCCAAGATGACCATAAAAGGATGAACATAAAAACCTATGATACTTCCTCAAATGATAAAAGAAAAGACTAATAACCTCAATGCATGTAAATCATATCAAATGAATTCATATCTAGTAAACAGATCCTTTCTAGTTGCCAAAACGTCTAAGTAATTGATAGAAATGTACTTGAATAAAATGTACCTAGGCTAGATTTTGGAAAAGTTACATAAATGAATTTTAAGAGTGTTAAAATACCTTTTCAGTGCCACGAGAATCATGAAAATTGGAGATACAAGAAAAAAATTATACACTCAGATGTAAAAAATGGAGATATAATTTTGATTGAGAATGAAATAAACCATTTGCAAAATATGATGTTGAGACCCACACTAATGGAAAGTGCTCAAAATTATCTTTTTGATGATATCTTGTTTTCCCGATTTCAACAGCGTATGCCCAAGTTATGCGAAACAAAAAACTTCTCCTTTAGGGAAAATGGGATCTAGGATGGGGGCTTGAGGGTACATCATACAAATTGTGTACTATTGATGTCAACATGATGTCATGCTGATGTCAATGAGTAGTCCTTGAAATATTCCTCTTGTTGGAAAAAAAATTGGTGACCAAAAAATACAAGATGACAAAATATCCCCTTCGAGATTCCCTGAGATGTCAAAAATTTTGTTCACCAAGTGAGATAACAGATGGTAGAATTTTCTTATAAAATTGAAATATTGTATTGATTTTGAGGTAGAAAACTTGAGAAATGGTTGGAAAGGATGCCAACTAGTAGTGAGCTAGCGTTGGAGTTTTAATGTGTGGCCATAAACTTGGGATGTCATAGGTGATCTAGGTTTTGTTGCCAGATGAAAAGATCAATATGGAAGCAAGTTAATGATGTTGCTAGAGGGCTGATAAGTTTTTGGGAAGTAGGAAAAAGATGCAAATTTTGTGGCTAATAAAGTCATCACCAAGTAGGGAATTTGGTTAGAAAATATGTCATTGGTGTACGTACTACTGACTGCTAGGGTACTACATGCGTAATACCTTGTGCAGAGAGAAACCGTCATCTTTTTTTCTTTTTCTATTTTTTTTAAAAACTAGAGATTTGGAATAAAGCCTATAATTGTACTTGCATAAAAACCTATGCAGTAGTGGTTGTACGGATTTTTGTATAAAGGTCCCTATTGCTAATTTTTTTCTTCAAGATGAGCCAATTTTTCCCTAAAGGCTAAATCTCTCAAAATTTGGATAGGAATTCATAGATCTAGTACTTTGATACCATTTTGGAGTTGATAGTGAACCCCACAACTCCTAGAAAACACCTACAATCAAAACACCTATTACAAATGAGAGATCAAAGAATTTAATTTTCTATGTGACCAAGAGAGAAAATATTAATCCATAAAATCATGTAATATGCCTTTGGTATCAAATATTGAATACGTGGATGAATGATTATCAATCCTTATAAAAGAAAAAAGAAAACCCTAGATGAGGATTTTATTAGGTTGTGACAAGTGTCTTAATCTCATGCAATGAGACAACATGACTTATATTTAGCCCAATCTAATAATAAAAAAGTACTCCTATGTTTAGCTTAAGTGGATAAAGTAATAAGGGACCTAATAATTAATTAATGATTAATTAATTATCAAGTGATGTCCTAATTACTTCAACATGGTCTTATACATGAACATTCATATTCATTATGATAGTCATGTGAAGAGACATGGAGAACAAAAGAAGCTTTAAAAAGGTGATAGTCATGTAGAAGAATAGAAGACATGATAGTTTGTTAGTATTTTTCATGTCATTGTGATGAGCTTAGAAGAAGGATACTATGAAAGTGTTTGAGGAAGGACATAAGAGTTTGTAGAGGTTGTGAAATCCAAAACCTTATTACACAACCATTATAATTAGAAAGCATAAAAGGAACTCTAGGGTTGCAAAGCCAAGAATCAAATAGGAAGAAGGCCATGCAAATGGCATACACAAAACATAGTGTATAGAGGACAAACATGAGGTATATAAGAGTAACACCAAAATGGAAATATATAGACCTTTAAGTGACAATATGATAGTTAAGGTATTGAACCCTAGATAAGATGTATTGAAAATAAGAAGAGATGACTTATATAGAAATCCTAAGACATTGAATAGGGGACGAGAATGTTTCAAGTGTTCTATAGACCTAATCATACTCAACAAATCTGCTATGAAGGTTTGAGCATAAATGTACAAAAAGAGATAAGGTTTGAGATAAGACAATATATATAGAACACATAACACTACATGAAAAAATATCTAGTATTGAAAGAGATAGACTTAAATATATCAAATGATAATCTAGTGATGTATGATAGGACATTCTAAAGAGCTTCATGAAGTTGTATCATTCCTATCCAAACACCAACATGTGCTATGTGCAAATGAACAATGGAAGGAAATGGTGACAAATGGTGGATAAGAAGAATTTGAAGAACTAAAACATGTGATAATCTAGCCCTTGAAGTTCTTCTATGCCTCCAAGATATTTTTGGAAATTTCAAAGCTTTAACCCATATCCTATGAACATGGTAAAGGGCTTTTGGTAGTTTGGAGAGTTGGAACTTAGTAATGAGCAGTTGGAGGACATCTAAGGGGAATTTGAACATAGATGGATATCAAATTGAAGGAATATAGGAGTTTTTGAGGATATATAGGGAGTAGTTGATCAAGTTACCTTTTTCCAATGCCACTTAGAAGATTTTATAGCAATTAAACAAGGCTCAGGAGACCTTTTTTTGCACCCAAGATGGGGTCAAACCAGTCAAAATAAGACAAGGAAGAGTTATTACTTGATTCTAATGTGTCCTACTTTCTCTCCAAATTTGGATGAAGTAATACTCCTAGATTCATTTTTTAGTCAGTTCTTGCATTTTTTGAGTAAGTATTGTAACTTGAGAAAGTTCTCTCTAGTCATCTACTGTATTATAACTTAGAAACTCAATCTTGCTACTAAAATAGCATTGTAATACTCACTTTTCATGCAATATCAGAATAGTTGTAAAGACACCTTTCAACAATACAAATTTAGTGATTTTCCTTCACTATAACTGTTTTATTGTGTGCAATGTATTGATTGATGAACGTTTTATGAATTACATATAATTCCTTTAATATTTATCTCATTCGATCACCTTTAGGTAGAAGACACATATGTTTTTTCATGTTGCAAGTTGTGTAATATTTTCAAATAGTGATTTAAGTTGTGAAAAACATCTCATTTCATTCAAAATTGTTAGAAACCCAAAACTTCTTGCAAAACAATGATGCATGTAAGTGTATGGAAAAAACTTGAGGTGTAAATTTAAGCTAGTTATTGAACAACTGTGTATCATAAAACAACAGCTTAGGTTTTAAAGTAATTTGGTGCATCACCTAAGTGTTAACTCTTAGGTTTCATTCCATACTCTTTGCTCAACAAACTGCAGTAGCATAGATTAGCATATACCATCATAAATTATCATCCTTTACAATTTCACACTATGTTTGGCTCCCTCCTAAGTGCATTTTCCTAATTATTCTTATAAACTACTTGTTTAATTACCATTTTGGGAAACCAAATTAAATCTAGGAAATTGAATTAAATATTTATTTAACAAATATTTAAAAAGATAAAAAGGGTTGAACTAGGGAACCCACACCCCTATCCCACCTAATCAGGCCCTAAATCTAGATTTTATTGTCACCCTCAATATGTTCATAAATCCAAAATTAATTGTTGGCTTATCATAATGGTTAATGCAAAATATGTTGTATAAATATAAGTGTTTCCCTCTATTTGAACACTTAATGAAAATTTGATCTCTCAAGAAATCCTTAAAGGAAAGTAAGGCAATTTCAAGAGCAACAATAAGTAGAAGATCTACAACAATATTTCAAGTTAATTACATGTTTACAACATATCACCAAATTCATATTTACGTTTATTTTTTTTATTATGGGCACTAACATTTGTAGGATCGTCAAGCATCCTCTAAGTTCTCCTTGTATGTGTAGATAGATAATGTAGATAGGGAATAATCAATAAGGTTTAAATGCATTGAAGATAATAAACAAATTAAATCCTATCAAGCACCATGAAGTACAAACTAGAATGAAAATAAAAATAATAAACAAAGAACGTGCAAACTGATTTTCAAACTAGCGTTGATTGATCTCCATGGCTCTTCTCCACCTACACAAGGATGCAAGATTTCGAAGGGTTGACAATGGAGGAATGTTGGATGCTCATTCCCGCAGCATAACGACTTGACGATGAAGAATGATAGATGAAGAGAATGGTAGATAGAGATGGAAGACTGATTTTGATAGAGTCTGGATGCTAGATGAAGATTCGATCCAAATGGCTTGTGAAAGGTTAGATTTATAGATTTTTCGAAGGCAAAAGCTTAGTTGGCAAAGATTAACGGTTGAGATTCAGTTTGGTAAGATGAACGGTAACAAATTTTCAAAAGTTGAGAGAGAGATAGAAGGTTTCCTCTTCTTCAATTTTTCTCATTCAGATCCGAAGGAAGGTTGTCATTTTGAAGGATGAGTTAAAATGAATTTCATAATTAAATCAATTAATTTATTTAATTACATGTGAGGATGAAATTAGAAGTTCGCATAATTAAATAAGTAATATTTAATTATGTGTGAGAGATGATTTTAGAAGGTAATTAAATATTTAAAATATTTAATTATTTGTGGAGTGAGAAAAGATATTAAATTAAATATTTAATATTTAATTTAACTATGAGATGAAGGGGGTGTTTGGAGGAATATTCCCTTATTTGAATTCAAATATTCAAATTTGAAATAACATGATAATTAATATAAATAAATTAATAAAATTTATTTAATTTAATTAAGAGGAATATGGAAGATGGTAATAATTAAATAAAGTTATTTATTTAATTAAGGTAGAAGAATTATGAGAGTGAATGATATAAATAAATAATTAAATTTATTTATATGTAGATGAATTTAGAAGATTAATTAAATAATTTATATTTAATTAATTACCAGACTTATTATAATTTGACCATTTTTAGGTGCATACAGTATGTGATGAGAAAAAGTGGCTTCAATCCTAAAAGGAATGTAGATCTAAGTGGTAAGTTACAATAGTGCTATTTTTCATTCAATTTTATCCATTTTCCTTTACTCTATATAGAGTACGTGTTCTATATCATTATCACCATAACCATTTATGGATATGGAAAGATCAAAATGGGGTTTGACTAAGGAAAACCCCTATACATCACAATCCTCCTCCCCTTTTCCTTCTTGAGGGTTATAGGTATGAAGTGAATTGAAGTGGATAAGAGATCTCAAGGCCTAAAAACCCTAGTTCAAGAATTCAAGCACCTTTCATCATCAAATTTAGGCTAGTTGTTACTTGCAAACTGTCAAACTTTGGAACTTGATCTTGATTGACAAAGAGCTTTAGACTGTGATGTGTTAGTACATAATTTGAAACCCTGGAAATCATCATTTCTAGACTAGGGTGTCCATGCCCCTATCTAGTCAATTTTGCACCAAATTCATATGTCAAGTTCCTTTCTATATGCAATTTTCAATTTTGCTTCATGTTTTTTTCTCTGCTCTAAGTTTTCTAGATTTTGTAATAGTGCATTTCTTTAAGCTCTTAATTTTCCTAGTTTGAAACATTTCATATTTCAATCATCACATTCATTATCCCATCATCAACTAAAAAGGGGGACCAAAACCCTAAGCAGTTGTTTGGCTCTCCCTTGGGGACAACAACCACATAGTCTCTTAGTTACTTTTGTGTCCCCAATTTTTTTATGGTGGAATGAGTGACTTAGGTTAAGTGTTTGCCTTAGATCCCATATCACCATCTCACATAGCATAGGTGAGATATGGAGGGAACCAACCCTCTCTAGAGGTTGACTTCAACTCACCATGGCCCACACTTTGAGAAGTCATCTTATTTGTCAATAGGTAGTTGAGTGATAACTCAACAAGGGTGCATACTTGATTGAAAATAATAAGAAACATAAATGAAGTCCTTTTTTCTTAGAAGATAACAAGAGCTTCCAGATCAGAAAATCATATTACTTAGTATCTTGGAAAGCAATGTATTTGCAAGCTTGTCTCATGCATGTTCACCTTTTATTATATTGTATAATACAAAAGAACCAAGGTGTTCTTGTTTTCAAAGTTGTAATATGACTAGCCATGGAGGCGAACATACCTGTGAATATTTTTACTAAATCTCTCATAGGAGTAGAATCACAAAGAAAGAGACAAAATATTGTTGGTATAAGTAACCTGATCATGCTCTAGGTTAACATTTTTTCCACTTTGGTAGCTACCATTCCCCCCCAAAATAATTAATAGGAGAGTGAAGGAGGGTGGAGCCCCTCTTGCAGGCTTCAGGAGGACCACTCCCCACCCTAAAGCCCATGGTGGGGAGCAATGCCCTCGACGCAAAAAATTCTCACATTTTAATTAAGGGAAATTGGTATAAATTCCAATTGTAAAATCAATTTTAAAGAACTAATATTTGAAAACCACCCAAACAAATAACAATTTATGCTTACTACAGATTGGAAGACCAAGAGAGTCATGCGATATAAGTTAATTCAACATGTAGAAATCTAGTGCACAAGGGAACATAATAGTCAGATGAGAAGTTAGAAGAGCATGTAGTAGCGTGTAGATGAATGTGAATAGTTGTGGATTTCTGAAGAACACACAATAACACGTAGAAGTTTTGTGGTCGTATTTTTACATTATGGTTAGAGCATACAACTATAACAATTTGTTGCAGATTAAATAAATATTGTAACTTTATTTTGCTAGAGAACTTTAACAAAAGGATATCTATTTGTGGACGTAGCCCAAATGGTGAAACACGTTAAAATTTTTGTTGTTTGTACTAAATTTATTATGTTCTATCATTAATTTATGTATTTGCATTGTTTAATTCTTTCTCTTAATTGCTCCAATATTGCCTAAGATCCCAACAAAGGTACCATAGAATATGAAAGAAATTGGATATTACTAAATTGATTGCACCTATATTAATGTAAAGAATAATAATGCTAGATTAACTCTGTTGGATGTCTGTTCTTTGTTCATAGACATGCGATAAAGAAGTGCATTCCTCACAATGATGTAAATGTTCTAGTGCCAACTTCATTGGTCATTGGTTCCTAGCAAAATTGATTAGTTGTAGAAGAAAAAATGAACATCTTCTACCATTTATTAGGAGAGAAGAAGTAAATGTGCATACAAAGCACAACAATTCCTAAGATTTATGGTTTTTTAAGGATTTTTATGGACATACCTTTTAGCATGGACATAATGAAATCGAGTTTTCATATGAAACTTATTGTAGATCAACAAACAACACATATAGCTATGCAATAAAATTAAAACAAGGCACCTACAAAGTAGTTAGAGTTAAATAAAGATGTTGTAATATTTACCGTGGGTGAGATAAAGAAGACTATGGTCTATCAAAATTTTCCTAGTAAATAGCTAAATCAAACATTTATCTTAACATAACGCCCCCAATGCTTTTTTTTGTGTATTACAAGTTTCAATAGAAAATCAAAGCACATAAAATAAGAATTAGAGTTATATTTAATGTAATAGACAAGGGTAGGTCTAATTGTGGTTGCAAAAAATATTTGCATGAATTTTAGAAATTAAAATTAAAATTGAAAATATCAAATTTCTATTCTAAAACACATGCAAGCCTCATGATCAAACAAAAATAGAATTCCAATAACTATAAATAAATAGAAGTTATCAAATGTGAATCCCATGGTGAAGTGGATTTGTTCCAAGGTTTTGGGATATGGTTTTGTAAACACTCGCTTCAAAATTTCCATAGTATATATCTATCAAAGACAATTGATTAATTTTGGGGAGTTTACTTAGTTGGTGTAGAGTGATAAGATGGAGATTTTATTTAGTTGGTGTAGAGTGATAAGATGGAATCGCCACCTACCAAAAGAGCCAAGATCCGAAGCAGACAAACTCAAAATAAAAAATACAGATATCAACGAAGCCTAGAAACGTGTCTGCAGTGTCAGGGCAATTTCCTTCTTTCCTGGGCACTTTCTATTTAGTTGGTGTAGAGTGATAAGATGGCTTTGTTTAGCACTAAAGGTGGAGATTTTATTTAGTTGGGGTAGAGTGATAAGATGGAATCGCCACCTTCCAAAAGAGCCAAGATCACCAGCATGGGATATAAAGGGGTAGAGGGCTTAATCGAAGAAAGGGAAGACACTATTGATGTTACCAAAGGTACGTAAGAAGTAGTTTTATGAAAAATCTGCGTGTTCTTTTTATATGACTTTTTTCAGTACCCTGAACAGCTGATAATGGAAAGTAAATTAAAATTTATTTGGGCTCTGATCAAAGATGTATAAAAGCAAGGGCCTAATGATGTTGCCAAACGTGCCCAGATCTAGATTGTCAATCGCCAAGGTACCCAGAAAATAATTTTTATATGCATTATATTTGAGTTATGCATTCCTTTCAGTACCCTTTACAGCACCACTTTACATTTGTACAACTGTTGAGATTTTTTTATTTTTTATATTGTATTGAGCTAAAAATATCACAAATAAATCATTAAAGAATACAGTGCAGAGTTGAACTAGTAGCATGGAAACAGGGAGTACTATAACAGCCATACAAAAGTTAAGCACGACAGAAACAGAGAACTGTCTTTTTTTTTGGTATTAGCTAGTGTAAATATGTTGCTTCTATACTATTGTGTTTAGGAATTTAACAAGTTTAAAAAAATAAAAATAAAAAATTTATTTAATTTCAAATTATAATAATTTCAAAAGCATATTAAATAATTAAATGATAAATAAAGAGTTATAAAGGAAAAAGTGATTAGTTCTAGAGTGCATCATTGGTATCAATGTTAATAATGTTTGTGAAGTGGAAGGTTTAATCTTTAGCTTGAAATTAGTTATTGGTTCTAAATTATAAAGGTCTATTGTTGAAAAGCTCTCAAATATTGATTAAGGTAATGGATCTAGGTTAGCTCTCTCATTAAGGTAATAGATCTAGATTAACTCTCTCATTGATGTCATCAAAAGCTGTTGATTGAGACAATTTATCCCAAACCTCAACTAGTGGATTTATATGTTCAACATATTAGAATTTAATTGATAATATGGTGACACATTGGTGTGTCAATTTCAACTTTGATCTAAATTTTTGCAATTTCAAATATGACCAATGGAGTATTAGCAACATAAGGACGTTTGAGGATTTCTGATAGATCTTTAGTTGGGATGTGGATTCTTATTCCTTCTAATGCAATGATCTTTCTATATTTTTTTTCAAGTTTCATTCGTCTAGTTGTTTTTTAGCCTTCCCTTTCTTTACTCTATTTTCCCCTCTTGTGTTTCCACTTTCCGTCCTTGTCTACTTCTTTCCCTTTTTCTTTGACTTGTGTTCACATTTTTAGTCATGTTTGCGAACCTTTATCATTGAGTTCCCTTTCCTTCCTCATCCAACATTCCCTATTTTTTCCTACCTCTCTCTCTCTCTCCCACTAGCTTACATGTTTGATATTTCCTCTACCTTCCTACATTGTCTTTCCATGCTTATTTCCTTTTTGGAATTACTTTAGTTAAGCTTCTCTTCCTTGTCCTTTCTGTTACATAAGCATGAATTTATTCACACTCACTTTTTCTCAATGTACATTGGAAGTGTGGTCTCATTTTTTCACGTTTTTAGTATCATTTGCTTTAATTCTTAGCATCTTTCCTCTTGTTGGGTTGGACCACCTTTTTTCTACAATGTCATCTCTTTTTTCTTCTTTTTCTTACCAAAGTTAATGTTCACACTATCATTGCCTTTCATGTCTATTTTTGCAAATGTGTGATCTCTTGGTAGGCTAATGTTCCTTCAATGCCCTACTTCTCTATTTGCACATTCCTTCCTCATAGCCAATTTGAATCACCCTCTTGGAATTGATGCATTTACAACTCCCTCATAACATTTATCTTTCTAATAAGAGTCCTAATACACAATGATTCAATTTGACAAGATTAAATATTAGGCAAAAATTTTCTCACAATCTCAATGGTAACAAGTTTGTAAAAAGAAAAGACAAAGAGAACCATATGGATCTTCTTGCTATAAAAAACATCTTTGGGATCTTTAGGGATAACATCAAATGTCAAAGGTAAGAGAAAGCCAAACAATCATTTGTACAATCATTTGAAGAAAAGATTTAAATTTGCATTAAAATAAGACAGGCCAATAATGACCCTATAGAAAGTAATGCTCCTCATGTGGAGTAACTTAATCAAAGTCAAGTGGACCCATCTAGCTTGCTTCATGCTCTCATGAAAATGAAGAACAATTTGAATGACTTTATTTTTGAAATCTAGAGTGGTAAGGTTCTAATCAAGGATATGCTTGGATCTATTAATAATCTTCTAGGGTGGACCAGTTTGCATCTCTATTATCTTCAATAAGAAGCTAATAGGAGACTCTTGGAAGATTATGTCAACTTTTTGAATCCCATTAACACTAATGTGAGGGATTTGAAGGACTATTAGGACATTATAATGTTGAATCTATGCTCTTTTACACTCAAACGATTAAATCTACACTCTACATTGAAGATGGATGCTATTGAAAGTAGTTCAACCCTTCTTCGCATAGTGGTGCTTGTAAGACTATAATTCAATTCCTATGCTTCATACTTTCCACCACGTACAGTAATAATTTGTATGGCTATAGAGGGTGGTTTTCTAAGCAACTTTTGGGTTTTCTCTTGTAAAAGGGAGAATTTGGAGACTATCATGTTGATGGTTAAGCCCCACAAAAGATTTTAAAGATTGGAATGGATCCTTAGCAATATTTAGAAATGGCTAAGCTGACTAGATGTAATATATGTGTTATTTGGTGTAGGTGTAATGTTATGGCTTCTAATGTGGTCTCTTGTGCTTGAGTTGATTGTTTCTCTCCTTTATTGGTGTGCATGTACTTATAATGATGGTTATGATTTTACTTACTCAAGACCACTTGGGCATGCAAGTGGAATGATCAAGATGAATACTAATGTAGACGGATTTGGAAATTTAAAAGCTTAGAATTCTAAATATTGTGGACACTACCATGAATAATTCAATGTATAGGACATGAATGCAAATGTGGTAGCATCCAAGATGGATAAATGGTTGAGGTGAAAATGAACTCTAGGTAATTGGTGTGAGGGGAGTAAAATCTGATCTTGATATTGGGTTGTACACAATAATAATTTTAGATGGTTGAATGAGGTGTTATGTTAATGGAAAGGGTATTATTAGATCCAAAATATAAGGGTTAAATATGAAGTATGCATTTTTCATCACTACATTCCCCCTTCACCTCCCCTCCCTTGATAATTTAGTGAGAATATGAATCTAATGGATTGTGCACTCAAAAATAAAAGAAGTAATAAAAATTACTCTACTAGTTAATTATGATATAATTTTTAGATGTTGCTTTGGTGATTTGGTTGTAGTTCTATTTGAGAAATATCTTCGTGCTTGTGAAATACATAATAGGACAATTGGTGTGTTTAACAAAAATAACCTCAACATACATAAAAATAATACAAATATTATTTTTGCAACAAGACAAGGGAAATCAATCTAACAAATATGGTGAATTATGATGATGTGGCTAAGTTGGTCCCCATAAAACCCACAAAAAAGGTTGAGCATGGTATAAGATGAGATTATGTTGTATGTGTCAATGATGGGGTTATGAAAGAGTTGGCCACCATAAAGGATATAAAACCATACACTATAGCGAGTGACATAGGACTCATTGTTGAATCTTTCTAGTTGTTGTATCATGTAGTGTTACAAGGTGTGCACCCTTGGTCTCCTTGTGTTGTGCAACCCAATGCTCAGGTTTGTGACATGGCTTAGCCACCTCCCATGGATTCATTAACTTTGGCAGTTGTACTAGGCATTAAAAGGTCAATATTTTGGTGCAATGACAATTTTCTTTGCAACAATTGGTATCAGAGCCTGGGTCATGGGTTTGAACCCCTCACTTGCGCTAGGGGGTTATTGCAAGGTGTGCACCCTTGGTCTCCTTGTGTTGTTTAGTGCAACACTCGAGTTTGTGGCATGACTTAATCGCCTCCCATGGATTCATTAACTCTGACGGTTGTATTAGACATTAAAAGGTCAATCTTTTGGTGCAATGACAACCGTATTTGCAACATGTAGCACCTAAGAAGGTGTTTCTTTATCCATTGTGTATTGTAATATCCATGACATAAAGTTAACTTGACCAAGGTGTACAAGGCATGGGTTCATGAACTTTGAAGTACATGATAGGGTAATTGACATCACAAATAATTTTAAAAATATCTATATTCTTATAGGGATAAATAATTTCAAAGACAATACATTAAATCTTTAATTGGAAGGGACTAGATTAGTAAACCTTGACCAAAAAGGGTAGCAACATAGACAATGTTTCCCAAGAATGAGAACATGTAAAATGAGCCTTCACCTTGAACTAGTTAGAAAGTATTATAAAGATTCACCATGATCAAATCTCTCCATTTAGCGGCAATGGGGTCCTTAATCATAATGATCAGCAAGGGAAACCACACAAAAGTCATGTGGTCAATGTTAAGACTACCAAATAACTTATCGAATAACATCTTAACACACTTGGGCACTTCTTGAAATGATCTTGTGGTAAGTTTTCAAATATCATAGATCTTTGATAAATCAATATTGAATCTTAATGATTTTACCAAAGGTACCTAAGAACTAGTTTTATGCAAAAATTGTGTGTTATATATGACTTTTTTTAGTACCCTTAATAACTTTAAATAGTCGTGGTGATGAAAAGAATAAATTTTCTCTGGGCTTTGATTAAAGATGTAAATTTGTAGGAAATATCTTCAATGTTTGAGTAGTAGTTAATTGGTTATTTGCTACCATATTACATTATTTAGTTATAAGGATTAATCTTAGACTAAATGAAAGGAAGGGACTAATTATGTTGCCAAACATGCCCAAATCTATAATGTCAAATTTCTAAGGTACCCCAAAAAATGTTTTTACACATCCTAACTATGTTATGTATGTCTGTAAGTAGCCTTTACAACACCACTTTAGATTCGTACCTCTGTTGTAGAGGAAAAAAAAGAAATTTTCTTTAATATCATATTAAGCTAAGAAAATTAGCAATAAACCATCAAAGGATATAGATCATAGTTGATTTGTCAAACTAGTAGTAAGGAAATCAAGAGTAATTAGATATAACAACCATACAAAAGTTACACATGGTAGAAACATATAATCTTTTTTTTTGTTTTGGTTAGCTAGTGGAAATATGTTACTTCTACATTAATTTATTATTGTATCACATTAATTAACCCTCCATCATAAAGCTCTTATGATATCAATTTTTATTAATTAGTTATAATAGTTAATTTTTGTTGTCTTGTAGGAATTTAAGAAGCTAAAAATAATAATTTACTTTTTATTTAATTTAAAATTAAAAAATTAAATATTGAAAATAACATAATAAATAAGGGAATTTTATCATTAATATCAATATTAATAATGTTTGTGAGTGGAAGGTTTAATTCTTAGCTTGAAATTAGTTATTAAATCTAAGTTTTAAAGGCTTATTATTGAAATGAATTCTTAAATATTGGTTGAGGCAATAAATTTAAGCTAGGTCTCTAATTGATGCCTCAAAATATATTTGTTTGAGCAACTTATCTCAAATCTCGATTTGTGGATTTGTAGGTTCAACACATTAGAATTATTGGGAATATGGTGAAACATTGGCTTTGTCAATTTTAGCCTCAATCTAAATTTCTACAATTTTAAAGGTGATCATTGGAGTATTAGCAACACATATTTTTAAAGATTTTAGGAGAGATCCTTAATTTGGAGATGGATTCTTCTTCATTCTAATGCAACAATCTGTTGACCTTTTCTTCTAAAGGTTCCTTCTTCCCCTGGTTGTCTTTTGGCCTTCTCATTTTTACTATATTTTTCTCCTCCTATATTTCCACTTTCTTTCCTTTTTTACTTCTTTCCCCTTTTTCTTTAACTTGTGTTTACTTTTTTAGTCTTGTTTGAGAACCTTTGTCATTGTGTTCACTTTCCTTTGCAATCCAAATTTCCCTCTTTTTTCCTACCTCTTTCATTGGCTTACGTGTTTTATATTTCCTTTACCTTCCATCCTTTTCTTTCTATATTTATTTATTTACTTTTTTGCATTGTAATGGTTAAGCTTCTCTTGCATTTATATGTCCCTCTTCTTTCTCTCTAGCAACCATTTATTCCTTGTTCTTTCTATCACACTAGCATGGATTTAATCATACTTTGCCCTTTTCTTAGTGTATGCTTGACATGTGATCTCCTCCTTTCATCTCTACCTTATCATTTGCTTGTTCTTAGCATATTTCCTCATGTTGGGCCACACCACCTTTTTTATGCAATGCAATCTCCTTTTTCTTCTTCTTGGAAATGCTGATCTTCATACTATCCTATCCTCCAATGTATATTTTATACATCTACAATACCTTGATAGGTCTACGTTTCTTCAACGCCTCACTTCTCTATTTACACATCCCTTCCTCCTAACTGATTTGAATCTCCATCTTGAAATTGACACAATTGCAACTTCCTCTCATGAAAATTCTCATTCTACTAAAATGTTGGGTCCTAGTAAAAGATGCTTCAATTTGACAACATTAAATATGAGACACAAATTTTGACACAAGAATTTGTAAAAAGAAAAATCGAGAGAATCATATAGGTTCTCTTGCTAGGAAAACTCATCTATGGGCTCTTTAGGGAAAACTTCAAATGTCAAAAGTAAGAGGAAGCAAGACAATCACATGTACCATCATTTATAGAAAAGTTTCAAATTTGCATCCAAAAAAGATAGACACCAATGATCCTATAGAAAGTAATGCTCCTCATGAGTGGTGGCTTGAGAAAAGTCAAGTTAAACCATCTAGATTGCTTTTGTTGAAGTTGTTGTATCAACCACACAACACCCAAAAATCACTTGCTAAAAATTATCCTATCACAAAAGAGAGATCAAGCGTGATTGTGTACTCAACAACCTGAGAAATTGTATTGATGGAATAACTTGAATTAATCATTACAATAAAGGTGAATGCTTATAAAAATATAAAAAAGCAAATCCTGGATTAGGATTTGATTAGATTGAGACAAGTGTCTTCATCTAATGCAATGAGACAACATGTGTTAAATATAGCTCAATCTAATAATATAAAACAACTCCTAATTTTAGCTTCAAGTAATTAAAGTAAAAATGCATCTAATAATTAATTAATGATTGATTAATTATCATGTGAAAGCCTATTTACTCCAACACCCCTCTTAAGATCAACTTAGGGAGAAACTAAACAATTGATAAAGGAAGCTAAAAATAATGCAAAATGGGTCTCGACTACAAGGCTTGATGAGGTACCCATGAAAAAGTAGCTAGAATCTCTCATAATTAGAGAAAATGAGAAAATCTTATAGAAAAAGATCCTATCCAAAAGAGAGATAAAAGAAATGTAGGACTCAAATGTCTCCCCAAGTGTTTCTTTGTTCACATAAGTACAATCAAGATCCCCCCATAGGAGAGAAAAGATAAAATAATGAATCCCCCAAGAAGGAAAAAAGCTCCTTTGCCAAAAGTGATTGCTCGAAGAAGAATGCTGAAGATGATCCAAAAATGGCATACATTGTTCCTCCCCTTAGAAAGAAACATATCCAATGGTGTATGTAGGAGACAATCTCTAGGGAGAAACGGTCTCATGATGGATGCCATGGAGAAATGCTCAAGGGTTTGCATGTTTGAATCAAATGAAGCCAAATCAATTGAAGCAAATCCAAACAATTGTGATGATACTTGAAGAACAACCTCCAAAGGCAATGCTGATGGGATGACAGGTTGGTCATAGCTATCATTAAAGAGGAAGTGAATATCCTCAAGTGTGTCCCCAATATCTCCAATGTGAGACTCAATGAGTAACTCTGCAATGTATAACAAGTACTCATCCCACAAAGCTAAAACTAAAAGACTGTAAACATCTTGTTGAAATGAACTTATCTCTTAAGATGTAAGAGGTGTAGGAGTAGGAAGCTCGACACAAGTCTCATGAGCCAAGGTGGATGATGGAAGTAAAAATAGGTTAAAGTGACCAAACTTCTCCTTAGATATGTGATCCACTCTAGATGCATGAGAGTGAAGACTAATCAATGGTAGTGCATACTCATTTGAAGCAAAATGAGAGAAGGCATACAATTGAGAAGCATGATCTACTATCCCAACTACAAGAACATCTCTACTGTATAGGTCACTAATAAGTAATGCATCAGGTGTGAACTCTGCCATCTTACTTGCTCCATTATGTGCAATCTGATAGATGGAAAGGAGATTTGAAGATAATGAAGGGACACAATGTACATAATGAAATGTGTCATCATCAACATCTATTGATCCTTTCCTAGTAACACTCATAAGTATTATTCCTCATCAAAATATTAGGTAATGTGTAAGGTTGAAATGAAGAGAATAGACCCATAGATGAAGCCATGTGATGTGAGGCTCTTGAATCAAGAAGCCATCTATTGGATTGAATATTGATGGATGCTAAGAGAGCATGGCCTTTCACCTTTTCCACTCCATGTGTCATGGTGAGTGACCTTGATTGTGAAGGTGTTGTAGTGGAAGAAGAGGATGAAGGAAACAAAATATTGTTCTTATATAGAAGATGCTTCAGCTCATTGATCTACTTTGCATAATATTGATGCTCATCATGTCCTATCTTTGTGCAATATGCACATTATGTTCAACCCTTCTTAGATGAGTTCCCCTTAGAAGAGGAAGAAGAATCTAAGGTATCCTATGAGTGTGATTCCTTGAATTTCGCATGTGACTTGGTATCCTTATGTTTTTGTTTCTTACCTTTGCCATTTGAAGCCTTTTGATCTCTAGAGCCTGGTGATGCAATAAGAGCTTGTGATTTGGAAGACTTCAAGGAGCCCATCTATACCAACTTTTCCTACTCATGGGTGAGTGATGTAGTAAAATCATTAGGTGAATGCATAGTGAATTTGGCACCAAGTGCATCTCTCATGGCATAAAAGGTAGAAACAAAAACTAAATAATCAAGACTAATCTTGGCAAGGATGGAAAGAATCAATAAAGTGTCATTTTTCTTAATACCACATTATGTCAACTATAAAATGAGAGACTTGATTTTGGTGAAGAAGTCCTGAATGCTATCAAAATATTTAGGATTCAAGTTGATAAGCTTAATCTCCAACTGAAATCCTCTCATAGTATCCTACTTCCCAAACAAGGACTCCAATTCAGTTTAGATTTGATTGGGTGTGGTGCAAGATTCAACATGAAAGAGAAGATCAGGAGTCAGACATGCATAATATACCAAAAGCATCATCACACCTGGTAAACCACTTTCTCTTCCTAGTAGCACCTATAGGTTCAAGGTTTGTACCCATGGTCACTCTATATAGCCCTACTTTCTTTAGATGTATCTCCATTTATGATTTCCAATCATAATAGTTGTATAGAGTGAGTGGATTATTATGTTTTAGATCCATGATGAAAATATTATAATAATGAACTTATACAATAGTATAGACCTCCTAAATTTAGAAAAATTCCCCCTTGAACCCAAAAAATTTGATCTATTTGCACGTTTTCCAAGAAAATAACAAAAAAAAAAGAGATCTGATTAAAATAAAAAATACTTGGTTAATTTTTTGGAAAAATGGGCTTGAGATCTGGGAAGAGGATTGAATTAGCTTTTAGATGTTGCTTGAATCTCAAAAACTCAATAATGAAGTCAAAAGTTATGCCCTCCTGAGTGAAAATAACTAGATTTGACTTTAGAGGCCTTTTGAATAAATCAAGGGAAAAATATGAAGTACATGCACCACTAGATATGGCTTGGAACCATCTTTCCAATGATATGTAATTTGCAAAATATAGAGATAAGACATCCAAGTTTTACCCCATTTACTAGAAGCTACTCAATTTGGTGCTTAGGGCATACATGGGGCTAAAAAAGTAACCCTTGGTTGTATAGTGGACCAGGGGATTGGTGCTAAGTAGGGGCCCTAGCCCTTGGTCACAAATGTGATAGGGGCAAGCATCAGGGGTTGGAAGGGTGCAAAGAACCTAGTCACTAATGCGACCACAATGAACCACCTAACGTAGGTGGAGCTAAACTTTATGGTGGCGTCACTACACGAGAGGTGAGCGAGTGAAGCTACGCTTCAGGGTGGTGCCACTACATGAGTAGCGAGCAAGTAGTGACTTAGCCATGGAGGGGTGATGGGCAGCAAGAGGTTAGCATATGGAATATTCTAAAATAATATTCCAAAAATATGCTCGCTAGATTTTTTAAAAACTCATCGCAACATTTTTATCGGTTGCTATTATTTTTTTGGATTTTTGTGTTGCACAGGGATGGTACAACTTTGATGCATTGGTATGACTGTATGGCGTATGAATTAATATGACTTATAGATTCATATGACTATATAGAATTCAATACCCTAAAAACTATGCCCTTTATAAAATTTTCCCAAAGTTTTTTTCTTGGATTTTCACGAAACGACAATTGATTCTTATGCTGTTGGCTACTCTATATGCAATGGTGAGGTTGATTTTTCTCCAAGATGCACCAAATTTTTCTAAAGGCTGAATCCCTCAAATTTTGAATAGGAGGTTATAGATCCAGAGCTCTGATACCATGTTAGAGTTTATAGTGAACCCCACAACTCTAAGTGATCCTCTATAACCAAAAAGGAACTCGTAAGTTTAGTTTAAGTAATTAAAAGTAATACGGGACCTAATAGTTAATTAATGATTAATTAATTATCTAGTGATGTCCTAATTACTCCAACAACTTGCCTCAAGATCAACTTAGGGAGTGTAATGACAAAAAATGTACCCCTCTACATTTCTGTACTTGTTTAGGCCCTCCCTATTAAATTAAGCCTAATATTGCCTTGATTTAGTGTTGTAATGTGTTTAACATATTCACATTAGGTCTTGGGCTCTTGTAAACTAAATGAACTTAATTATTCCTTATTTACCTGGTGTTGTAAAGTCTACCTTTACACTTTCACATTAATCTAGGGTTTTATTAATTAATTAGGCTTATTTATGCTTTAGTTGGCCTTATTTTGCATCCACAAGCCTTACTGCATATTTCTGAGGATAATATTGACACATATATAATGACCAATCAAATATTAATTTTTTGGATTGTATGGCCCAAATTTAGTGATCTGGGTTCCATACGCCACCTTGGGTGTATGGGTCCCACCTAAGTTTCGTGGCCCCTGATGAAAAGGGAAACTCTCCCTTTCAAATTTTATCACAAAACCTCACAAAACACAATACAAGAAGGCTGCAAATACATAAAATGAGCAAAACATGGAAGAGAAATCTGTAAGTTAATTCATATTCAAATATGCAAATTTTTTACATTAAACTAAAGCACATGGGCTCCCCTTCAATCCTACATGCAACACCTACAAAAATGTGTCTTCAACAATATGGTAGCATTTTGGTAGCATTTGGGTATGCAAACTTCACTTCTCCAAGCCCCCTTCTCAAAATGAAAAGGCATGAATTAATAGAGAAAGTGGAAGGAGAAAACAAACAATGGTTTCACAAAACAATCTCTTGAAACCACCTTAAGAAAGGTATACCCAACCTTGGGGTTACAAAACTTGCAATAAGAAATGAGGTCCAATGCATGTTGACCTTCTCGTGGGTTCCTAAACTCTTGTCCAATTATATTTGAGATGCTATAAGAACTTACACCTCTTACAGATTCCTTAGAACCCGTCATTACAATTTTGCATGCAAAGACATGCAAGCAACATGCAATATTCTTTTGGCAGCCCACCTTATGACAACATATGACACATGTACATGGAAATATGACTCTTTGACCTCCTCCAAAAGTGGGACACCAAAAAGACATATTCCCTTACAAGATACTTTTACCGAATTACTGTGGGGTCTTTTCCTATCAAGATTTACATTAACTATTCACACAAAGGGTATCTATGTTTCATTTAGTTATGAGGGGTTAAATGCATAAATAACAATAAGAAAACAACAATAACTATTATAACAACAATAAGGAAGGTTTTAAGATGGTGAAATGATGTGTACCTTGCTGAAAAAAGTATTGTTTTGGGGGTCACTAAGGACTCATTTTCCCAGTGGCGAATGGGACCTTCCAAGGGTTCTGGAAAAGCAATTTCTAGGTTTTGTTCTTCAATGTCTTCACTCCCAACTCCCAGGTCGTAAGCTCTCGAAATTCAAAAATAAATTTTGTCGCTTCATTTTTGTGATCTTGCAACAAAGATGGCAAATTTTACAACTTTACAACTTTGACAACTTTTGTTTCAATCTTGTTCTCCACTTGATCTTCAACCTAATACTTGCAATCACACATCAAAGAGGAGAAAAAATGTTGATTGTTAGGAAATAGGGGTTTCCTTTGTCAAATCCCATTTAGGTAATTAAATCTTATGATAAAATAATGAAACATGAACATGAACATGAAACATGAAACAATGATACCTTGGATGAAGTCTTGGAATGTAAATCAACAATCAAACATGAAATGACTATGAGGAATGTAGATCTTGATCTAGAATTTGGATGTGAAGCAATGCTTGACTTGGAGATCTTCAATGCTACATCACAACATTAGCTCAACAACATGCATGATGCCCTATGCCTTTGACATGACGATATGACCTTTGAATGTTGCAATAAAACTTCAATTATATGCTCTTGAATGCCTTCTTGATCATAAGTTTTCTATAATGCTTGAATACTTGAATGCTTAGGTTGCTTAGACGAAAACTATGTGAAATAACCTTGTATTTATACTTAACTTAAGATTTAATCTCGAAATTCAAATAACACAAGTTGACATTATATCTAGGATTTAAAATCATTAAAATCCCACCACAAATAAGTTCAAAAAGGGGTATCCTTAGTTAAGGAGGACCCATTCGCCATAGGACAAATGGGTACTAGCACAATTAACTAGGACAACTCTCAGGGAGGTGAAATCATATGTAAAAAGGGGGTCCTAGGACCTAGGAAGGACCCATTCGCTAGGTAGCAAATGGGCCCTAGGTCACCTAGCCTAGGACTCAAACCTTGCCAAATTAAGTTTTGTGAAACATTATTAATGAGTGTTAGGATTTATCCCTCAGAAAATATAATAAATAAGGCTTGGATTTGAATTTAAGGGGCTAATTAAGCTCTAATTAACCTTAATTAATTAATAAAGCCCTAAATAAGTGTGAAAGTGTAAAGAAACACTTTAAAACACCCTAAATAAGGCACAATTGTGTCCATTTTATCATTAATTCTTCATTCCCAAACTAAGTGTGAAAAAGGTTACTTTTTTCGACGCTACAAGAAGAAGATACAAAAGTGAAAGCAAAGAGAGAAGCAAAAGTAGAGGTTGAAACAAGAGGGTCTCCTTTAGTCTTCTATGAGGCCTCATAATCTTGAGCTAGTGTTCGTTAGCAACACTTATGATCGCATGGAAGTTATTTGCGATAGTTGTGGGCACCAAGTGGCACAAACTGAGAATATTCTGGGACATCCTTGTCTATTGAAGGAGTAGTCTCCACAACCTTTGCTGGCAGAAGAGTAGACTCCTAAGGGTCCTATTCCACCAAAGGGATTATCTTCACAACCATTTTCGATGGAGGATTAGACTCCTAAGGAGGAACAAGAGGAGGAACAAAGACAAGGATGGGGATCTTGACCATGGGCCCCTTTACTTTTACTACTTTAGGGATAGGTGGAGGAATAGGATGAGGCCTCAGAGGTTAATAAGTGGGAACAAACCCACATGAATGCTTCCCCTTACCATATAGGGTTGGTCAAGGGACTGTGGGCCAAATGAGGAGTTGAAAGACTTGTGGTTTAGACTTCCACAACATGGGTGCCTTTTCTTTTCTTGTGCTAGGCATAGTAGATGGAACTAAGGACATCACAAAGGGTTGTGAAGTTGCAAAAGAAGATGAAGAAGGGGAAGGCCCACAGGAAAGAGCGTGCTTGTCCTTAGCCTTCAAAGGTGTAGAGGACAAGGCACATTGCTGTACACACATAGAAGCCTTCAAAGAAATAGCATGGGAGGAAGGTGGGAAAACACCATTAGAGATAGAGCCCCTAGTTTTATACCTATAGTAGGCCTTGTAGAGAAAGTCCCCTCTAGGTGGTAAGGGTCCAATTGGAGTAGGCTAGAAGTGGTCTTGGGAAAATTCCCCACATGACATGAGTGGTTTGTATCTAGTGTCTTGGATAGTATACACTGTACCATCATAAGGAAACTTTAGAAATTTGTGGACTATAGAGGCTATTGTGGTCATGGAGACTAGCCATGGGATACCATGTCTAACCCTAAGTAGGTTAGATTTTGGTATCATACTTTTTTTCCCATTTCATTGGAAACAATATCACACTAAATTATAACGTGCCATTTTTTGTTCCATTGAAATTGTTTATGCATTAGAACATATAAAGTGCCAAATTCAAGGGAGGATCAAAAGAATAATCAATGGCCTGATTGCCATTGTGTTGCACCTTGTGCACTTTATATTTCTATTATTTTTTTTTCATGATTTTAAGTTTTTAACCGAAGTATGGAGCCTAACTACCGATCAAGCCTCTTACACCTTTCAACCACCATGAGTGGAAAGTAAATGTTCAATTGACATTAAAAGTAAAGGTTTGTATAGAGTCACAATGGGTAATAAAAAGGAACCAACTACAACAAAAGATAAGGAAACTTGGTATAATAAGTGTGATCAAGCCTTCGGGTTTCTATGTATTAGTATATCTCTAGATCTTCTATTTTATGTTGAGGCCTTGAAAACTCCCAATGAAGTAAATGGAAAGAACTTGAAAATATTTTTGGGAAGGTCGATGAACTAAGGAGCCACGAGCTAGAAAATGACCTCATAAGTCTAAGAGACTATAAGACTATAGAGGATTATTTCACAAGAAATAAAATGAACTAAGATTGCAACTCTAAGAATGTGGGATTGAAAAGAAGAATTTTCAACTCATCCTCTCCACACCTTCAAAGCTAGGACCTAACTACTTAGTATTTGTCTCAATCTTTTATTCCACAAGAGGGATCATGGTGCAACCTGGCCAATACCTTCATGTGATGAATTCATTGCAGATCTCACCAGGGAGCAAGAGAAATTAATTTAGGTGGGAACCATAAACTCCTACAATCCCCAAGCCCTTAGTCAGGGGTAAAATAGCAATTGGTGGAATTTATTCAATGCTTGTAATTCTTCAAAAAATGGTAAAAATTAGGCCTTGGAGTGCATAATTTAAAAAATTGTATGCTTAATTAGGTCCAATTACTAGGGGGACAAAACATAGTTTGAAATTGTTAAGTGTAGCAATTTTCTATGCTACACTTCCAAAGATTCTCCACACTAGTATAACGATGACTCCACTGAGGATATATGTAGTCACCTTTGATGTATCATGTCTAGTTTACTTTCTTATTATTATTTCCTTTTGGAATTTTTTATTTCTCAAGCTTTCTACCTTTCTCCACTTTATGGGAGATTTTCATTGTACATGGGTACCTCATCAGGCCTAGTTGTTAGGACACATCCATCTTTTTACCCACCTAAGATGAGCTTAAAGGGAGTTGTTAGAGTAGAATCATTTTTTAATTATTTCATATTATTCTTTATGTATTAAGACACATTAGATGGTAATGTGTCATTTGGAGAGTTAGCTAAACTCTTCAAGGATATCACTTCTTGCATTTCATTGTTTTCAATATCACAAATTGAGTGTGTGCTTTCTTGACTTGGATGACTAATTGATACTAGCATTCAAGCAGGGATCTTATTAGCACTTAAAATTTGGACTTCTATGTTTGTGTTTGGATATCAAGTTAAATTATTAGTGTCATTGTAATAAAATAACTTACACATTGTAGTGTAGGAAAAGGTATACCTTTTTCACACTTAATTTGGGAAATAATATTAAATAAAAGGAATAAATTATGCCTTAATTTAGTGTTGTACTATGTATTTTACATATGCACATTAATTTTTAGGCCTTATTAATCAAAATGGACTTAATTGTGCCTTATTTTTGGTGTTGTAAGGTGTAGCTTTACACTTTCACACTAATCTAGGGCTTTATTAATTAATTGAGGTTAATTTTCCCTAATTGGCCCCTTTAATTAAAATCCAAGCCTAATTAATTGCTATTTCAGAAGGGTAAAACACAACATTCATCAATGCCATAACATAAAACTTAACATTGGAGAATGTGTGTCCTAGGTAAGTGACCTAGGACCCATTCGCCCAAAGGCGAATGGTCCTCACTTAGACCTAGGACTAAATTTCAAATATGTTTTTGGTAGTTTTTCAACGATTTCAAATATGTATTCACATGTCAGCTTGTGTTATTTTAACATTTTTGGTCATTTCACTATGTTTCTAATGGAACCCCTCAAAAAATTCTCTTGGTTCCATTTTAAATTTTGCAATACTTGGCTTTGACCCTGGTTGTTGGCTTAGGGTTGTGTTCCTCATCACTGTTGTAGGGTTGGTGTTGCCAAAACTTGTCAGAATTGACCTGTGAGCCTAAAAACCCTTGGCCGTTATAATTTTACATTGACTTGTTGCTTCCAGTCTCCGGTCGTTCAAGTTGTTTTCATTGGTCCTCTAGGTTTAGGTTTTTCAGTCATCAAGTACCTTTTCAACGCTTAATTTTTCCTATGGTTGGGCTCAGTTTTTATAAAAGCGCCTAACATCTTAAGTTTTTGTGCCCAAGGGTCAAGTTCCCCACCGGCCTAGTAGTGCCTCCCTTCTTTTAAATAACTTTTGTGGCATGTGTAGAATTAGGTTTTACACTAGTTGTTTGATCATCGACGGTTGATCACCACCTGTTCCCCGTGCACCTGAGAATTTTTATTCCTTATTATTTTATTCTCATGGGTTGTAAGGCGTTAGCCATGTGTCTTGTGCATTGGTGGGCTTGGTCCCCTTGGTGAAGATAGCTTGCACCATTAGAAGAAGATCAACGATCGTCAGTAACATGGCTACATCTTGGCCACTCCTTGTGTGCCTGTGTTGTTTAATTTCATATTATTTAAAAAAAAGGGCTAGCAGGCAATGGCGCATGTCATGTTTGGTAGTGGGACCAGTGCTTCCAAAAGGCCAACAGGCATGGCTTTGATAAAAATCAGCGGTAGACACTACAACATGTGTATTCATCAGGATCATTCCCTATGCGCCCATTCATTTTCTTTCTTCATTAAATTAATCACACGGGCTAGCGGGCAAGATGACATCTGTCACTCCATGGAGGGACTCACCAAACTATAGGGATGGTGTGTGTTTCTTGAGAATAGAGATCGATGGTTGATGGTGGGTGATGTAGGTCAATCTTGACCACTCCCTGCCATCTCGTGAAGGGCCCACTTGTGTCTCATGTTTTTCAACGGGAAAGAGGGTGAATGCCACGTGGAATATTTCAAAGGCTTAGATGGATTCTAGTGAAGATAAGGTGCTACTAAAATATTGGCGGAGACTGTTCTAAGATAAAAATGATGCTAAATTAGAACCAATTCTTGGGCACACATATGAAATTTAGGAAATAGTTTTATGGCCGTCAAATCTGTTAGGTGCTGGTACACGTGGGAAGGTGAAATTGAAGTAAGGTAGAGTATGGGCTGATATTCTAAAGTTAAATCATGATCGCTCCCCATTGTCTTACTATGATGAATTGCAAGTAAATTAATTCCCACGAGCGAGCGGGTAAATGTGACACGATGGGTTTAGTTAAACACTAAGTGTATGGTTAATGTGCAATCTAAGTGAATTTTTATCTCACTTGACTTTTCTAATTGTGGAGAAGCATCAAGTGCATGCATTTAACTTTTTCATAATTAATCATCCTGATTGATTATCCATTGATTTATTTGAAAGTACGATCAATAGATGAGGTTCAAAATCAATGTAATTGATTTCCAATGCTCTCACACAAGATTTCTTGGGAAATTAATGCATAAACTCTCCAGTTACTCTATTTAATGAAGGTTACCTGCTTGTTATTCTCACCATTTGATTTTTGTGAGAATTAAGAGTCTGGGAGTAAGTGTGTGAAGTGTTCTTAGTAATTGCAGATTTTGAGCTAGTTATTTCTAAATTGGGTGGTGTCTTTGTCCTAAGGAAATTTGATAAGTTGCTTAGTCAATAAATGGGTAAGGTAAGTGTGTCTATTATCCTGGTCCGAAGGTTGAGGAGACTCAACCCTCTTGAGTCTCAGGGTGATTCTCCCTAGAGTGAACAAGATATGCCTAAAGTCCCTGTGACTCCAAAGAAGAAAAGAAGAGCTATCAAGAAGTCTGCCTGGGGTGTTCTCAAGTGTGCTTATCATCTGAGAAGCCAAATTATCTCAAAGGAATTGGTCAAGGGTAAGAAGAAGAAAATTGATAGGCCTAAGAGGGAGGCTGCAAGAAAGAATAAGTATCACTGGGCGAGAAAGAATAAGTATCACCGGGCTTATATGGGAAGCCATCATTCTTCCATTGAAGTCTTAGATGATTCTTTTGATAGTGGAGCTGAAACTTATTCAGGTTACCGCCAATATCTCATGGCTATGACCGATTTGATTGATTCTGAGGATGAGGTGGTGATGGCTACTCCACTTTCAATAAGGATAGCAAGTAGGCGTACTTACTTTGTTGCTTACAAGGAAAAGTAGCACCCCATTTCATTTCTGAGCCGATGCTTAGTTTTTGGTCCTTTGTGCTAACTCGCTTTCTTTGGTTGGTGTTTTGTGATGTGGGTCTTTGTTTATTTGTGACTTCGGTGTTGATGGTGACATTTCCCTGTTTGGTGTGAACTTGCATGTTTTTGATGTTGTGACATCAATGCCTTTTGAAGACTGGTGGGTCTTCTCTAACTAATGGTTTTTTGGAGTTTTTCTTTTTTCTTTCCCCTATCCTACAAATTATTGCTTGTAAATCAATGGGGAGTATTTTTCACATTCCGGTGAAATTCATTTTGAAATGAAAGTGAAATGTAGGTGTAATTTAGCCCGATGCTTGTTGCTTCCTTGTCTTATAGAAGGGATTTCAAGGATGATTACAAGAGAGGTCAGTGGGTAGTTTTCGTTGAAGAGGTTATACATAGAGACAAAAAATGGATATTGGACTTTCTAGTAACATGTTTTAGGGGTAAAGTTAGTCAATATGTATATGGTTCTTTGATAATGACAGTGATAATACATATAGCAGAAGAGTATAAAGTTTCAACATGTTACTCTCCTATTTACAGGTTATACAGACTATGAATAGTATAAGTAATGATTATCTTATTTGTCTATGTTGATTTCCAATAGATGTTCTTCTCTATTGTTGCTCATTAATTCAATGAATGGATGTAAATGCTTGAATATAGCAATGGGTTTGAAATAAGTCATGTATGAGGATGCTAGTAAGAAATAAATGGTAGAGATGATAAGTGGGAATATTGTAATGCAATATTTTCAAGTCTTCATGTATTGTCATATATAAAATTGTTATCTATTCATGTGGGTATTTGGTTTGACTCCGTTCGAAGAATATGGCACTGGTTTAGCAAAGTAATTATACTTCAATTGTGGTGACCAATTCAACAGTTGATCACAAAATTAAAATAAACTTACTTGCCAATCTTTTTTTGGGTGTGTGAAACTTAATGAATTACATTTTATCTTGTTTGAGTTGGACATTGCCATGAAGGTCAACCAAATCTTTAGGGTATTGTGTCTATTAAACATTTAAGGAGAATCATCTATTTACTATGTGTTTGATACCTAGACACACCAATATCTATAAACATAGTGTTTAGTATTACCCTCCTAGGTTTCATAGAGCCTAAAGTGAAGAAGTAAAGGCCTAAGAACCCTTACTTATGTGTTGGCCAATCCTTACCCTTACTGATAATTGAATTCCGACAAGTTCATAGGTATGTGGTAAGAATAAGTTTTGTTCTTAAAAAATAACCAACAAAAATGGTGACTCTACTGGGGACTTATTTAAGAAAACCTTTATAGTAGATCATTTTGCCTTGATAGGGTCATGAATGTTCTAAACTAAAGTTCTCATTAAAAGTGGGTGGCGACTCCAAAGAACTCTGTGCCAGTGAAACTTGTTTGAGGAAAAGGAAGCTTAAAGTGAAATCAACTAGTGGAAGAAACTTCATAATATTGAAGTTTGATCCTCTACAAAGGAGGTGGCGACTCTATGCAAAGAACTTGACAATTTTCCTCATGAATGTTTTTATACGTGGCCCATAGTTCATTAGCCTTGTGAACCAACTTGGTTACTCTATGCTTGAGCACATCCCTAAAAATCTCATTGGCCACCTTGGCTATCTCTAGTGTGGCCTGCTTGACATTCTCCTCTTCAATAGTTAAGTTTCCTCTTAAATCATCAATCCTAAGGTCCAAAGTTTCCCTATCTTGCTTAGACATATCAAACGAGGAAGAGGGATAAGGCCGAGTCATTGTCTTTTGTGTAGGTTAAATGGTAGCACTCATTCGACTCAATTCATTCAATGCCTTATTATATTCCTTGACCAAAGATTCATATTTCTTTTGAGAAATATGTGTAGTATCAACACTAAGCATTGCAGCATGTGCAGTCAACTCAACTGCCTGGATAAGAGTTATGTCAGTAGCTCTTTTGACCACTAGTGAACCCATGACCACTTCAATTGGCATAGCCACCTCATTTTTGTTAGTATTTAGTCCCATTGACCAAATTGCAAGGGTATGGAACTTTGGACTGTACCTGGAACCAAATACTTTATCCTCAAACTGATCTTCTAATATCAAAGCTTGAGGGTCTCTCTAACTGCATCATAGGCTATGGCCGTTGTAATGGTACATACTAGTAATAGCATAATTCCACTATCCTTAACAATTCTACGAGATTCAACAGGATTAATGGCTGCAATTTCAACCTTAATCTTTTGTTCCTCTGCTTTCTTAGCTTACTCTTGATGAGAAGGTTCAACATTGGCTTGAGCTGCTTCTAGTCTTTCTTTTATCTCTTTACTCCTTTGTTGAATCATAAATTCCTGAAATTCTTTGGCCTGCACAAACTTATCATCAACCAAGAACTCATCACACTTGCTAATCCTAGGATCATCATCATTTTCTCTATCATAATGCCACTAGACAATCCTATCAGGAGGAACATCTGAACTATGAGTTTCTTCAAGATGGGGAGTAGGAAACTTCTGTTTAACTTTTTCATTTTCTTGTGCATGTTCTGCCACTTGCTCTTCTTCGACCTCTTGAATATCTTCAAACCTTTCTGGAATATCCATTGCCTATTATTGTCGTTGCTATTCTAAAAGGATCTGTACCCTATTTATAACATCCTTTACTTTCACTTTAAATTGACCAGATTGATAATCCCTTATCATAGCAAAGGTTCTCTCTAATGGTTTTGCAATTTCATTGTATGGATTGATGTAGAAAGGATTTCTTTTCATAATCTTCTCTTGAAGGTTTTTCATAGCTGTCCACTCTCTTTTCCTAGCCATAACAACCTCATCACTTGTCAGGTTCCTCTGTACATCATCTTTATAGGAGAACTCACGATGTATGATGCCTAAGTTCTTTTATCTTCTCTTCTTAGCCACAAATCCTTCGGGATCAAAATTTCTAACCCAATCTATAGGTATTCTGAGATTATTTACCATAATGCCCAACTTCTCATATCCTTTAAGGGCAATGACCTTAAAATAAGAAAAAGAGCATTGGGGAAATAACACAGAGCCCTTTTTATCCTTTCTAAACATTTCAAAATACAAGACCTCCATTTTCCACATGAGCTCCATGAAAGTCAACCTATTTGAGACATTCAAGGGTAAGCGATGGGATGCCACTTTAGCTCCATAAACCCTAATCAATGAATATTTAGAATGTAAGAGCCAGCTAGCCCAATTATTTGTGGTTGTAGAATGTGGTATATCCATTGGGCGCATAAAATTCCTGAGTTTTGGAGAAAGTCTAAATCTAGGTGCCACACTCAATTACTCTAAGATACCATGTCTTATAACATTATCAAACATAATGTAGTTAGAATTGGAGCAATCCTGATCCCAAATATATGTCCACATTTGCACAGGGATCGCCTCATTTTCATTGTTCACAATCCTTAAATTCATTTTTTTTTTCCACTCATAATCCCCTTCCTATAAGAGCATGTGCATTAGTAAGGAATAATGAGGGAAAGATAGAGGGAGTGATCCCCTTTTCAAATTAAGAAAATCCTCATGCATTTTTTAGGCAATAAAATTAGCATAATGAAAACTAGTTTTTTGATTATATTCCATTATATCTGCAACCATCACCAACAAATCAGGGGCTATTCTTCCCTTAAAATCCTGAGCTAGCACTTGGTTGAAACAATAGTAAGTGTTCTTGAAATAGTCTTCAAATTCTTCACTCTCAAAAGGCTTAGCATTTTGAGAAGTGAACTTTTTTCTGTTCCTTCTATGTCGCACAAATAGAAACTTCCTTCTTTGATAGGCAGCATACAAGTCAACATGCTTGAACTTTGTAGTGTAATTGGGATTCAACACAAACACATCCAACATTTTATTCTTAGTCACCTCCAGAATCATATCACCATTCTCACTTTTGATTTTCCTGTCAGTAGGGTCATAGTGCCTTGCTAGTTCCATCATTAAGTCAGCTTCTACAAACACATTTGGAACTACTAACTTTCCCAGGTTCAACCCCCACAAAAAGCATGTAGGCTTACTGGATTTTTTCTTGTTGAAAGCATACTTAAACAATTTCCATCCACTTTGGGGTTTGGGTTTCTTACCAATCTCACTAGCATCATCGATCAACCTAGTGGTAACAACAACTTGTCTTGTGGGCCTTTTGCCAATTCGCGACCCTCCCTCTTTGATACCTCCAAAAGTCTCTTGCATGAAATTTTATGTTTCCTTCTTCATACTTGTAGACTTTGTAGAAGTGACAGGAGTACTTGGCAAGGGGTTAGACATAGCTATTGGTTTGGGCTTGACTTCTGCTAGAACATGCTGAGTTTTAAGTCTTGTGACCCTTTTCTTTTTTGGTTTTCTTTCAAGTCTAACACTGGACTCACTGGGTTTTGGGTCACTCATGGTTATAATGCGAATGGAGATTAGGATTTACAATTTCTTACAACCAAATAAAACTCTTCACAATAATATAAGAACAAAACTCTACTTCTGAACATGACAACTTTTATCACAATTTCGACAATGCTCAATTATCAAATTGGAATCACCAGGAAAAGATTAAAATGCACTTTCCATCAATTTTCTCATCAATTTTTATGGGTGTTCATCCTACCACCTTGATTAATAGGAGGTATCAGTTTTGCTTACCCAAACAAAAGTTGTGCCACCCTTGTTGTAGATGATCCCTAGAGTTTCCCTAGCAAATTCTTTGGCCTCTGATATTTCCTTTGCTAGCTAGTGAACTAGGATGAACAATAAACTAGATAGTCTACTTTTAGTTATGGCTGAGAAAGGAGCATGCCACCATTAATATTTGATAGTAAGCTCATGCGAGCGAACTAACAAGTAGCCATTCAATTTTGAATCTTGATCGTTGATCCTTCTGCTTTACAACTGTATCAATGGTAGATAATTCACCTCGCGACTTTTCTTTCTATTTTATACAAAATCCTTAAGATTCTGCCACGTTGCTTCTTGATATAGCATTTGTCATCGATCGTTAGTTCATCTTGTTCCTTTTCATCCTTATCAGTGATGTAAGTACCTTATGTGACAAAATTTTGGCACTTAGATCATCAGCTAGACTCTTCATCATCCTCACCTTCATCGCTCCTCGCCAATTCAACTTTGCACCTTGACTTCAATCAGCGACAAGAGATGCATGCACCATAATACCACAGTTTGACACGTACACCTGCATAGCAATGAAAGAAATCACAAATAGAATGTGGCCAAATTAGTGGGAGAAAATCCCTCATAAGAGACCATATCACTCATCGCTAATCATGACCTTAGCGCTCAAAATAAATCGACGAGGTGAGACATCATAATCCTGCTCATCACTAATTGTAAACAATCCCTTTATAACATATTGGCGATGAGTGATGAAACTAGAATAGTGAAGCAAGAAGTCATCGTTTATTGCTATTATAACTTTAAGAACCCAAAAAACATTAGTGACAAGTGATCCCATAAGAACCT
>VDFB02004696.1:0-65155 GCA_007258455.2 Sequoia sempervirens | reverse complement strand
GATGCATGCATTGCTGAGTGCAATAGTACTTATATGAAAATAAAGTATGTGGAAGAGTTGAGGGTTTCATCTTTAGCAGATGGTCATGGATTTTGAGTACCCAATGGTGCTCTTTCTTCTGAATCAAAGTTACTTGTAGAGAAAACTATGGAACCAAAGACTTGGCCACATTGGAGAAAAGGGTCTAAGGAACTTGAAAAATAAAAACCTTGTTGAAGGGTTATCTGATTGTAATCTTGGATTTGATTTATGTGAGCATTGCATTTATGGAAAAGAAAACTATGTTTAGTTTTACTCGAGATCTCATAAATCTTATGGTGTATTGGATCGTATTCATTCTGATGTGTTTGGTCCTGTGGACGTTCCTTTAATTGGTAAATCCACATATTATGTTTTATTTATTGATGATTATAGTAGAAGGACATGGGTATACTTTATAAAGATTAAATCTAAAGTTTTTAGTCGATTTAAAGAATTTAAAGCAATGGTTGAGTTGCAAACTAGAAAGAAAATAAAATGTTTGAGAATTGATAATGGCGGTGAATTTTTCTTTAATGATTTTGAAATATTTTGTAAAGATTGTGGTATTCACAGACAAAAGACAACTCTGTATTCTCCACAGTAGAATGGAGTTGCAAAAAGAGTGAACATGACACTAATGGAGTAGGCTAGGAGTATGTTGACTGGTGCTAGTCTAGAATAGAGGTTTTGGGTTGAAGTTGTTGCCACTACTTGTTACCTGATTATCAAGTCTTCTACATCAACTCTTGTTGATAAGACACCTATAGAGGCATGGTCAGCCCATAAGCCTTCATTAAGACATCTTAGAGTTTTTGGTTGTGAGGCATATGCACATGTGCCAAAGTAGAAGTAAAAAAAGTTGAAGAACAAGGCTTTGAAATGTATCTTCATCGGATACAATTATGGTGTGAATGAATACAAGCTTTGGGATCTTGTTGTACATAAGGTAATACATAGTAGAATTATTAATTTTAGAGAACTAAGCCTTATTCTATTACACTATAGCCAGAACAAAGTAAATAGAAAGATGTGATTCAATTTCCTTCTACACTTGAGAAAGTTGAATCTAGGCCCATGGATAGACAAGAAGTTGAGGAGAGCTCATCTAGCTTTGAATCTTTAGAAGAGGAGGAAGAACGTCCAATTTAGCTTGTTTGTAGGTTTACAAGGCATAGACAACCACCTGAAAGGTATTCATATGATGATTGGAGATGTGTTTTTTCTTTGAATACTAACATGAGTGAACCCAAATTAGTAGAAGAGCCATTAGGTATGAATGATGCAAAATCTTGGAAAATTGCTATGGATGAAGAAATGACAGCTTTGAAAAAAACTGATACATGGGATCTTGTACCATTTCCTAAACGAAGAAAACCTATTGGCTGCAAATGGGTGTTCAAGAAAAAGATTGGTTCAAATGGAGGTATTGAGAAGTGCAAAGCAAGGTTGGTTGCAAAAGGTTACCCTCAAGTTGAGGGTGTTGATTATGTTGAGATGTTTTCTTTTGTTACAAAAATGACATCCATTATTATTTTGCTTTGTATTGTTGTTGCTCATGGTTTAGAGGTTGAAAAAATGGATGTGAAAACTGCTTTCCTTCACGGTGACTTGGAGGAGGATATTTATATGACAGGGCCATAGCACTATGTGGTGAAAGATAAAAGTAAATTGGTTTGAAAATTGAATAAATTTTTGTATGGCTTAAAACAAAGTCTTAAGATGTGATACCAAAAATTTAATACATATGTGTTGAGTTTGGGATTTGAGCGTTTTAGTTCAGATCATTGTGTTTATTATAAAATTGATGGTGATTATTTCCTATTTTTTGCATTATATGTTGATGATATGCTATTTATTGATAAAGGGAAATGTATGATTTCAAAACTGAAATCTCAACTTACTGCTAAATTTGAAATGAAAGACCTTGGTGAAGCTAGACACATTCTTGGGATGGAAATTAAAAGAGATAGAGTGAATATAAAGTTGTGGATTGGCCAAAGTAATTATGTCAATTAAATTTTGAGAGGTTTGATATGCAGGATTGTAGACCATTGTGCGTTCCTGTTTCAACTAGAATAGAGTTATCTATTTTAGATTGTCCAACATCCCCGTCAGAGATGGAATACATGAGTAGAGTGCTTTACTAGAGTGCGGTTGGAAGTTTGATGTGTGCTATGGATTATACAAGACCAGACATTTCCTAAACAATGGGAGTTCTTTCCAGATATATGTCTAATCCTGGTAGAGTTCATTGGGATGCAATTAAAAAAGTCTTTGGATATTTGAGCGGTACCTCAGATTATTCCTTGTGTTATCATAGTAATATGACAAAATGATTTTCCCTTTATATTCATGGTTACGTGGATTTAGACTAAGCAAGTGATGTTGATGGAAGATGATCCACCAGTGCTTATGTGTTCATTTTATTTGGTGGTGCAATTAGTTGGATGAGTAAGCAATAGGTTGTGGTTGCTTTGTCCATTATTGAATTTGAGTATATGACAACTACTCATCCTTCTAAAGAAGCCATTTGGCTTAAGAGACTATGTTTAGATATTGAAATAAAACAAGGTGCAATGACAATTTATTGTGACAATCAAACTGCAATATGTCTAGCTAAGAACTTGACATTTCATGCTAGGACCAAGCACATTGATGTACAATATCATTTTGTTATAGATATGGTTAAAGATGGCAAGGTGAAGCTACTTAAGGTAAAGGCTTTGATGAATGTTTTTGATTCTTTAACTAAGTTTATGAGTACAAAGAAGTTTATATGGTATTAAGAGACCATGGGCCTTTTGGCCCCTAGCAATTAAGAGATGATGTTTACACCCTCCCGTTGCTCTTGTAAGGTGTTCAACAAGTGGGAGATTTGTTGGGAAAATGTGTCTCAAATTTGAAATTACACAAGGTACTGTTGATACGTCGACGATGGGGGGGGTGAGAGGGGGGGGTTCCCCCTTGCGAGGGGTCTAGGGGCAACACCCCTGAAAGGAAAATTTTATTTATATTTTATTATTGTAAATCTGGACCATTCATCATTAGGTCTTAGATCTGACGACCAATATTTTATTAACTTGACTTTCCTTATAAGGTAACCCTATTTTATGAGGGAATTGTATTGCGGCTATGTAGTATGACATATTCTGAGAGTTTGATAATGGTCATGTTGTCTCTAGATCTGGTTGGTGATACTCCTGTGAGAAACTTGCTTTACAAGTATATTGTAATATTTGTGATTTCTGAATATTGGGTGGCTTTTGGAGTGTGGAGTTTTTCTCTTGAAAGGGTTCTCCCCAGGTAAATCATTGTTTTCTGGTATGCATGATATTTATGTTCATTTATGTTTAAGTTTCTATAATTGTTAAAGATCTATAGAAGTTTTGCATTATCCTCCTCTCAAGATTAGTGTAGGAAGTTATTCCACTACCTTAGCTTCCTTACAGTTCCAAATCTTCATTGGACCATATGGATTAGTTGTGTACACCTTTGACAATGTATCATAGAATGTGACAACCACTACAGGCCCCAAATTGAGTGCATGGTCTCTATCTTGTCCTTGTGTTGTCCTCAAAGTGAGATTAGGAAATCTTTTTTGAAGCTTGTCTACCAAGACTTACTAAGAAATCCATCATTGAATGGATTTGGCCTCTTTTGACATATTTGTGTTACTTCAGACTTCAAATTGACAATTTCCAATCCATGGCCAACAACAACCATCTCCTTGCACCTTTCAACAATCTTTTCCTCTTTATAAAATATCCATTCAAAATTGTTGGGGCCCTTTCCTCTTTGTAGAAGTAACACCAGCCAACCAATTCATCAATATGGTTGTTGGAAGACCCCACTTCATTACTGCCCCCCTTGTTGACATTCCATTGTCTTCAACATCTCTCATGGTAGATTCCATGACATTTGTAGACCATTCACATTGCATTGAAACCTTGTTAGTTGTAACATTTGCATTTATTTGGATTACATGGTCGATTGGTTGTGGAATGGGAATAACTTCATCCTTTTCACTTTTTGGTAGCCTCACACCTCTCTTGTGTGGAGGCAATGTCGTCTGTGCTCTCTTTACAACTTGCTTAGTTCTAGCTTGTGCTTTATTCTTCACCTGCATTGAGCCAAGTGTAAGAAGCAATGAAATAGACACACACACACACATATTGCAAAGAGATATATACAATATGTATAGATATTGTATATATATCCAATATATATTGAAAGTAAAGGAAAGGGCTTGATGGTGGTGAGGGTTATGTTGTGCGAGGGGTCCACATCAACAGAGGACATGTTAGCCAAAACCTTGAATGCCACAATGTAGAGGGTCTAGTTGGCAACTCAAAAAGGCATTATGATACAATATTTATAACCCTTTCTAAAACAACATTATGATAAGGGAGAGGGGCCTATAGTGGGCCACCCTAACTTCACGCTTCTCAAAGTCCTATGTGAAAATTTCAAATCACTCCCAAATTTGTATAGCTGCTTATTTGGCAAGTCCCCTACTTATAAAAATTGGTTTCAAGGTCACATCATCAAATATGATGCCACATAGCATGCTTTTTGTCAAGGTATCCAAAAACCCCAAAAAAAGGTGAGACCAATAGTAGTCCAAGTCATGATTGGTGCACTACACCATGACAATTTATGCATTCAGGACAGTGTTTTTGGTAATTGATATTAAGCCTTATCCACTATGGGACCCACTTCTACTTCTACACCCACCATTGACCCCTACCCACCATAGGCCCCTTTCCCTTATAATGTGGAACAATATTATCATACATGTAAAGTCATTGTAAATGAACAAGACTATATGAAACGACAATTTATATATCTCTACCATATATACATCTATCTCGCAATATATATGTGTGTGTGTGTACACACACACACATATATATATACATATGTATAGATGGTATATATATATATATATATATATATATATATATATATATATATATATATATATATATATATATATATGTATATATACATATATATGTATGTATATGTGTGTGTGTGTGCGTGTATATATATACACATACATACATACATACAAGGATGATAGGTGGAATGATATGTATGTATGCAACTGTTTTTGAAGAAAATCATGATACGCATCAATAATAAACATACATTGAAAAATTTATCCAACTGTAATCTTAAAACAACTTTGAAATATACATACCTTGGAAGCTACAATAGGTGTCTAGAAGTAGTCTCCAACAACTATCTAAAAGTAATCTCCAACAGGTGTATGAAATTGAAACTGTGAAATTTGAATTATGAAATAAGGTAATATGCAACACACATCATAGATAACTCCTATAAATAGATATTTGTGAGCACATGGAAAAATTTGAATTATTGGAGGAAATTTGAGGTTGCATTCATGAAATTAATGGTAGAAGTGATATGAATTGTTTAGCGAAGGGTAAGTATCAATGTGATTTGAGAGGTTAGGAATGGGGTTGGCAATATTAATTATACTGTGATTTGAGAGCTACTTTGAGAAAATCAAAGTTGTTTTGTGTTTTAATATTTGACATGGATTAAATAAATAACACCTATCATTATGAATTATGGTTGAAATAATGAGTCCTTACATACATATATATGTATGTATGTGTGTGTGTGTGTGTGTGTGTGTGTGTGTGTGTGTGTGTGTGCATGTCTATATATACATATACATACATACATACATACATACAAGGATGATAGGTGGAATGATATGTATGTATGCAACTGTTTTTGAAGAAAATCATGATACACATCAATAATAAACATACATTGAAAAATTTATACAATTGTAATCTTAAAACAACTTTGAAATATACATACCTTGGAAGCTACAATAGGTGTTTAGAAGTAGTCTCCAACAACTATCTAAAAGTAGTCTCCAACAGGTGTATGAAATTGAAACTATGAAATTTGAATTATGAAATAAGGTAATATGCAACACACATCATAGATAACTCCTATAAATAGATATTTGTGAGCAAGTGGAAAAATTTGAATTATTGGAGGAAATTTGAGGTTGCATTCATGAAATTAATGGTAGAAGTGATATGAATTGTTTAGCGAAGGGTAAGTATCAATGTGATTTGAAAGGTTAGGAATGGGGTTGGCAATATTAATTATACTATGATTTGAGAGCTACTTTGAGAAAATCAAAGTTGTTTTGTGTTTTAATATTTGACATGGATTAAATAAATAACACCTATCATTATGAATTATGGTTGAAATAATGAGTCCTTATTTTGTAAAATTGTATTGTATGGTAAGCTTGAGAGTTGGTTTTCAATTTTTGCAGGGTAAATTTGCAAGAAAGAGGGGTATAAGTGGACATGGTGGAATAAAAAGTTTGTCAACCGAGGATGAAAAATGAAACATTTTTATTTATAATATGTTCAAATACATATGCAAGTTGGTCTTTTGTCATATCTATGATGGATGAAATGTAAATGGGTTTGTACATGTCCTATCACTATTTTTGTATTAGTGCATATATAATGCAAATAAAAATATCTATTTTCATTTACCTAAATTTGGAAAGCTAGAAAGTAATTACTATATCATTGATTGGACACATAGTTGATTGAACATGTACTTATCTTTGCATATGATAAAGTCAATTTGAAAAAAAAAAGTTGATCATTAACAAATTATGGGACTGAGGCTGTCAACTCCTATCCCCACAATAAGAGCCCTCTCCACCATCAGACCCTCTCCCCTATACTAGTTAAGAAAGATAAACGACATTTATTTTTAAATCTAAAAGACATCAGATATATAATATTTATTAATATGAAGCTATTTATCTTTTAAATATAAAGCCATTATATTTGACTTTTCAACGCTATCTTTCAAATAAGTTATTTGGAGGGTTATCTCGACACACGTTAACAGAGTTCACAAAACCTCCATTACGCGGGCTAGTTTACAAATTTGTGTAGTTAAGCACGGCACTTGCTTTAATTTAAGCATTCAATTGCACATTGAGGAACAGCATTGTTTTCATTGCACATTGAGGAATAATAACGGCGCTACAAATTACGACATGGATCGCAACAGGGAGGCATCCCCTGACTGGCTGAGGGCGTTTCAGGTATTATCTTATTTTATTCTCTGTTACTAAATTATGAAATTGCAGTTCTTGTTTTATAGCTACTGCCCTTTTTGCGGGTCTGCGTTAAGACTCCTACAAAACCCTTGTATTAGTTTTCTTTCTTTCCTTAGTCTATTTCTCTAAATCTTAGAACTAATGGAAGAGATTATGCTTTACGTCCAGAATCTATGTGCTTCTTGGTATCAACTTTTTTATTTTATTTTTCTTCCAAATTTTCCTGCAGAACTTACTTTTTAAGCCATCCTTATATGAGCCGCACACTTAAAAGGATTTTGGATTTTCTTTTTCTATCTTTTGTGCCGTTCTTTGGCATTTAGGTCAAAGATCAGAGGGTTATTTACATCAAAATAGTTCAGTATAGGTTCTCCACCTCATCACTTAATTCAGTATCTCGGGAATTGAACCTTGGTGAGGTGTCTTCAAGCCGGTTATCTAATTAATTGGACTTATCTTTTTTCTCTGATTTTGTTAATTTCTCTTCGGGCAACCTTTGGCATGTAATGCACAAGTAATAAGTTGCCTAAGATCTCATTTAAATGGTTCTAATTGTTGTTTGAGGAGATTTGATCCAACATTGAACAAATTTGAAGCTGACATGTGTAATTTGATGAAGTTTTGTTGAATTTAGGGAATATGAATATCATCTTTGGGCATTAATGTTTACTTTCTCTATGTAACTATTTTACAGAGGTTTAATGATTAATCCAACATCAAAAGAATCCCAACCCAATTTGTGTAACTCGATGAAGTTTTATTAAATTTATGGAATATGAATATCATCTTTTTGCATGACAGAGGGAGTATCTTTTTTTCTTTGTAACTAGTTGGCAAAGATTTGATCCAGCATCAACAAATTTTAATCTAACATGTGTAATTGGTTGAAGTTTTGTTTAAACCAGGAAATATGAATTATATTTTTCATGCTTGATTGAGGGTGTATCTTGCAGCTGGACAGCATGTTGAATATGACACTTTCACCTATTGTAACACCTTCTCTCGTCCCCTTTGGAGTTGAAACCAGGGCTACTCATTGGAAGCCCGCCATTTTTTTCCACTTGAGTTCATTCCATTTGACTCATGGCATCATATCACAATACTGTCTAGTTTATCATTTGCTGTTTAAATAGTTTATTGAGATTTTCAAAACTCTACTCAGAGTTGCAGTTGTAATATTCCCAAGATCAGAACTGGTCAGGGTCTAATGTTAGTGGGAAAACTAGGTGAGCATTTATAGAAATTGGGGTTATTTAACAGAAGTAAAGGAAAGGTAACATAAGAAGACTTCAATGGACTAAATATAAGAAACGTATCTGCTTGAAATTTATAGGATATTGTCAGTGTGGCAATGGTTTACTGGCAAAGATGAGAAGACTCTTGGCTAATGTGTAGCCCACCAGAGTTCCATTTGACATATGCATCGAGGCCGTGTTGAATTGGCATGTAACGAAACTTAAAAGCTTCTTGAAGAAAATGATATCATTGATTTATTTTGTTTTTTTCTTCCAAGTTTTAATTTCTTTTCTTCTCTTTTGGGCAAGTGTTTTTTTTTCATTAACTCAAAGGAAAAACGACATGCCACATATATCTTATCAACTGAATACAACCACCTTCTGTACTATTTCCTAGACACACATCTGATAGTGATGACATACTTCTTGTCAGGGACTCCTGTTGAAAGGCCCAATATTCATTACCATCATTGAACAGTGTTAATAGTGGTCATCAATCATGCTGAATCTGGTCCAAATTTAGTTGTATCTCGATTTTCTGTACATGGTGAACTTTTTGCTTCTTTCTTCCACTTTTTTGTCTCTTAGCTGATAATCTTGACCTACTTTTTGCCAGCAAAGACAGAGTCAAAGGTCCAATGTTCATTACCATCATAAGACAGTGTAAACAGTGGCCACCAATTTTGCTGAATCTGGTCCAGATTTAGTTGTATCTGGATTCCTTGTACATAATGAATTTATTTTGCTTCTTTCTTCCACTTTTTTTTGTCTCTTATCTTATAGTCTGGACATACTTATTTCCAGTAAAGATGGACTCAAAGGCCCTATGTTCATTACCATTATAAAACAGTGTAAAAAGTGGTCAGTAATCATGCTGAATCTTGTCCAGATTTAGTTGTATCTGGATTCCCTGTACATAATGAATTTGTTTTGCTTCTTTCTTCCTCTTTTTTTCTCTTTTGGGCAAGTGATTTTAATTAATTCAAAGGAAAAACCACATACCACGTATATTTTATCAACTGAACACAACCACCTTCTATACCATCTCCTAGACATGCATTTGATAGTCTTCATGTACTTCTTACCAGGAAAGACTAGATACTTGTTGAAAGGCCCAATGTTTGTTACCATCATAAAACAGTGTAAACATTTGCCACCAATTATACCGAATCTGGTCCAGATTTGTTGTATCTGTATTCCTTGTACACAGTGAATTGATCTGATCCAATCTTAACATTTGACATATTGAGCTACCTCATTTAGTTGGGCATGACCCTATGGCCCCATAGTGTGCTGAGAGGGAGGTGGCACAGTGGAAACACCACTGGGCATAGAGGAGGGCAGCACCAAAGGAGTGGGAACAGTAGCAGGGGCTTTTGAAGCAGGCACGGGTTCCTCATGAATAGCCAAAAACTTCCCATGATTACGCCAAATGAAATCAGCGTCAGGATACTAGGCTCCTTGGCCCATTTTTTGAAGTTGAATCTCCTTTAAGTGACTGATACAGAAGTAGAGCAGCCAACAACCTTGTGGCCAATCTTGTTGCAACGAACGCACCCGAAGGGGAGACCTTCATAATTAGGTATTGTGTCCAAGTGCCACGGGAAGAATTGATCAAAACAAAATGGTGCACCAACTTAGATATATTGATGATGGCACAAACCTCGGTGTCTCTACAATGGGAAGCACCTGAAATAGAGTCCATCTTCACAAAGGAACCAATTTGTTCGATCAAATTTTGAATGAGCTCCGACACTTGCATTATCAACGAGAGGTTATATAGTCTGATCTAGACAGGCATTGAAGTCATCTTAGTCTCAGCGGGGTCAAAGAAGGGTGACCAAGATGAGATGAAAAGACCCGAGTGGGTGTAAAACCAAGGGCCATTTTGCTTAACAAAATTGCAATCCTCCATAGACGTGAAATAGAGCAGGAAGAAGCCAAAATCCAAAATATCAATGTCGGGAATGGATAGGTTACTCCAAGTAACCTTCGTCCAGTTGACAAATTGATCAATTGGTGGCTGCTTGCTCAGGCATGGAACCAAAAGGGATTTGCTCCCAATTGCAAGAAATACATCATCGATGCTTGAATTCGAAATATAAAAATCCACTGGTTCTTCTGCCAACCAAACTTCAGAATCTCCCATTGTGCAGACCAACACGCTAGTTGGAGCAACCTTTGAAGAAAATGAAACCGAGAAAGGTGGATTAGGTGGCAGCTTAGGGTTTTCCTTGACAACCCGCGATTTGTAAAAGTTAATTATAGATATCTTTGTAGCATCGTAAATTGACAATTTCACACTATTGTTTGCTCCCTCTTAAGTCATTGGACCTAATTAAGCACTTAATTTCCTAAATAATGCATTCCATAGCTTATTTTCAACATTTTTTGACAATTTGCATGCATAAAACAAATACTCATTAATACTTTTCCCTCGACTCCTTAAGTTTCAGAAAATAGGCCTGGGACATTGGCGCCTATGGTGCCTGTGGTGCCTATGTCGCTGTATTTTGGCTCCAAATTCAAATATGTCGGTGTCGACATTTTATTATTTGAAATTCAAATATCTAAAGTCGGCTGTCAGGATTTAATTTTTGGGAATTTAGAATAATAACATATAAATACCTAGTAATTGCATCATTTGAAGGGGAACAAGGTATGATCTAGCAAGTCGGAGAATTTATGATCAAGCATTATAAAGAGCATTGTCAAGCAAAGTCAAGAGCAGCCATTAGAGGATTTATTGCAGCAATTCAAGATCCAAACATCGTGTCAAAATATATGTGAGTGTGTTCATGTTTATGTTTTCATATTGTTTGTGAAGACTAATCCTTGCAGGTCTCCAAACAATTTGAGCACTTCAAGCAAATCAAGCAAGCAAGATCCAAGCCTTGAGGAGATGTTTATGACTTCAATCCTTCAACGAAGCCATTGAGGGTGGTGAGTTGCAGCACTTTGTGGATTCATCATTCCTTCCTATCATTTATCCATTTATCATTGACATTGCCATTATGGAAGTGGAAACACTAACACGGGGTTTGACCAAGGCAAGCCCTTAAATGGCACAACCTTTATTCTCTCTTTGAATGTGCAGGTTTTAGGTTTGAAGAGGATTGAAGGAAGCTTGAAGATCAATTATTCATTATTGCAATTGAAACCCTACACCTTGACAACTCACGAAAATTCACTTATAGAATTATCCGATTGTGATCTGATAGTGCGACAAGCGGGAAACGAAAACTCAAATTTGACACTAGAGGATAGAGAAAACAGATTTGAATTTGCTCGACAAAGACAATGGTGCCTATGTCTTGCATTTTTTGCCCCAAATTTATATCACAAGTGCACAATGTCTTGTCCAGTCTGTTTTTGTTTGCGATTTCTCAGATATGTTGTATTTGCATCAAAATTGTAATTTGCATCATTAGGTCAATTGAATCATTGCATTCCATCTTTAGTTCCATTTTAGATTTGGTCAAGGGCTGGTTGACTCACCTTTCAGGCTGTAAATCAACCATATACCTTGTCCAAATTGATCAAACCCCCATCACATTCCATCACACTTCCACAACAAACACATCTCAAATGAAATTAGGGAAAGGTGTCCAAACCCTAAAGTGAAAGCTCCAAGGTTTCCCTTTCCCTCCATTTCAATCTTATAATAATATTTACTATAACTATAAATAGCATTATAAGATTATTTTTTGAATAACATACACACGCATATTATCTTTTATTTTATGAGCTATATGTTATAGTGTAAATAATATATTGTTTTGATTAGAGGGGAAAAATATGTTTCAAAGGGACCTGAAATCCTTTACAAATAGGTTTTGAAGGGACCTGAAACCCTATCCAAATAAAAAGTTGCTGAAACATAGAAAAATAGGTTAGGGGTTAGATGAGGGTATGATGGATCTATTTTCTCTTATTTCATTAGGAAATGAGATCCACACAAAGAATTGACTTACAACCCTTAGGTGAGTCAACTCAATGAAGGAATCTATTAATTTCCTTATGCTTGAGGACAAGGGTTTTAGTTTGAACGACACTTTTGGGAGAAAAACTAAAAATAACAATTCAACTCAATTATGTCAATTCAAGCTTGAAACAACAATATAAAGCTCAATATTGACAGAAACAAAAAACTTTTTGTAGATTTGAGAAGGTTTGAATGACGTTTACCAGTCACCAAAAAGCACTTTCGAAAGGTTGCTTGAGACTCATTCGCCCATGGGCGAATGGGTCTTTTGTCAGGGATTTCAAACAACTTTTGAGAGCCTCTGATGTCACTTTGTAGCTTCAGTTTGATCTAGGTTACAATGTCGGAAAGTCGGAAGTCAGATTTGTAGGTGAGTTTATGTGGCTTGTTGACAACTTTGACAACTTTTCCAATTTTGCTCTCCACAAGATCTTCAATCCTTCTTCAACCTAAAATCTGCAACACAAACACAAGAGGAAAAATTGTTTGTTTTTGGTGAATGGGGGCTTGCCTTGGTCAAACCCCGTTTGGGTAATTAAACCTTGAATTGAAATAATGAAATGTGAAATGAACGATGAATGAACAAGCTATGTTGCACCTCACCAAACCCTTGAATAAACCTTTGGAAATTTGCAATATTGATCTTGATCTTGCATGAAATGGCTTCAATAGATGTGGATCTTGATATCTGAAATATGACTTTGAATGCTTGCTTGAATCTTTGAAACCTACATCACAATGTTAGCTCCAAAAACATGTATGATGCAAGAAGACTTTGACATGATGCTTGAGATCTTGAATGTTGTAACAAAATGCTTGATAAATCTGCTCTTGAATGCTCTTGATCATAAACTTTAGCTCTTGTGAAGTCACATAAAAATTCTAGATTGCTTCTAGGTGTTGAAAGGATAAAATAACCTTGTATTTATAGGTATGTATCCTTAATTTCTTGAAAATTAAACATTACAAGCCGACATCAAAATTTGAATTTAGAGACATTAAAATACTTCCAAAAACATAATTAAATTCAGGTTCAAAGGCTTAGGGAGGACCCATTCGCCCATGTGCGAATGGGTCCCAGGTCCCTATTCCTGGAACACACATTGCTCAAGGTAAAGTGTTATGTGTTGGCATTAATTATTGTCGGGTTTCCCCTTCAGAAAATGTAATTTATTAGGCTTGTAGATGTAAAATAGGGCTTATTAAGGCATAATTAAGTCCATTTTAATTAAGAGAGTTCAAACAAAGTGTGAAAATGTAAAGGAGTATATTTTTCTACACTACATTTAGCCTCCACTTTAGTGAGAGGATGACCTTGCGTCAAACTCGCAGTAAAGTAGACAAATATGCACCAAGAGGGGGTCCAAGTGTACAAATGTTAGTGAGATAGGATGACAAAGATCAAGGAGGTTGCGCAAGCCCCCAAGATCAAGATCCCATGGAAAACCAACATAGGCACAAAGGAATACACACAAGATGTATGATATGTAGCAACAAGACAAGATACACAAACATACAATGTGAAAGACTCAAAGAAAGAAAAATAAAAATAAAAAGTGGTGGATCAAGCCTCAACTGTTTGTCCAACACGATGTGGATCAAGCCTTAGCTGTTTGTCTGAAAAACGTTTACAAGTGAAACCCGTTGTTCACTATGCAAACAACAATATGCTCACACGGGCTAGTGAAATCTGTTGTCCACTTGGTGAGCCCTAAGAAGTGGCCAATGAGAGAATTTTATTAGGCTCCCATAACCATACCAAAGTTATACCTTTTGATAACTTTGATAAGGTGCCACACAATATGAACTTCGAGCTTCATAAGGCTTAGCAAGTTGCGTTATGCTAAGTACTTATGAAAAAACATGGCCCCACTGGCAAGTGAGGTGTGTTATGCTTGGTGGCCATGAAAAAGGTTGTAACTTCAAGCTTCACAAGGTTAGCAAGCTGCGTTATGCTAAGCACTTATGAACAAAAAATGCAAATAGGATATTCAAAGGGCTTTTGTTTAGTTCATGTAAGGTCTCCTCTTAGGGAACATCGTGCCTAATGTTTCCAAGAGAGGACAAATCGAGGATAAAAGATTCGCAGCATATGGAATGCAATCTGTAGCATTTCCACTAAGAGGAATGTCATATGTTAAAAAGGTCACAATCTTTGAGGACATCAAACCCAATGACACCACCAAGAAGAAGACACATCGCATGAAGTAAGAAGACCGCACTATGAAACATCAATTATAGTCAAAATGATAATGCCAATGTATGCCCCCGCTTTAAAGAAATTGCTAAACACTATGCTGTGAGCAATTACTTTAAAGTAGCAAATGATAAAAACAATAAAGAAGACATGAGAGCTTACTTGGAAAACCCTATGTCAAACATATGTTTCCAAATGAAGCTATGTCATGAAAAAGGGGTTGCCCCCAAATAAAATCCCAAACACATAAGGGATCCACGGATTTGGGGTTAGCGTATGTCTTTGCTACAATGATATTATAGAGCTCAGAATTGTCATCATTCCCCAAATAACTCATGGAATTGGAAGAATGACAGATAGAAAGCAAAAACAAAGAAAAAGATTTTGGGTCAACATGGAAGAGACCTAAATGTCTCAATGCCTTGCGTCATCTTCAAAAGGAAAACACAAGACAAAAGAAAAGATAAAGGTTTATGACATATAGAAGAATGTAGGTATGAATAGAGGAATACATATAAAGACATGTCAAATAGAACGATACGGGGGATCAGATTATGCACATGCAATCACACAAAATGAACATGAAAAGAAAACAAATAAAAGACTAGTAAGGCATATGCGAGTCAACCTATAGCAGGTTGTCCACATCCCAATCTTGTTCAATATATGCGGAAGGCAGAGAACTAGCCAAAGGGACAACAACAAGTGCCATACTAGGACAAGGCTTACTAGCTCTTTGCCCCCATTAAGTGCAGGACAAGGATGAGCTGAGATGGGTGATGAGAATGGGCTCCTTGCAATAAAGAAATGATTTGCAGTAAATGTAAAACATGTAATAGTGAGCATGCTATGATTCTACAACTATCACATGGTAAGGAACAAAGCAATTAAGGGATTATCCGATCATAATCTTGTGGAATTGTTTCAAATTTGCTAAGGAGTCTCTTTAAAACATGACACTCATATGACCAAGTGTTCAATGAAATGCACAGTAGTTCATATTTGTACTCTTACCTTTCTTGTTTTTTGTTTGATATGAGGCAAGTAAATCAATCCTAGGCGGAGAAGGTGTTCCATTCTTTTTTCAATTTTTGTTTTGGTGTGCAAAAATGGCAATTCTTTGACTTTATAAGGCTTTGGTTTCTAGCTTGATTGAGGTTTATTTGAGGGAGGACCTAAGGCGATCCTATCATCCTTGTGAGGGATTGGTTGATCATTGTAAAGGAGGACATTTGTTTCTGTGGAAGATGCGGGGGGAGGAGGATCTTGATATCCTAGTCCTTTGGTATCTTCAATTGGGATTTGTTCTAGTAATTTGTGGACTTCATGCTCATTGGTTATGTCGCATCCTTGTTTGCTTAAGATCTCAAAGCCTTAACCATAACTCTCTGCTAAGTTGATGGGTGTATTAGTAACTTGATTGGTATAAGATAGAAGAGTATCATTAGTGCTCTTATTAACGAGTTAATTAATAATTGATGGTTGAGTCTTGCTTTTTGGTTCAATTTTAGGATGTAAAATGTTATCAAGTGATGGAATTATAGGTGGTATTGGTTGTTGCATGGATGGGTAAAAGGATGCATTGTTCTCAAGGTTGTTAAGACAATTATGTATGAAATTATGCATGCTATCCCCATCTTCTCCTATGATGTCAACCTCACAAGGACATTCATTAGGAGTTGATTGAGCATGATTAGGTTCTAGTGCATTAGGATCATTACCAAACACACAACTTGAGACATTAACCAAAGACATTAAAGACTTCCATGTATTTCCCATACACATATCCATGATGCAAGAATAAATTGAAATGCAAACAAATTTTCATATTTTAACAAGATAATTTTAAATTTTCTGATTATGCTATGCAAGAACCTGAAAATGATGTCTTGTAATTCCAATTTTGATTTTGAAATGTACTTGAATTTGACTAATTAACCTTAATGTAAATCATTTCAAAAAACAAAAAATTTGGAAACTGAAACAAAGATCTGAATGCAGAAACACAAAATGCAAACTAAGGGTTTTTACTGCCCAAAAATTCAGAAAAAGCCTTGATTAGGGACTCGTTCGCCCATGGGTGAATGGGTCTCACTTTAGGGTTTTGAAAAATCAAATTATAGAGTTTTGAGTTGATACTTATGTTTTTCAAATTCAGGTTGCAAACACATAGTTACAGTTTCAGATTTCTAGAAAAATCAGATCTAAATGCAAGTGTGAAATGATGCTAAATGACAAGCAAAAGACCTAATTTGAAATGCAATTTTGATTCAATTTTCTAATTTAAGTTAGCTGATCATGCAATGTTATGAAAATACTCTACAAATTTGTTGAATTTTTTTTAATTTTTCAGATTTTAAAGAATGCAAAAATGGAAACCTAAAACTCTAAATGAGATGCAAATTAATGCAAGTAAACAACCCTAAATAAGATGGAAATCAATGCAATGCAATGCAAAGTAATGCAAATCCTAGATCTAGGGTTTAAATGGACTCTAAATATTAGAATTTTGTTGTATAAAGTCGGGTTCACCAAAATGAAACATAGAAAAATAGTTTAGGGGTCAAATGAGGGTATGATGGACCTATTTTCCCTTATTTCATCAGGAAATGAGATCCACACAAAGAATTGGCTTACAACCCTTAGGTAAGTCAACTCAATGAAGGAATCTACTGATTTTTGTATGCTTGAGGATGGGGGTTTCAACTTGAACAACACTTTTGGGAGAAAAACTAAAAATAGTATATCAACTTAATTATGCCAATTCAAACTTGATATAACAATATAAAGCTCAATATTGACAGAAACAAAAAACTTTCTATAGATCTGAGAAGGTATGAATGATGTTTACTAGTCACCAAAAAACACTCTCGGAAGGCTGTTTGGGACTCATTTATGGGTGTTTTGTCAAGGATTTCAAACAACTTTCGGGAGCCCTTGATGTCACTCTGTAGCTTTCGTTTGATCTGAGTTGTAGTGTTGGAAAGTCGGAAAATAGATCTATAGGTGAGTTTTTGTGGCTTGATGACAACTTTGACAACTTTTTGCAACTTTGATAACTTTTCCAATCTTGTTTTCCACAAGATCTTCAATCCTTCTTCAACCTAAAATTTGCAACACAAACACAAGAGGAAAAATTGTTTGTTTTTAGTGAATGGGGGTTTGCCTTGGTCAAACCCCGTTTGGGTAATTAAATCTTGAATTGAAATAATGAAATGTGAAAGGAATGATGAATGAACAAGCTATGTTGCACCTCACCAAACCCTTGAATAAACCTTTGGAAATCTGCAATATTGATATTGATCTTGATCTTGCATGAAATGGCTTCAATGGATGTGGATCTTGATATCTGAAATATGACTTTGAATGCTTGCTTGAATCTTTGATACCTGCATCACAATGTTAGCTCCAAATACATGCATGATGCAAGAAGACTTTGACTGATGCTTGAGATCTTGAATGCTAAAATGCTTGATAAATCTGCTCTTGAATGCTCTTGATCATAAACTTTAGCTCTTGTGAAGTCACATAAAAATTCTAGATTGTTTCTAGGTGTTGAAATGATAAAATAACCTTGTATTTATAGGTATGTATCCTTAATTTCTCGAAAATTAAACATTACAAGCCGACATCAAAATTTGAATTTAGAGACATTAAAATATCGCAAAAACAAATTAAGTTCTGGTTCAAAGGCCTATAGAGGACTCATTCGCCCATTCGCCCCAAATGGGTCCCAGGTTATGTATCCTTAATTTCTTGAAAATTAAACATTACAAGCTAACATCAAAATTTGAATTTAGAGACATTAAAATATCTCCAAAAACTAATTAAATTCATGTTCAAAGGCCTATAGAGGACCCATTTCTAGGTCCCTATTCCTGAAACACACATTGCTCAAGGTAAAGTGTTATGTGTTGGCATTAATTATTGTCAGTTTTTCCTTTCGAAAAATGTAATTTATTAGGCGTGTAGATGTAAAATAGGGCCTATTAAGGCATAATTAAGTCCATTTTAATTAAGAGGGCCCAAATAAAGTGTGAAAATGTAAAAGCGCATATTTTTTTACACTACAGCTGTTACAAGATAAAACAGGAGTAACCAACAGCCAAGCAACATCAGTCATCAAAATATAGGCATGACCAACCCAACTGCAAAAAATAGGTTTTGAAGGGATCCTAAAAATTCATATCAAAGGGCAACAACAGTCCCCTTTTATAAGAAACATACGTCTCCAACAAAACCCAACTCCACCTCAATAGGAGCTGCAAGAGAGGCAACCAGTGTAAACTCAAAAAAATTCTTCACCCCCCTCACATATTGTTGGAAATTGTCATTGATGTCAAATTAAGGGAATATATACACCAGCAAATGAAGAGATCCATTTGTGGAGGAATGAAGATCCATTTGTAGAGAACAAGGAATGTACATAGAGAACATTCAACAAAAAATATTAATATGTCTGTACAACATGTAATCTGGAAGAAGAAACATTATATAATCTATGTGAAAGTCTGAAGATAAAGTTTCAAGAACAGATTTAGAATAAAAAATCAGATCAGATATGAGAATATATTTCTGGATCAGATTAATCAATGAACAGTCTTTTACAACTTTAAAAAGAAAGTCAGATAAAACAAAAAATATATAAAACAAAACTTAGATAAGACAAAAAACAATGAAACAAAGAACAGCGGTTCAGAAATTAAAGACTATAAGGAGCGCTGGGCGTGAATGAGACAAAAGTAAAAAGCAAATAGAATAAGATGAAATACAGAAAAGGACGATAATAAAAAAGTGCGATTAAAGTTTCTAATACAAACAAACAAATCACATAAAGGAGATATGAAATGGTGCGATCCATGTTTCTAAAAGACGTCAGATTTAATAAAGATTTGTTTAGGAAAAGACAATCAAGTGCAGAGGTGCAACTTATCTATGCAAACTCAAATTCATCCAAGGAAATTAAATAACTTATTGAAGGAGTGCGAATAAATTCTGAAGTGGTACAATGAAACTTCAGATTTTTTTTAAGGCAAAATAAATTATTGAAATAGGTGTGATTATCCATGAGAAGAAAAACAATAAATCACAGATCTTAAATGGTGCGATTCAAGGGACATGTTCTTAAAATCAAAGGTTGCAATTCTTGATCAGAATATATATAGGAGATTCAAATCAGATTTGCAGGAGGTGTGTGTGAGAATGATTATGTGAAAAGAGGAGCAGAAATATACATCATTTGTGTGAGCTTCAAAGAGGCATCTTACATCACAAAGGAGTTAAGTTGAGATAAAAGGCAGATCTTTTGTGAAGATCTCATTCTGATTTCATATAATCAGTTAGCCAAGGTTGGTGCCTTGCAAGAGGGAGTTGCTGCTTCCTGTAGGTCATTGTAAACTTATATAAAATATAAAGTACATTATTTGTACTGTGGTTTTCTCCCGTAAGGGTTTCCACGTAAAATCTTGGTGTCAACTTATTCATATTGTTATATTCTTGCATAGCTGTCATTGTGATTAAAAGTTGTGAGAAGTTAAAAATTGTAATATATTGATTCACCTCCCATCCCCAGCCCACCTTCCCCCCTTACCCCAACCCTCTTAGTATATTTGTGTGCTCATCATATATCTCCACCTCTATAGAAGATACCTGCACCTCAATAGGAGCAGCTGACTGTGAAGAAAAGAATGAAGGAAAATCATCGAAGGGCCCTTAATCAGCACCCACAACTGGGACATAAGGAAAGACAATGAGAACAACCCAGTTAGCAGCAAACAACCAGAACCAGGGACAACCATGGCTCCTTGAAACAGCTTCAAATGAGGAACCATCAAATCAGGCTTCATTACAAACCAGCCTTGAAAGCAGAAACATTCTTGCAACTGGGAACCCTTTGGCAAAGCAAGTTCTTGGATTTCCAAGAAGAACTTTGAATGCATCCCAGGCAACAACATTAGAAGTAAATACCCCAGTGCCTTAAAGATATATATAAGGTGCAGCCCAGCCAATAGAAAAAAACTCTGAAACACAAGCAACAAACCCTCCCATATTCACCTTTAGAGAGAACATTCTCCAAGGAGATAACTACCGCCACCTCCAACAAGCTCTTCACAATCTTATGGGGGATCAAAACTTCATAGAGCAAACTCTTCTGGTTTTTAAGATAGCCATTAGGTTCAGCCCAGACTTAAGAAGAAACCCAATACCTAAGGCTTCAAAAGCTCCCCAAACCTTTTTCAGAGAGGAGTGCAGAACACGGGCATCCACTAGTAAGAGAAATGACCCCTTAAACAACAAAAGTGTTTCAAACCAGAAGGGGATCAATACCACAAACCAAAGGAGCATGGAGCAGACAAAGAAGACCAACCAAACCGCAACCTCTTGAGCCAAAAACTAAAGCCAGGGAACGAAGGCCCCTAGAGCCAAAAAATTCAAGGACCACAATTGCTCGATCTGCTCCCATCTCTAGAAGGCAAAGGACTTTAGCAGGAGAACAACCCCCCCCAAAGCAGCTAATAGGAAAAGGCACGACAAAGCCTAAAAACAAAACACCCCCTCACGAAGCACCAAAAGAGGGCCGAGGAGGGAGGAAGCATAGGTAAAAGAGAGACGGTAGCCCCAACTTGAACCCACTACAAGCTGTAACTCACCAGAAGCGCCAAATCTAGAACAATCATGTTCAACCGCAACAAACACACCACACAAGACGTGAAGGAACCAATGTAGATAGAGAAAGCCACAACAAAAGGAAAAATTGCCTCCCACGTAGGACAAAGCAACTTTTGAAGATCCTTAGACAATCCTTGCGCAAAAAATCCAAACCATAGACCCACTGCTAGCAGCAAAAACCCATCATCATCATTTGATTCCAATCCGTCCTTAGTATCTTCACTAGAAGATTTCAAACTCCTTGCGTTGCTCCTCTTCTCGCTCAAACGCTCTATCTTGTGTTTGGTATGTGACTAAGGAGATGTGTCCAAAGACATAAGAGGAAGTAGACACAACTACTACTTATTGTTAACCATTATGTTGTAGTTGTTTAAATTTGTTCCCTTTATATTGCTACATGTGATAAATATAAAGATAATATATGTTTTTTTTTTGTTTAACGAGTTGTGGGCATGGGTCCCACTCCCTTTTATATAAATCAAATATAAAATAAAATTTACATCAACCCTTAAGTAGGGGTGCTTTGAAATTATACATTTCTTCAGAATTTTTTCCCTTCTTTGATGATCTCAACATCATTTGGGGGGAGTTCTTCCGCTTGACCTCTATCCATTCATCCTCTTCTGAGAAAATGACTTTGGATTTTGACCATTTTTTCCTTTTAAATTGACTTCATTGCTTCCAAGAATGTCCACTGATGTTTCCTATAAGACTAGAGCGGCCTTTGAATCAACTATCTTGATGATTGGATTCTCTAGTTGAATTGAAGAGCCCTCTGAGATATTGCCTTCAAGAGAAGCCTCATGCAAGTCACCAATAGTTGGGTCTTGGGGAATGTGTGAAGGAGAATTATTTGTCCTTGTAATAGCTTCTAAAGGAGCTTGGGAAGATACCAGATCGTTTTGAGCACCTGATGGAATGACGTGATGATGTGGTTCCACCCCAATCTACCAAGCGGGCTTACCATTTAAGGTGTTTCTTCCCTTGCCATGAGCTTGCAACTTTTGACATTGGGGGGTTGTATGATCAGTTGAAAAACATTTCTTGCATCTAAATGCAATTTTTTCATAATCTATGGGTTGTTTCCAACTTCTGTTGCCCACCTTTAAAGAGATTTTTGTAGGAAGGCCTTTGGAAAGATCCATTTCCACACATAATCGTGCACAGGTTGAAATTTCATAATTTATTATTTCTTTTGATGTGCAATGATACTTGTCAATGCTATTACCAATGGCTTGTAGACTCTTGAGCTCCCAAAATTGCAGAGGGAGGTAAGGTAGACGTACATAGAGGAGCGCCAAAGAGAAAGTTTTAGTTCGTGGATTGAAGGATGGGAACTAGGGTTTCATACATAAAAAAATCTCCATTGAAGAACCAAGGGCCGTTTTTAGCACCAATTCTTTATCTTTAAGAGAATCAAACTCCAGGATAAAAAACCCTTTGGCGTAGGGAAAGATATCAATTTCTTCCTGCATACACCTTCTTTCCAACATTCCATGCTCTGAGAATGGAGATCACGGAGTTTTGGCCATGTCTTCATAAATCTACAAACGAAGGTGTGGTTTTGTAAAAATTCCTCCCTATCCTTGATTAACTTGTTCGTACAAATTTCAAGGACATGTGTCGTGTGTTGGATACGAAGAGGACTACCTAGGTTTGCAATCGTGCAAGATGGTGGAGGGTTTGTGGGGAAAGTCACCGACAAGGATTTGGGTGAGAGAATATGAGTTGTCGCCACCAAAATTTGAAGTGCCCTTATTCAACACTTCCTTAAAATTACACAATCTTTCTGCATTTTTCCATGTGTCTAGGTTCTCTAAGTGAGGCATATTTAGTTTTGAATCGCGAATGGGGGGCATGTTTTCTGAGTTGCCATTAACTAACGCCTCCCATGAGTTGTGCAACTGAGATTGTATGTGCCTGCACGCCATATCTTGAGCACCGTTGTTCAACACCTTCTTCAGGATTGGCTTCTTTTTGTCCTTTCGCAGATCTAGAGACTTCTGTAGTTGCAGGTTAGGGTTTGGGAGTTGTGCGGAAGACATTGAAGAGCTCAAATAGCTTTTCAAAATTAAGGATAACATATGTTATTATCTTTGAATAACAATAGTTATTTCTCATTTAAGATTTTAGCTTTTGTTATAGTTTTCTTTTATTATTTTTTTATAGGGTCTATTTCTTAATATTTCAACTAATATTGTTTCCATATTTACACAATTCCCCTCTCTCCTAAGCTCAATTCTGTGTCAAGGTAATTTTGACTCATATCTTTAATTTTCTTTTTCTTTTTCTTTTTATTTGCTTTAGATTTCCTTATGTCGATACTTATAATCTTATTGGCTTTCTTGTGTATATGCTGGCCTCTTATCCCCTTCTCATATTTTTGACTTTAGTCCTACCCTTCTTCTTCCTCCCGTTTCACCCAAGGCTTATCCTTTCTCATCCTTTTCTTCTAGCTTCTAGGTTCTTGTGCTACAATTCCCTTTACCTATTTAGTCATCTTGGTCTGGTAACATCCTCTCATTTCTCTTCTCTTGCATTCGTACCTTGTTGATGCATCATGGAGTTTGATCCAAAATGTTGGTAATAAAAAGCTACGTGATCAAATCCACAAGAATATTGGCTAAAAGGTTGTTATTGAAATATCTTGGTGAGGCCCTTTCTTTTTGTCAATATCAGTCCATGGATTGTCACTGTCACACGACAGGAAATTATCATATTAAAAGGTAAATATAATTACCATTATTTTATCAGACCATGAAAGTAGTTAGTATCACCATATACAATGAGACAAAAACGATTAGAAATATGGCAAACAAAACATAAAAATATCATAAGAAATAATAGAAACAAGGACAATATTTTACATGGCGACAAATGCCCTTTGGATGGATCACCACATAATTTAATTTGACATCCTTATTTAATAGTGGACTATGGGGAAAAAAATGTTCATGGTGCAAACAATAAGGTCATCTTTGTTAGTTCATCTCTTGCCATTGCAGGACAAGGATATACTCATTAATATTGATGGCATTTGTTAATTGCCTCTCTTGTAGGAATCACCAAATATATGGGGCCGATTCCAATTTGAGATCATGGACTATGAAATACTGGTGCCATCTTGTTCATTAATGTAGGTGGCCTACTTTGATTGTGTTTCATTTAAGATTCATTAAATATATGGGGTTGAAACCGATGCTAGGAGAGGGACTATGCACTAATGCAGCTGCTATCTAACATCTTGTGCCTGTTAGAATTAGATATTGGATCTCATACCCTCAACTTGACATTGTATGTAACAGATCATTTTTCTAGGATGAACTAGTGCATCTTATATAGAATGAAGATCATAATGGATCATGAAAATATGGTAGGTTTAACTTGCTAAGCCACTGTTCTGAATCTCTAGTTAAAATGACTAATTATGCAACTTGAAACACTGTCAAGCCATTCTAATTTGATGTTTCTCAGAAGGAACAAATTATGCTAGGACTTGAGACAATGCGGAATGTTGTGGGGTGATTTGGCCACCTTAGAGTCAAACACAGTTGAAGTAGTTTCTTGAGAAGTAGAGTAGAAATAAGAACAGTTTTCTTTGAGTGGCAATACTGCCTCAAACAACAGTTTGGTGGTTATATTTGTACCACGGCAGTTTTATATGCACCATGGTGGTTTCAGAAGTGTACTGGCAGTTGTGAAATTGCCCTATCTCCGACCTGAGTCTGTGGTGGTTTTTCCCAAATTAGCTATGGGGTAAGGGAAATGATTGGGCCTCTTCCACTTCTGAGGTTTTTTAAGCTTCTTTTGTGAGCTTCGTCTCATCAAAAACTGTATAAATAAATCCTCAAGTGGTGGTAGTAAAACTTAATTCATTTATCCCTTTCCCTCTTTCTTCATTCTTTCTTGCATAGATTGAGAGTGTGCATTTGCAGAAAGTTGCCAAGCAATTGCAAGCTCATGGTATTGTAGAAGTGTTGAGCGTGTCTTTGAAGGCCTTGTGAAAGCAGCTAGTGTCTAGTATTGGAAGAGATAGTGGCAAGAGAAGGCGAAGGGCCTTACTCTTAAGAAATTTCTTCGCAAGTTGAGTTCTCCAAAGTAACCTCTTGTGTTTATGCTTGGACCTTGTGATATTTTCAGTTCATGCATGTTGCAAGTCATGCATTCAGTAGTTTTTGTTATTTACAGTAATGCAACTCATTTCTAAGCACAAATTCACCATTTTGGCAGTTTCTTAAGCATATTTGTAAGAAGAGAATCATACAACCAATGTTTTATAAGGAATTAGTGTGATTTGTGAATTAGTTATTGAATTTCTATGCTAATTATGGATGAACAAGAGTTGCACCAGTCGAGCATCAAATGGAAGGTAAAGCCCTGTTTTCTGAAAAATTTAAGGCATAATTCTAAGTGGCAAATAGTTAAAATCCTTCCAGTACACAATTCCTTTTCAAAAGTTTAAAATCTGCTGATAAGCTTGGGAAGTTAACCTTCTTTAAACCTTGTCTTGCATCTTGTTTTCCTAAGAAAATCAATGGTTGTCTACGGTAAAACATTACTCTCTGCACATGCCTCTGATAATCAAGTTGTTCGTTAAAAGAGGATTCAGAAAGGAGAGAGTAGTGGTAAATAAACATCTGAGTTCTACCTGCTGCCAGGCCCAAAAGGTCTCAGCAGTTGGACATGTGGATTCTTTCTCCCTCGTCAAATTCCTAAAGAATCAAATATGTGAGGCTTATCATGCATTCGTTTTGATTCCAAGACCTTAGCAAAACATTAGAAGCTCCAAAACTTTGAGCCTATAAGGGCTCATTGATTTCCAAACAGAGAATGGTGTGACAGAGCTTTATGCCTTACTCTATTAAATAGATCTTTGGTGTCACAATCATAAAAAATATCTCATTACTGCAGTTCCAGTCTCTTCATGAAAGTCTCGAGCTTTGAATTTGAAGCATGAAAAGGTATTTTCACCAATCATTTTATGAAGCTTTTGGAATATAGGTTTACCTGTGCCCCATTTCTTTGGAATGGGGTCTATACAAGATTCACTTTATACTTGCTTGGTTATTCGGGAAGATTTAAAAACTGTACATAAAGGAGATAACCAAACCAAGGATTCTTAAGTAAATTTTATTGAACAAGAGAGTGCAGCTAAGTCTTCTGCTGAATAAACTTGTAGTCCTTTGTTCTGCTATCCTCTTTATATATTATTATAAACTACTCGCAAGCAACCATGAAAGTATAAGCTGAACTACTATCTTATTGCTCTTAGAATTAAAATATCTCCACTATTAAGAAATTTTTAATCTTGTATTGATATCTTTTTCCTTCTAAGAAAATATCAAGACTATTAAGATTTTTTTAATAAGATTTCATTTTTTGATGCATGCAAATATTGATGAATAATTAATGGTGTATGCTCCATTCATCATACCATATTATATATTATTAAGCAACTCACTGTTTTCAGTAAGTGTGAGACAGATAGTCTTAGCCTTTAGGAGGTTATATGTATTGCACCCAGCTGGAAGGGCTATCATTAATATCTAATGCCAATTACTACCAGTTGATTTACTATGTCAGAACTCTTTTTTCTTGTCAACTTTATTTGGCTTGACAAACAGTGTTGTTAGTGATAACATTATCTGAATCAAGATCATTACTCTTCTATTCACGGAATCAAGTCTCTGCAGATCATTAATATTCAACCTGTGGTGGTAGAGTTTGAAAAATTGTTAGACGCCATTTAATCAAGTTTCTTGTTGTCTATGGTTAGCATCTAGTGCTACAGTAATGCCTTTTCCTCTTGGGAGCAATGCCTTTACAGGAATTTTTCCTGTAACTTATTGCTGTCTGTCTTTTTAAAACTCCAATTGTCAAGTGTCTAACTTTGTTTTTACATAGAAAGACATATCTTTCTTCTCTGTACATTCTAAAATACTAGCACAGTTCAAATGATTTATAATGGTATCTTGTTTTTCTTTTTATTCTGTCCCATCCTTGATTAATCTTGATCCAGGTTACAGTATTTTTCCTTGCAAGCAATTGTTACATGTCTGAATCTCATCTTCTGAGAAAAACTTGGAGTTTGCTAAGTTTAATCAAAGATCTGTTAAGAGAAGAATCATGTGGTAGGATAATAATCTAGGGATTGGTATGGTGAAAATTCTCAGAATACCAATTGGGAGTTAAATAATAAAGGGAGTGACTTCAAGTGTGGTTTGCATTATCTGTGAGCAACTGGCAGCTGTCTTGCCATTAGAAAAAGGTAGTTGCAGTTACATGTTTAGGGAAATTCTATGAGGAATGTAGTTTATTGTCCACACTAGGGTTTTTTTCATTGGCTTTTTATCACGCCAGCAATACCTGACTTCAATCGATAAAACAGGAGGCTCTTCCATGAACAGTTGTGGAATCCTTCTATACCATGCATACAAAACTTGCTCTTTCATTCTGTACGTTGATTTCTTCTAGCAGTTCCATGAGAATTATTTTTCTTAGCACTGGCACCCACAGTTCTCAGTATTTTTCACAACCAGGTAGTTGGATTTGTGTATTAAAATAAGATAAGCAATATTTGTTAAGAGATATGGAAAGCTGAGTAGTTTTAGGCCTATAGCCATTGGGGACAAGGACTGTAAAACATTAGTGACACATTATCTTGATGTGGATTAGGACAATGGTGTTTGCTTTGTCTGTTAATTATCTGGTTACCAAAAATCACTTGCATAATACAGGTGTACACTATTTCAACAATATTCTGCCACAGAATTATCTTTTAGCCTCTTTTCGATTAGGGATGCTGGTGGTGAATCTGGTCCATAATACATTAGAAAGAGTGGAAGGAAAGAAAACTTAATTTTGAAAAATCAATATTTGGTGAATTGTGTTAATCAATTGTTGATATTTAGTTGAAGGGGGAGTGCACGTATATCTCCACAGCTCTACTTCCATCCCTCATGAGAGGTTTTTGTAGTATACTACTATAAGCCTGTATATCATCTATGTTGTGGAAAGCTAGCTGATTGATTAGCACTGAACAGTAGGGGCTTTGACAGCAATAACAAAGTTTGATGTGCTGATCTAGTCATACTGATCTATTTAACTTGTAAAATATATCATTTATTGGTCTATTTACACCAAGCAAAATTACAATGAGTTTGTTAAAAGTTTTTGTGTATGTCTTGCAACCATTAATTTGTTGAAGCTCTTATTTCTTATTGCATGTCTTATTACTTCATGTAATTTATCTTGTAATTTGCTCTGTAAGTTTAATTCCATCTTGTTTCACTTGCTGTTATTTTTGTTTGCTTAATGATAGTATTTCTGTCACATGGAGATGTGGTGAATTGATCAAAACCAATTTAGACATTTCCCTTGTCATAATTTATTGATTAATATTATTGCAATCACTGATGCCAGGTATGCTATGTGTACAGGCTCCAATGCAAACATTCACAACACTGTCATCCTCTCCTTCAAATTCTCCTTCACGTGATGTGCCTGGTAGTTCAAAAAAATGGTCAAGGAGATCCTTTGAAGAAGAGGAGCATCAGTCAAAATTGGGATCTCGAGAAAAAGGAGGGGAAACAGTCCTTCTCAGTGATAGTGATGAAGAGACCCCAAAGAAGATTCAGCAAAAATCAAAAGCATCTAAGGTGAGAAAAATAAGAGAGCCCAAGGAACTGATATGAGGAAAAATACCCTTTAATGTCATCTCTTAGATGCTCTTTTTTTCGTGATTAAAGGGTATTTTTCCTCATATATATATAGATGACATAGATGACATAGACCAAGAACATGAGGTGGATGAAGGATTGTATTTTGTGTCTAGTTTTAGTCACTTCATTTTTGTATTTCCTTCTAGTACTTCTGATTAGCGATTTGTACAAGTTCTATTTCTTGACCTATATATATATATATATATATATATATATATATAAAGAGACAACATAGATCAAGAACTTGAGGTGGATGAAGGATTGTATTTTGTGTCTAGCTTTAGTTACTTCATTTTTGTATTTCTTTCTAGTACTTCTGATTAGTGATTTGTACAAGTTCTACATTTTGACCTGTTTTGGTTATCCTTGCACATTATTGTAATTTCTGTCGTTCTTTCTTTCAAAGTCTAATGTAGGTACAAAGAGGAGTTTAGCTAGGAAAAATGAAAAAAAGGATTCTCTAACTGCTCCTAAAGTAAAGGCCGAGTTTGATATTAGAGAAGACTGTAAGAAAGGCAATGGAGCAAATTTGTCCATGCAGAAAGTTGAAGGTGAAGGTAAATATGTAGTAAGAGGCAGGTAAACTGCAATTAAAATTTGTGATTGCTTTAGCTGTTAGAAAATCAGCATTTTCCTTAGCCAGTGGCGTTTATTGTTCTGTTTGTTGCAGATGATGGTAATAAGATGGAAGTTGACATTGATGATGCTGTGGGTGCGGATGGAGACATTCCTGAGAAACAGACGGAGCCACGGGTAAGCTGGAAGTTACTCTTAACTGTGTGTGTGCTTTACTTAGTAATTTGAATTGTGCTGTCTTTATACTCTCCTTTGTGTTGTGTGCATCCTTTTGCCACTTGTTCTTGTAATTAATCATCTTTTTGAATGATGGTTTACTACATTAGCATCATGAATTATAAACCATAGTTCTCAGACTCGAACTCAAAGAATACTCAGCAAGCCCAAATTTTTTTACTTGACAAAAACTTAGGAAAACTCGACAACTTAAAAATTACTTCAATTTCTTAAAAAGCATATTTCTTTTGCAAAATTCAATTACAAAATGTAACAAATGAGTCTAAAAAACTATAAGGAAGTGTTTTCTATTTGGTTTGATTATTGAATACATATGGATTACAAAATCACATTGTCATACGAACTCGGATACAATAGCTTGTTGTTAATTGGTAACTATTATGAATTTTAATGTTTTCCAGTTCTTCATTTCACTCTTTTTTTTCCACTTCTCTTTTTACTTGTTAATGTTTTAAGGCTAACCCATTATATTCCTATCAAAGCCACCAAATTTTTTCTTTATTTTTCGTTCCAAGCTCAGTTCCCCTTTCTCTCTTCACATATTTAAATCTCTATCTTAATAAACCTTTCACCATTTGTAATTATGTTATATTGGACATATTATTATACTCCGCTTTTTCCTTATTCTTTTATAGTTTGTTTCAATTATGTTAATAATCTTGAATGAGTTTTTCCTACACCCTCTTATTACGTGTTGGTTTCCATGTTCATTCTTAGATTCCCTTTTTAATTCATTTATGTCATTATTCTTAAATGAGTTTCTAAACCCTCTTATTATGTCTTGGATTTTGCATCCTTTCCTAGCATCTCATGTTTTATTGGGCTAACATGTACTCCTCTTATCACTTTGTCTCTCTATCTTGATGAAGGATTGGAGAGTGTGATCTAAGATGTAAATGAAATTTAAATGTACACAATTTTCTCCATAAGCTCTTATAAATTTATCTCATGGACTGTAGAAATTTCATGTTTATTAGAATTTCTTTCTTTTAAGGTGATTTAGACAGCTGAGTGTAGTGTATGAATTTTTTAAATTTTCCCTTTAGAATAATCAATAATTGTAAGAGTTTTGAATAGTTGCATGGTGGCTTCATAGTCTTCTTAAGGTTTTTCCAAGCCCACCCTTGGTCATGTGAAGGTAATTTTATGTTTTCTGAGATGCTTGTCATTTTTGTGAGGGTAGAGGTGATAAGAAAAAATAAGTTTTGCCAATGCTTGCTAATGATTAAAGGTCAAATCATACTTGAATGCACAACTAAAGATTCTAACTAGAGGGGTCAAACCAAAACATGTAAACCCTAAACAAATCGGAACAGATAATGCCATATGATAAATTACTAATAACCATGTGATAGGAAGAACCCAAATTGAAACAACAAGAAGGGAGCTAATGGAAATTGAATTGGGAAATCAAATTGGCTCCTCTCAAATAGGATAAAAATATATGACCAATAAAAATAATTTTGTAGAAGGGTCCATGAAACCACAAAAAGCCAGCAAATGGAGATTGGAACTTAAGATCAAGGGCTAAGGAGGTTTGAAGGGGAGAATCAACCATGGCTCAAATACAGGACTTTATGACATCTATAAGAAAATTACCTAGGCTAAGGAGGTCCAAGGGTAGAATCATAGGACAATGTAGGGTATTCCCTCTAAAGCATTTCATATTGTTCATGATAAACAATCTTTTAGAGATAGAGAAAGAAATAAACTATATTAATGTCCACAAGAGAACAGAGTAGGTCAATAGGACTCAGCATGTACATCAGTTATGTCTACTAGGGGTGAACCTCACAAGATGCCCCTACATGGGGTTGAAGACATTTTAACATGAATTACAGAAATGCAAATATCAGAAATTCTGCAAATTTTACAATTTGACATATGGGATAACCTCTTGTGCCATTGACATCTATCAAGAAGAGAAAGCCATTGGGGATCTCAGTTGGCGCTGTTCTATTTTTAATTAAAAAATGGTAATGCACTCATGTTAGTCTAGCTTAGATTGGAGGGGAACTAATTGATTCTCTGATTTTTGATTCACCAGGCCTGGGGCAAGAAAAAGGAGTTTGAGATACCACATTGGCAGCTTGTGAAGAGGGATGTTGTCTTACTAATGTATCAGCATCTATGTGTGAACTAGAAGTATCCAAAGAGTGTTTCATGCCTCCAGTGTTTATAATAGGCTGAAATGATCTACTAGTACACTAGTCCTTATGAAGCTTTAAGGTGCAGGCTTTTGGTGGGGACAACAAATGAAGGTGATAGATATCCTTTTGGGCCCCTATACAAACAATGATATCTACTCTTGATCACATAGTGGACATGACACCTGAAATTTATGAGTTTATCTCTCCACTTCTTTGAGAGCTTGAAGAATACAAATACTGTCACCTTGTGGAATATGGTGGGTCATCTCAACTCATGGTTGGTGGGAATATATCTTCTGCAACCCAAGGGGAATCCAAAGGCCATGTTATCAACTATGCTAGAGATTGTTAGCACAAATGATGGTGCCGTTGACAATTTGGAAGAAAATTTGGGCATAGATGCCATAGAATGATATTTTGGGGTGAAGAGGCCTTAAGAGAGAGGTCCAAGTGACTCGATTATGCCATCGATTAAGTTTTCTCTCATAATCTATTACCGTCATTCTTTGTGGGAAGGAAGTGACGATGGGCATCCACTGACTATTTGGATGAAGGAAATTAGTTCACAGTTTTGCCATTGAGTACTTATAGTAGGCTTGAAAAAGGTGGCTATGTCATATTGTATGCCCTTTGATTGATAAAATAACATTTTTTTTGTGTTTGACAATAAGGTGTCGGGCAAATCATGTGCCAAGGGTTATGAAAATTATTTGGTTAGTTTTTTTTAGAATGAGTGTAATACTGAAATGTCCCTATTTGGGAAATTCCTGGTTTTTCACCAGCAAACAATATTATTCACCAAGCACTTGATATTAGTAATATTAGGTGTCATGTCCCCATTTTTGACGAGCATCAGAGTTCGTAAGATTGGCCTATCAGGAGACCCTCGTAGGCTGACAGAGTGGTTAGAGGGTCGTTTGGGAGCTTGGCTCAGCTTCAGATAGGCAGTGTTGATCAATTAGCTTTCGTTTGGGCTCGATCGGAGGCTTCTTGCAGAGTTGCTATTTTTAGCAGTTCCTAGCAGGCAGCGTGGGACCCCTGCTATTTTTAGCAGTATGACTTTGGCAGCGTTCAGAATCACTTCAGTGTTCGTCAGCTTCAGACAGAACAGTAATCGGATGAGGAACGAGAGAAATATTAATATTTAATTGTATTAATTATTAATGTTTATAATATAAAGTTATAATTTTTAATTATAACTTAAGTGATTCTCATAAAGGGGGCGCCCAACATCAGGGAAGGGGCCATTTGCATATTAAATTTATAATTTAATATTTTGGCCGAGACTATTGAAAGATTAAAAGAATTAAAAGTTAAATATATTAAAATTCCCTATTATTAAGGAAATCGCACTTTTGAGCAATATAGTGCATTTGCCTTGGGAATTGGGCGATTATGACATTTTATGAATTGAAAATTGACCAGTCTTGGCCAGAGAACGAAGACCTTAGGGTTTGTGTTCGAAATTCTTGGAGAACGAGCCATCTCCATTGAATCAGTTCAGAGGGTGTGAGATATCACCCGATTTACTGCCAGTTGTGAGATTTCTTCATCCAAAAGAAATTATAGAGCTTCAGAGGTTATTAATCTTCAGGGTTTTCAGACATTCTGTCATCTGGAAAGCTATTGCAAACCAAGGCGCCTATTTTTATTAATATTCTGGAGAGTCTTGAGGAGGCCGTACCACTCACATTTATTGCTACTGTCAGCCGTACCATTTGCAGCAGACTGTACCTTCACTATAGCCGTACTTCCTCAGCAGAGAAAATCACTTGGTTTTTATTCAGGAAAGCAACTTCCAGATAAGGCGCATCACTCTTAAGTTCTGGAGGCACAGGCATTGGGCCGTACTTTTTATTCTTTGTTTGCTGCTGTGAAAGGCCGTACATTTCTGTACCTGGCCGTACCTTCCAAGGAGAGCTATACTTTGGTCTTCAGAGCAAAAACGGTATTTATCATTTGCAGTCGGGTTTCTTTGTTAAGGGCGCATATTCTCCTAGCTGTGGTTTCTTCCTTCTGAGGCAAGGGAAATTGATTTATCATCACAGCCGTACCAGCATCAAGACTTCATTTATTGCTGTATAAAAAAAACCAGGTTTCAATTATTTTTTACCTTTTGCTTTGCATGTGTCTGGAACATCATTGTAATCATTGCAGAAGTGGAATATACCGTCTGGCTTCAGTATTTGAGATAGTTATTATTATTTTCCAGAGATATATATTTTATTTGAATTTATTCTCAATTATTTGCAAAGTCGCCATATTTCATTTATTGCATCAAAAACTCAAAATTTGCAAAAAACCCAAAAACGTCATAAAAACCTAAAATTTGTTATGATGCATTGAAGGGAAAAGAGGAGCAGATCGATGAGCTCATTCATGAGCTTGAGGTGACTAGGGACTCATTGCATAGCACCCAGTTGGCTCTTCGAGAGTCACAGTTGCAGATTGAGAAGCTTACCGTGGCGTTGAGTTTGGCACAATCTTCACCATCCTTGGATATAGTTCAGTCTTCCATGACAGCGGTTGGTGAGGAGTATACACCCATGGTTCATAGCAATGAGGGAGATGTTGAGGATGTGATTACATCCATCACGGTTACAGGAGCAGTGGATACAGATGGGATGAGTGCTCTAGATGAGAGTTGCAGTGGGCTACGTGTTGCACCAGGATCTCATGAGATTAGTCCCGTGATAGGTGATGCAGGGCAGATCATTGACAGTTCCTGTGACATGGTTGTTGATTCACGAGAGAGTTGTGTGACAACTCTCGACACTTGTCCATCTTCACAGAAGATATTCGGAGACTCATCCAGTTGGGAGATTGGTACTTATGTTGATTTGTTTCCTTCTCCTGGAAGCAAATCCATCATTTCATCCGATGCAGTTGACTATGATCGGCAGCTGGTTGAGCCAAGTCAGGAGTACAATTCAATTTATTATTCCAGCGATTCAGAGAGGGATGATTCAGATCCGTATGGAGTGATTGTGCAGTTTGTGAATAATCCATTATTTGAATTTGATGGTGGTTTGATCTATGATAACCCACTCTTCGAGTTGGAAGCTGATCGTACTCTTGATACTAGTTCTTGTTTGGGTGATAATCGTAGTGTTTGGGATTGTTCCAGTGCATCGCAATTCCAAACAAGACTCACAGAGGAGTTTAATGGGGTGTACACGGTGAGGAGTGCTTATAGTTTTTCCTTTGATCCACCTGTACATGACTCATATTCGATGCACAATACTTGTGCACAGGGTGATTCTCTCGGTACAGTCGAGGGGAGTAATTCATTATTGTGTGCAGAGTTACCATCTTCACAAGATGGGGTTGGCGGCTGCAAGTACTTGACTCAGTTGTTTGTAGGGTATTACTTGCAGGGACAACAGTCAGTTTTACATCATGCCGATATGTATTTGATAGGGCTTGATACTTCTATGTCGCAGATTTTTCATACGGGTACATGGGTACGGGGCGACTATGGTGTTAGATGGCATGATGGCTGGGTCAGTTATCACATCCATGAAGGTTTAGCAGAGGGCAGGGAGAGATTCAGTGTAGCAGATGCTTCTAGAAGTTATTTTCTCCATATGACAGATGGATGTGAATTCAGATTGTACTGGGATCTAGGTGGTGACAGTTCGGGTACTGAGTATTGGATGGGTCCCATTGGATTACTTCACCATTCTCAGCATGGTGAAGTTGGAGGCAATAGAGCGCAGTGGCAGTCTGAGGATGACAGTCACGACAGACTTTCACTCTGGGTTTGGGATCCAGGGATAGCTTGCGCAGTTGAGTTTTTGTTGATGCTACAGGAGACAGTTCGAGATGTGTGGGACATTTCACAGTTTTTCTTTTGGGCCTCGAGGATTGGATTGCTTGGGGTCAAGCAATTTTAGGGAGGGCGGTGTCATGCATTTTTGACGAGCATCAGAGTTCGTAAGATTGGCCTATCAGGAGACCCTCGTAGGCTGACAGAGTGGTTAGAGGGTCGTTTGGGAGCTTGGCTTAGCTTAGACAGGCAGTGTTGATCAATTGGCTTTCGTTTGGGCTCGATCGGAGGCTTCTTGCAGAGTTGCTATTTTTAGCGGTATGACTGGGCGTTCAAAATCACTTGGTGTTAAAAACTTCAGACGAACAATCGGATGAGGAACGAGAGAAATATTAATATTTAATTGTATTAATTAAATATTAATTATTAATGTTTATAATATAAAGTTATAATTTTTAATTATAACTTAAGTGATTCTCATAAAGGGGGCGCCCAACATCAGGGAAGGGGCCATTTGCATATTAAATTTATAATTTAATATTTTGGCCGAGACTATTGAAAGATTAAAAGAATTAAAAGTTAAATATATTAAAATTCCCTATTATTAAGGAAATCGCACTTTTGAGCAATATAATGCATTTGCCTTGGGAATTGGGCGATTATGACATTTTATGAATTGAAAATTGACCAGTCTTGGCCGGAGAACGGAGACCTTAGGGTTTGTGTTCGAAATTCTTGGAGAACGAGCCATCTCCATTGAATCAGTTCAGAGGGTGTGAGATATCACCCGATTTACTGCCAGTTGTGAGATTTCTTCATCCAGAAGAAATTATAGAGCTTCAGAGGTTATTAATCTTTAGGGTTTTCAGACATTCTGTCATCTGGAAAGCTATTGCAAACCAAGGCGCCTATTTTTATTAATATTCTGGAGAGTCTTGAGGAGGCCGTACCACTCACATTTATTGCTGCTGTCAGCCGTACCATTTGCAGCAGACTGTACCTTCACTACAGCCGTACTTCCTCAGCAGAGAAAATCACTTGGTTTTTATTCAGGAAAGCAACTTCCAGATAAGGCGCATCACTCTTAAGTTTTGGAGGCACAGGCATTGGGCCGTACTTTTTATTCTTTGTTTGCTGCTGTGAAAGGCCGTACATTTCTGTACCTGGCCGTACCTTCCAAGGAGAGCTATACTTTGGTCTTCAGAGCAAAAACGGTATTTATCATTTGCAGTCGGGTTTCATTGTTAAGGGCGCATATTCTCCTAGCTGTGGTTTCTTCCTTCTGAGGCAAGGGAAATTGATTTATCATCACAGCCGTACCAGCATCAAGACTTCATTTATTGCTGTATCAAAAAAACCAGGTTTCAATATTTTATTACCTTTTGCTTTGCATGTGTCTGGAACATCATTGTAATCATTGCAGAAGTGGAATATACCGTCTGGCTTCAGTATTTGAGATAGTTATTATTATTTTCTAGAGATATATATTTTATTTGAATTTATTCTCAATTATTTGCAAAATCGCCATATTTCATTTATTGCATCAAAAACTCAAAATTTGCAAAAAACCCAAAAATGTCAGAAAAACCTAAAAACATAGTCAGAATCAGTATCAGGGGGAAACTAGGGTTTCTACATTAGGTAACAAGAAAGTATGATAATATTCAAATCCATCTGTAAAACATCATAATATTTAGATCAATAAATCATAGCATCATTAATATTTGGATCAACACATCATAGCATATTCTTTATAGCAAATCACATATTGTGAATTCATTGGAAATGCTTGCAAACAGCAATCTCAAGGCTGGTAATCCTTGTATTGCAAGAGCATGGAAGGTTGGCTGCCCTTCCATCCATCAGCCCACCTTGGAGGCTGGCCATCCTCCTTTATTAAGTGCAAGAGCATGGAAGGCTGGTCGTCCATTCCATCTTTGGGTGGCGTACTTGATAAGAGCATGAAGGCTGGTCATCCTTTACTTCTGGTGAACTCAGAAGGCTGGCCGTCCTTCCTATTTGTAAGACACTTCACAAATTCAAGACATGATTTCTCAAGGAATTTGCTTGAATATTTCTAATATAATACCTCTGTGATGAAATAATAAATTTATTCTCCAATATTCATGAATGGCTGCAACAACTCAATTTTCTGAATATTATTAATTGCTGTTCTCAAGGTCTGATTTTTTGTTCTAAATTGAGGATCTGCTGCTCAATATAGTTTTCCAATGTTACTTTTATTCTCCTTTTTCTCTATCTCCTTGATGCCTTCTCAAATGAATTGATCTCCCCTTTTATATCTTCCAATTTGAGGGAGTCACACCCCTTCATCTAAACATTGCCTTTGCAAAGAGTTGCACATTTTCATAATTAAGTGCTTCTTTAAACTCTTAGTTTATTTTTTATTTTATGCCTTCAATTGAAATTGCTGCTAATAACCTTTCCTTTAATCTTAATTGTTGCTAATAACCTTTCCTGTAATCTTAATCAATTATTCTCAAGAACTGTTGTGATTATTATTTTTTTACTTGCCTATGACGTAGACTGCGATCTCATTTTTCCTTAAGGTTTTGATTTCCTTGGCGGGGCATGACAATGAGATAGCAAGATTTGTTTCTTTGTTAAGTCAAGACATTAGTGTTATTTCAGGAGAATTTCATTGTTGCCATGTTATATGCTTTTCTAATGGGTGTTATCATTGTTGAAATTTTGGTGTTGAAGGAGACTCTCAACAGTGCAATTTATGTTTATTTGATGAAGATGTTGATGTCATGGTGAACCCTGAGTGTATTATATTTCATAAGGCAAGTCGAGGAAGGGGTTTTTTGAGTCTTGGAATAACATCCAAGGTAAATTGGAAGTTAAAGTAGAATCAGCTTTTGGTTGAACTTGAGGCAAATGGTTTTGGGTGTAGGTCATTTATGGGATGATCTGGATGCAGGGAGGGTCCTTCATGGCACATGCTAGAAGATGGAAAGATGTATCTGTTTTCTTTATTTAGTAGTAGATCTGCCCAATCTTTTTATTGAAGAGGTCAGAGATAAGGAAGCATGAATAAAAACTAAGGAATTTGCTTAGGCTTATTGAAGACAGTTAATAAACTGAAGGGGATAATCATAAATTTTCTGTACTGTGTAGCAGGATATGACTGTTTATGTACTGCAGTCCATTTGGAATTTCAGGATGAATGATTGGCTTTCTAGACAGTTAGGAGTTCTGACAAAATTTCTTTGATGCCAGGTATTGATAGAGATTTTGCTGGAATAATGACTTTAACCATTAAGGGGATAACTTTTCTTTACCATCTAGCTGGACATGACTGTCTGGGTGCTGCAGTCCATTTGGATTTGCAGGATGAATGATTGGTTTTCTGGACTATCGGGAGTTCTGAAAAAGTTTATTTGATGGCAGATATTGATATAGGTTCTGCTGGAATTATGACTTCAACAATGATGGTGATAGCAGTGCAAGGACGAGCACTAATATGAACATCTTATCAGGGAGAAAAAATTACTTACTTGGCCTTTGTTTAGAATCAGGTGACAAGGTTTATGTTAAAGCAATATATTGGTGTCATAATGGCAAAACTTAATAAATATCATGTTCATACAGATTTTGAATAGTTATTATATGTGGTACAATTTTTATTTCATGAGGTAATTCTGCGTCAGGTATTATCATTGGTCTTACAAGGGAAAGTCTCATTGGTAAAATTTATGTTTATTGGTTGAGGGTATTGATGTCATGGTGAGGTATTGACAATTGTGTTTCTTAATCCAAGTCCTGGAAGAATTTTTTTGAATTCTGCAGTATTGTCCATTTTCACATTGGAAGTCAAAACTGCATTAGTTTTATGTTGGGAATGAGTTAATATTTAAAAGCCTGTGTTGAGGTTATGCATGGTTTAGTCTAGATGAAGAGAGGATGCCTGACTCCATATGCTAGGAGATACTAAGCAGATGGAAGGATGTTATCAGTAGCAAATCTAGCCAATCTTGTGATTGTACAGGTCAAAGAGAAGGAAGCATAAAGAGGTAATAGCAGTGTTACCCGGGGATGCCCGGAAATGTCCCTGTCCCTGAAACGGCCAGGGGGACGGCAGCAGTGTACCGTGTTCTTTTTATTTTGATTTTCATATCGTAATTGAAAAAAAAACTATATTGGCAATGAATTCTTAACAAAAATGTTATAAGCTAAGTTTCTATAATGTGTATATGCATGCTTTATCCTTGTTTTCATATAAATATTTAATGTTTCCCTATATATTTTAAATTTTTCTATATTTTATATAGCTGTCCCCCGTCGTCCCTAAATTTGGCCTGAAAATTCAGAAACTTGGGGACTCCTTCCGCCATCCCCTGCTGTCCCCATCCTGGAAACTTGGGGTAACACTGTGTATTAGGAATATGCCTTGGCTAATTGAAGTCGAGGGAATCAACTGAAGGGGAACAAGATTCTACTATTAGGATAAGCGATAAGGTTTTTTGACACAATGTATTGATATGGGTTGTTGATGCAGGAGCATTTGGGTGGACTGGCAATCAGCATCGACCAAAAAATATTTCCGTTTTGCTTTTTTGTTCATTGTGGCTAGGTTTTGTTTCAGTTTTGCATTTTATAGTATGATGCCAGGTGGATTTGATTGTAGTTGGTTTTCCATGAAGACGATTCCAGCCATAAAATAAAGTGAAAGCCATCCATCTTCTTATGTTTATCAAGCCGGGAAGGAGTTTTTTTAATTTAAGTCAGAAGCTAAGCTATTGTTCATTATTTGAATCTGTGGAATCAATTATATGCATACACGACAAAAGGATAGGTGGCACAGCATAGGAAAGAAGGCAAGATTTAAATACAAATTAAAATGATGAAATTGAAAATTGAAGGCCGTGCATTATCTGTATGAATTCTAATGTATGCAGAATTGATGGATTGCACCATACACCATGGAGAGTTGAGGAGTTGTGGTCTGTAGGAGAATTGGCTGGAGCTTTTCAAAAGGAAAATAAAAATAATATAAATTGGCATGCATCAAAGAGGAGACAGGAACACACGTATTTTTGATGAAAATACAAAATGGAATAGAAGGCTAATAGGTGCAGCCAGAATGGAGGAGGTTGCAGAATTTTCAAAGACAAGACTGATAAGAACAAAAAGGTAAAAAAAAAGTACAAAAGTGAGATGGTGCGCAGAATAGAGAGGAAGGTCACAGCTTTGGGAAAATGAAATGAGCTGCTAAGAAATGCAGACAGAATGTGAAGAGAGGCCGTGCCATAGAGTGGAATTGTGCAGTAGATGAGGCTGCGCCTCAATTAAGAAGAAAATTAATTCTTGCAGACAAAGAAGTTGGGCATGGGTCGAGCCAATTAGACTGGCAAACAAGCAATAGAAAAGTTACATTATATTAAAAGAATAAAAGTGTACACAGAACTGAATTGGAGGCACCATATAGTGATGTGTATGTCAACGCAGAGGAAGGAGGATTCAAACCATAAGATTTGATGGATAATTAAAAAGTTGCAAATGAAAACTGGATGAAAGAGATGCAGCTAAGGAAAGAGAGCAGAATACATGGTAAGAAGGAGTAATGGGGGGTGATGCACAGCTGAAAGGAGGAATTTTGTTGCCTGGAAAAAATTAAAAAATATAGAGCAGATTGGAAGGGGCTGCACAGTCTAAACAGATAGAAGAGGGCAGATTGGAGTTTGCAGTAAGAGAGGAGGAGTCGAGCCTAAGGAATGGGCAAATTAACATCAGCAAAGCCATGCCAACTAAGAAAATTTTATGTGCAGATGGAAATAAAGAACAGGCTGTAATATATATTGAATGGAATGAAGTATATGCAGAAGGAATAGGGTCATGGCATTAGTGAAGGGAAGATAATACCTGAGGGTAGTGAGGGGAATGATGCTGGGATAAATAAGAGTACAGAGACCGAGGGAGGTAAATGTATGGTGTGGTAGAAATAAGGAATGGTAGCATCAAGCTGTGGGGCAGTTAAATAAAAATTGTACAGGGAGAAAAGATAAGGCTGAGCAGTCTGAGAGAAGTACACGGGAAAGCATATAGAGTCATGCCATTTTAAAGGACAAAGTTAAATCTTTAATGCTGGGTGAATATAAGAGGATCAAGCCACCATCGTGTGAATAAACTCCTAATTTGTAATCAAGCCCTAAGTGCTGTATTTGATTATGTTGAACCAGCAAATGGAATAAAGATGCCAAAGAGGTGGATAGAGTCACAATATCTCTGTTTTCAATTTGAAGTCTATTGTAATTCATTGCTGTGTTAAAAATTGTGAATTTGTGCAAAAGTTTGGTTTGCGACAGTGAGATGAAGTCTGCTTTCATTAGTTGTGGTGGAGTTGTGACTTTAGGAGGGGTGAAGATAAAAATGCAAGGAGAAGCATTGTGATGAGTAATCAGGGAAAATGTTTGGGGTAGTTTGTGATACATGTTGACAATGCATGTGGGGCAGTTAAATAAAAATTGTACAGGGAGAAAAGATAAGGCTGAGCAGTCTGAGAGAAGTACACGGGAAATCACAGAGTCATGCCATTTTAAAGGACAAAGTTAAATCTTTAATGCTGGGTGAATATAAGAGGATTGAGCCACCATAGTGTGAATAAACTCCTAATTTGTAATCAAGCCCTGAGTGTTGTAATTGATTATGTTGAACCAGCAAATGGAATAAAGATGCTAAAGAGGTGGATAGAGTCACAATATCTCTGTTTTCAATTTGAAGTCTATTGTAATTCATCGCTGTGTTATAAATTGTGAACTTGTGCAAAAGTTTGGCTTGCGACAGTGAGATGAAGTCTGCTTTCATTAGTTGTGGTGGAGTTGTGACTTCAGGAGGGGTGAAGATAAAAATGCAAGGAGAAGCATTGTGATGAGTAATCAGGGAAATTGTTTGGGTTAGTTTGTGATACATGTTGACAATGCATTTGTACATTAACATTGTGAATTGTCTATGAAAAGTCATTAGCTATATGAGGTTGAGAGTTGTACAAATAGAAGTTGCAGAGATCTTTGCAATTCATTTATCATCAATTTCTCTATGGAAAGCGTATTTACTTAATGCAAATCTTTCCTTTGTGAAGTGCTTTCATCCTTTTATTTTCTATAAATTTCATAAAAAAATATGCTGCCATTTCCAACACAACTTCATGGGAGATGAAGTGGCTTCTGACTGACTTTAAAATTTGTATCAGTATACTTTTGTAATGTAAAAGAAGTTTGTTTTTGTAGGATACAGTAATGCACACGCAAAGTTTCTTGTTCATTGTATTTGTTACAATAGGATCTTTTCAGCTTTGTTTGCCTGATGTATTGCATTGGGCGTTGGCAGATATTCTATGATTTACTTTGTCATTACTTTAAGCAGTATTAGCTTTCAATGTGTTGGAACAAAAGGTGGAGATCGATAGACATTTATCTCAAAGATTTTAATACATGAAAGTTGCTACAGTGAGAACTCATGGTTCTAATAAATTCATTTATTGTTGCTTTTCCAGGTTGCTTCAAGATTATCTTTATTTTTATCATGCTTTTAACATACCAATGTTTCTGTGCTAGTACCTGCAGATTATAATTAGTTAATTTATCGATGCTTTTGCAGGTTGCTTCAAAATTGCCTTTGGTATTTGCAGATAAAGTTCATCGTTCAAAGGTACTTTTTCATTACTGTATTCAGGTTTTCATTTAAACAAAAGACTGAAGGGATAATTTAACAGAAAAAGGATGTAGAAAACTGCTTTGTGGGTTGAAATCTCTTTGTATAGCTTATGCCATGTGGTCATCTGAACCTCTCATGGTATCTTCTTCAGAGGTGAGTGCATGCAGTCGTACTATATTGTTAGCCATTGGACATGATGGTGATTTGCACACTGTTCAACCCCTTTCTACATATAACAGCACGTCTTGTCATCTCCTTAGTCCTTTGAAGTGCTAATTGTATGTGAGGCTTCCATTCGCTAACTACTTGTGAGAATGTACAATGGTGAAATTTAGAGCTATATGCACATACTTATAAGAAATCTATTTAAGGATGTAACATTTGCAAACATTTAAAACTAAATATTAGACATAAAAGAAAAATGGCATTCTTGAAGGAGTAGTGATAGGATTCTTTCTCCTATGCTGAATCAACATAAAGAAATTCATCCAGAAAAGCATAGAGGACTGGAGTGAGTCAGATGTTCAAAATTTAAGTTACTGGTCTTGATACTGGTTTGGGTTTGGATTTGGGGGTTTGGTTCATGTGTTTGGTCAAAAATATTTTTGGGGTTGGGTTTGTTTTGGGTTCATCCATACAAAAACATATAAGAATTATAAATATATACATATTTGCAGCAGTAATTAAGTTCAAAATACTACACATTGCATTATATATTGTATAATAAACAAAATGGCCATAAAAGTAAAAAATATTAAAATGTCAACTAGTCAAATTTGAATGTCATGATATATATTATATATTCTCTTCTTATATTCTCCTTGTCTTTTCACATTCATATCCCTCATAAATCTCTCATATTCACTTATATATGCTCCACAATAATATCATTTATCTCTTAAATCTGCATTACATCAAATTCAACTTATAGCATTTTCATTAATTTCTTCCTTCAAAATGATTCTGTTCTAAGTCTGCATTCTTTCTTTCTTTCAAGTCTGCTAAAAACTCTTTTGGATCTGCATATACCTCTACTGGTGTATATTTATTCCTTTTTATTCCTTCATAAATATCTTCTTGATGATGATATTTCCCATAAAACTGATTTCTATCTCCTTATAAATCTGCCAAAGAACTTCTCACAATCTCCTCATAAGTCTGTGAATAATCTTCTTACAATCTCCTTATAAGTCTGCAAATAATCTTCTCATAATCTTCTTGTATGTCTGCAAATAAATTTCCATTAACTTGCTCACAATTTCCTCATAATTTGCTTATGAACTCTTCATAGATTTGTTCATAAAGACTTTTTACAAGTCTGCTCATAAATCAACTTAATTATTCTCTCTGATATGCTTTACTTCTGTATATATCTTTCCCAAAATCTGCTCTTCAAAGTCTTTTGGCTGGTGTATGTATCATAAATCTTCCAATTCACACAACCCACACACTCTTCTTCATATTTGCAAACTTCTTTTATATCATCCAAGGAGGGCGGTTTTTCCCAAAAGGCATAACCAATCATAAAGGAGGCAATGGTTTGTTAACTATGCACCTTTTCATTACACACTTTAATGGGACAACTTTATCCTTATTATGGAGCGCTTCATAAAATTATCTCTATCACTGTATTTAATTTTAAACCATTGTCTTCATAAATTCTCTATCACTGTCTTCATAAAATTATCTCCATCGCTGCTTCTTAATGTTTCTTTGCATAACCAATTACTCTCTTCACTTGGGCTTCACTTGGGTGATTAGTATATATATGATTTAAATTAATTGCATTTGGTAAAAGTTGGCCAGCATATGATATGAAGTCGGTCTTGGATGATTTTAAGTGAATCTTTAAACCATAGTGTAGATGCTGATTTATCCCTTAGTATAGTCTTTAATGACTTTAGATAACTATATTTTAATTAATTATTCCTTCAGCAACTAATCATTGTGATTACTTCTGCGGTTATTCTCATAGCCCTTTCTCATCTAATTTTCTAGCTTTAGTTATTTCTTGCTGTCATTTCTTTCTCTAATTCGCCTTGAATAGACTTTTCCATTCTAGAAAGGCGAGCATCTTCTAATTCTTTGAGGGGTGGTAATTTCTTTCCTGATAAGTATCAATCTTTTTATCTGCACTCCGGTGATTCCTGTAGCTGCAATCAAATCTCCAAATGCATGGTCGGGAGAGGGATATTGTCACATCTGGTTTGTTATCTTTGATTTCTTTCTTGAAAATATCTTCACCTAATGGTAAGTAGTTTTTGTGAATCATTCTTAACTTCTTGATTTGCCTAACAAGGTATCCGTATTACAAAAGTCCTCTGTTGTATCCTGGCACTTATCATTTTTCATCCTGTCATCGTCACTATTATTGTCACTCTCAATCTGATCTTAATGACAACAACAATCTCATATACACCTTTGACATCAATGACAATATTTCCAACAAGCTGGAAATATGTTAATGCTTTAGTGTTTTGTATGCTGTTTGGGATTACTATATAACTGCAGGTGTTCTTCTATTGCAATTTGTTTTAAAACCATATTTCTGAAGGTATTCTGCTTTAAACTTGATAGTCTTTTCTAGATGTTTTAGGAAAGTTGAAATCTCTTTTCTTATCAGCAAAAGAAAAAATGATTATATTAATGTAAGTAACAGTAGTTTGTACAAATTCCAGACTAGGGAACCCTCTCCTTTACCTTCTGACAAGAAGTAGATATAGGGGCTTATGAATTGCAATTGGATTGCAGCAATTGGAGTCCGAAAGATGTTCATTCTTAGAAAAACCTGACAGTAATTGAGATAGAATTTATGAGGGAAAGATAAATGGAGCTAAGAATTAAGAAACCCTGTAAGACCTGAAATCCGTGAATACAACTCAGAAAAGAAGTAAAGAAAAAATATATTAATGTTCGCAAATTGCCAAAAATAGATTGATGGGGCTGGTATGTACAACAGGTACAATAGCAAAGGTCTAGAACGAAAAAAGGATGTCCTAGACAAACAAACACAAAAACAATTATCCAAAATGAAAAAAAGGGCAAAACCCCAAGCTAGTTACACCAAGAATAATATCTTATTAAAAACTATGTTGCTGAATCAGTTGACTTACCTATCGATTTTGGGTAGGAAATGTCTCAGAATCAGAATTGATCCTGAAAGGCTTGTGGAATTGTCTAGGGGTTGGGATTTTTTTTGCACTGAAATGATTCCGCCAAACACTTCTCGAACCTGCACAATTCTAGCATTTTCATTTTCATTCCAGGGCTATTTAGGCACTAAATGACTTCAAAAACAAAAAAACGCTAAAGTGAAACATTTAGCGAATGCATTTGATGGTTTTCCCTTTTTTAATGTTGTGAATATGCTGAATGGGGATGGACATGAACAAGGACTAACACAAACAGGGAGGATTTTTTAATTTTTGTGCAAACAAAGCAGAGTATATGCAGAGTCAAACTTAGCCGACAATTGATAAATCTTAGACCTATGTGCATCAACTGACGATTCAAGTTTCCTTAAAAATATATTTTAGTGCGAAGCGTGAATGTTCATTTGTATGTTGGGATATGGCAAACAACAAAGAACGTAGGTCTTGTATTATGTAATTTTAAATTATATAATTTTCTAAAGCATATATTATTATTTATGATAAAACTAAATAGTAAATACAGATTTATATTGTATAGTATATTTAATATAAATAAAATTTAAAAATTATATATATATGAATTAAAATATTATGATATATATGAATATATATAATTTTCTGAAATACAAAATATTGTATAATTTATTAAATAGTACATTTAAATATTATATAATTTTAAATTTATTTTTACATTTTATTTATATGATTAAATTAAAATAGTAAAACTAAATATAATATACTTTATTATTAAATAAAAACATATATTAAATATAAGAATTAGTATTTTAAACTTTTAAACACATGAAACCATATGAAACAACAAATAGAACAGTAAGAGCAAACATCAACAAGGAGAACACCAATTTCACGTGGAAAACCCTTTTGGGTAAAAAACCACGGCAGATCAATAGCTTTCATTAAGAACAAATGGGCACCAACCCAGATTACAAAAGTGAGCACCAAGTCACTGAGAGCACCAACTCCCCTGAAGCACCAACTTTGAACAGCTGAAGCACCAACTCCAGCATGAGCACCAACTCACTGATGATTAATACAACACTGCAAATCTGACTTCAAATACAAACTGCACATCAGCTCGATCCTTTCATTGTCATTCGACATACTTCTTAACTTTTTGATATTCAAACAGAAATAAGGACTTCTCAAATACAAATCCACTAATGGAGAATGCAAAAACTGTAAATGTAATCACCCAGCTGTAGCATAACACAACCCACACTTATCCTAATATTTTTCAATGAATGTCATCAAATGGCATAACCACAACACTAAAAATCTTCAACTTCACGTCCAAAGCAACAGGAGGGAATAAATTAGAATAACCCAATTCTTTTTCAACATCAAAATGACTGGTGTGCAAGCGATTTGACCCCCAAAGGCCTGTATTAGCACAACACCATGACTTTTTCAAAAAATGAATCCTACTATGTCTTTTTACTCAGCCCGACCATGACTTCCATGCACCCCATATATACTCAGATGGCAGCATGTCTTCACCTTTTATTGACAATGAGTGGTCAGCAATATATGTGAATCCCACGAAGGCATTACTCAAAACACAATTCTCCTTTGTTCTGCCAGACCGAAGACATTCAGCAAGACACATTGAAGATCTCATTCAAATTTCTATCCAGCGTTAAGACTGCATATAGAGCACAAATATGCTCACACGACTAACCATACATAGTCCACACAGAAGATTACTCAAAAATAATCGCTTAGCTCAGAAAAAAAAATGTTAACTCCATAGGCAATGATGGAAATTGACATAGACGGCTCCACAATATGTCCAAGAATCAAAGCGGATCTTTTTCATGCACCCACACGGTAGAGTATTTTTGCTCACGTGTTGCAATAATGAATAGAAGTGCAGACGTTACAAAAGAATTAAATCGCACATCCTCACCTGTCAATGAAAGATGGATACCATATTAAAATAAAATGCCTTGTAGGTTTTAAGGTCCTGAATACATCTGCAAATATATTAATATTTAAGCCGCCTTAGAAAGGAATCAATTGAAAAATAAAGAAGCTGTCGACTATGAGCGAATAGTCAGATGAATGTGGTCTGCGCATAAGGAAATCACGACTCCATACACCATGCGCCGTTCCTCATAAAGAAGCCATTGCTGAATTTAGAAAAGCTTGACGAAAATTCTCTAGCCGCCCTTAATAAAAAAATCTGAAGTCATCAGAGCAAATCAGTCAAGGCGTTACAAAGGAGAAGACTCAACCCATTTGACAAAACAATGTTGACATGGTACTGACATGTAAATCTGATTTGGCATAAGATTTCATTTGTCATTGCATGTGACTTGGCATGTAAATCTTTGACTCCTTTGACATTCCACATGGCACTGAAACAGAAATCAATTATAAGATAGTCGACCATATTATTTGCATTTCATGAGTATCATTTGAGATGACAAGGAGGTGTCCACACAAAGACTTCAATAGTTTCGAATCTATTCCAAGGTGCATTACTCAGCACATAAAGTCATCAACCAGCTGATAAGGAGTCACAAAGAGGCTGATATACTACTGCAATTGAAGTTAATACATACTCAGCAGATATAATACCATGTCCCTATGAGGATCAATTCAATGTTAACAAACCTGTAAGCTAAAACCAAATCTTTGATATCGATGACAAAATATTCAACAATCTTTATAAAAACACTTAAATAGATAATGTTTTTAATTAATAATGTAATATATTATTATTAATAAGTAATTTAATATCATAACCAAAATATAAAAAAAAAACAGATTTATATTCACCTAATTTTTCGATTTTTTCCTTGCTGAATTCAAACTCAGACATGAACTTGTGACAGGTTTTGAGGGTATAACCCTACTTTGGAATCTCATTTTTTGCTGTTGATATTTTTTGGAATGTGTATCTGCTCTGGGTACTTAGTCTGTGAATCTTTAGGCTTATTCTACAAACTTAAGCATCCTGGCTAATTCCATAGGATTGCAGTTACAGAAAACTATTAACAGAGGAGAATTCTACTGTGAAGATAAAATTGTATTTCACCAGATCTACTTGTGTTTTTCAATTTCCTTTTTAATATAATTAGGGACAAGACTGATGCCTTTTTGGATGGCATTTCCCTACCTATGGAACTTGATAGAATAAGTTAGAAATGAGAGGACTAATTAGTAGCTTCAGGCCTTTAAAATCTCTTCAAGCTTCGTGTTGATGTGTGTTTTGTGACACACCAAACACCAGAATAAAAAGAATGCCCAAAGGCAGCTCTATCCTCTCTTGAAAAATTACCTCTTATGCTAAGATTGCCAGAAAGGTCATACGGTAATTCCAATGTTCCGTTTTGGGGGATGGACAAGCTCAATGGATGATGTGATATGCTGGTTTCACAAAGGGACCCGTGGATAGTAGATTATTCGAAGTAGGAATTATAATTGATTTGACGTTAAATGCTCTTATGTTTTTGGGATTTTCGGTTTGGAATAAAACAAAAGGAAAAGGGGGTGAGGGTGAAGAAACTAGACTTATGCAAAACTATTCCTACGAACTTAAGAGACAAATGCTGGATAGTGAAATTTAAACCAATCTTTGCTTCGCCAAGCACGGTACTACAACTAGACAAAAACGGTGCAATCTTCAATGGGTTTACGAAAGATATCCTATTACACTATACCACCATCAATTCGACCAATGCATTTAGGTAATAGAATTCAAGTCAAGCAGTTTCAATGTTCAGACTAACCTTACACATCAAATTGAAAATCATTCAATTGAAAAAGGTATGAACTAATTCCACTATTTCCAACACTATCAATCTTTCATTCATCTAAAATACTTGAAAACAAATTTACTATATTGAAGAAATCATGAAACCATGCGGGCTCATAAAAATAACAAATGCTCAACTCTGAATCCACTTATTATTTAAACAGCAATAGTAGCAACAATTTCATAAGTTTCTCCTTGAATAAATGAAATGAGTGGGGTTTATATAGGCACCCCAATTACAATGCAACGGCCAAGATTAAATTTGAGATCAATGGCCAAGATTAAATTTGATAAACCCTAACCCTAAAAAGCATAACTAACTCAAAGGACACATGGCGCAAGCAGAACAAGCCACTTGGAGTATGGAAAATGATGACACCTTGCAAATCATTCGAGCAAGTGGGAATCCAGAATGCAATTCCCTTTGGATCGCTCCCTAGCTGCAAATGTAAGAAATTGAGCTAACACAGAATCAAGTTCCTCCATTGAGATACTTGGCACAGAATCCAGTTGCACTCCGATCACGTCCAAGGTTTCCAGGCATCGAGTGAAAGTACTTTCCCATCTATCCTCCTGCTTCTGAAAGTTATCCATGAAGGTCAAAAGGGAAGACATATTATCAAGCTGATTCTCTGTAATAACCTGCACTTCCTTGAAGTAAATGTTCATCATGCTTTTCTTTAGTCCTTCTAAATCTAAGCCATTTGCATCATGATGCTCCTGTCCTGTCAATCCTTCAAGAGAAGTGAGGATTTTGAACTGAATTTTCTCAACTGCGCTCCGTATAGCAGCACATTCTTCCTTCATTCCGTCATATGTCTTCGTTTTAGCCAATAAGGAATGATACCACCTGCTGAAATCATATGAGGCTCCTTCTTCGATAACACCTTCCTGGATCAATATTTGCAAGGAAACTTCCTTTAGAACCCTCAAACGAGGTATCACTTTGTCCTGTACGTACTGGAAATCTTCCCAATTGTCCTCAACTTGACTAACTTCAGTTATAAGCAAGGCAGATCTGTCATAAGTTTGGGCGCACTTCTCTAAGAATTGCTCCATCTTTTTTGAAATATTGGTCACCCAACTCTTGGTTGCTTGACTCGTGATCCTCATAGCTTCAAGAACATCAACAGATTCTGGAGTAAGAGATGACGGTGGAATAAAAGCTTCACCTTCTTGGCGCAAAGGAGCTGTTAGCTGCTGAATGAACTCCATTAGCCTTAGATTTTCCAATTCTAACCTTTCTTTCTTCTCCTCTGTTTTATCGAACTTTTCCTTGATGGCTTTAGAAGTGTTTGCTAACTCATGGAAATCCTGATCTATCGTGGTTGGCCCAATGTCCAACGTTGTAACCTCGTAATCCATAGGAGTAATCTGATCTTTTGGCTTATCAATTTTCGGGACTGCCACCTGCAAGATCCTGGATCGTGCATCATTCCTGGTAATCTGAGAATACTTCTTAGGCTTCTTTGGCGTTTTAGCTTTGCCAATCCTCTCTAGGAAGTCTTGCATGCTTTCAATTGGTTGAACTTCATCCAGTGGTCTGGACTTTTTCATCAAACTTTCGGTCAACCAATCTGGGATAGTGGATAATTCCATCCCATCTTCTAACTGAACATCATCATTAATTCCTTTTAGAGCAGAAATTACCTCATCTCCTAGCTCTTCATTGTTCTCAAGGATCTCAGTATCTCCCGCGCCTTCAATCATCAACGTATCATCTCCTTCCAAACACTGAATGAGGGCTTGATCTTGGAGAGAATCCAACTGTTCTAACTCTTGAAACTGGATTTCTTGCCCATAGCTCGGCTCGATATCAACAATAGATACCTTTTCAATTACTCCAACTGACAAAGTACTCGAAAATGATGGATTTTCAGTCACTTTCTGTTTCTTACTCTCCAATTCTCCGCCAGCTGATTCTTTTTCCTTTATGTGAAGGTTTCCACTCACTACCTTCCTCTTGCTAGGATACGAAAGTTCATCAAGACTTTCGCCAATTGCTTCCTCCTGGCTTTCCTTATTGCTCAATGTGGCATAAGTAAGAGAAATTCCTTCTTTCCTCAACCTGCCGATCTGACTGTCAACCCATTCCCTTGAGTATGCTAAAATATCCTTCATCAATATGTTCAAATTGGTCAACTCAGGTTGTGTCCAGTTAGGCAATAGGATAGGCTTATCTTTTTCCTGTTCAAATTGAGGATGTATGTAGTCCCCGTTGTCTTTTACTTGGTCAGGTATAGGGAACAAGTCACACCTTTTTACAAATTCAACTGGAATTCTGGACCAAGTCTTCTTCCTGACTCCATTCTCGTCCACCAAGTTAGACCAATAATCTTCGATCTGCATAACATGAAGGGATTTCTTCCCGTGAACTCTCAGGTATGGATCATAATCGGACCTTGGATTATAAGTATTGAACTTATAAAATTGCAACTCTACCCTTGCTGTCTTGGCTGATTGTAATGAGGGGCAGACTTCTAGCATTTTTCCAATTGCAACCGGAAAATCAACTCCTTGTTTGTTCATTCTCGCTTGAATAGAGTCTACACATGCCAGTTGCCTTGCAACTTCGAGCATAACAATCTTGTCTGTTGGATACCGAGGAAGTCTATGCGGAGCATCCGAGAATCCATGAACTCTTATATATGTGAAGGTCGGAAACTGGATAAACCAGGATCCAAACTTGTCAAGCATCACCATAGCTTCTTTAGATTGCCTCCTTTGAACTGTTCCTTGAAGCACTCGCGTGATATACATAAGGAAGGCGTCATTAGTTATCTTAAAATTGTCCCTGTAATGTAACTGGAGCTGCGGGTAACAGTCATATGCTTTGAATTGATCTTTCCGAAGTCCAACTTCGCCTTTACAAATCAGTCCTCTATACGTGGTGAAACGTGCCAAGATATAGACCACATAAGAACTCATATAGAAGGTTTTAGTCTTCTCTAGGTTTCTCAATTGGAAATCGATATTATCACTTATTAACTTCGCCCAATTTATAGCCTCCATTCCCAATATGATCTCCTCCATTATGAAAACATCCATACTTCGAAGAAAGCTCCTTGAGAAGTTCCCATAATCTTGTTCAGCGTATGAATCATATCACTGTATTCTATTTTAAAATCCGTGCAAATTAATCTCTTCGGCAACTTGGAGCGATGTCTTTTGGGTTCCTTGATCCAGTTAGAATTGACTATATCCATACAGGATTCCTTGGCTTGATCAAACATGGCCTGTGATTCCTGTTGAGTCCTGTTCAACATTTTTCGACGATGGGGAATACCAAATACTTCCCTGACTGAGTCCTCTGTAAAGTACGCCAAGGTGATCCCATTAGGCGTTTTAATTGACCTTGTTTGAGGATTGTACCTTCTAGCACACTTGACCATTAGCTCACTGCACTGAACTGGAGGTGGAAATCCTGCTGCTTGATAAAGTCCAGACTTAACAATATTTGTGGCAATAGGCGTAGGCATTTCGTTCTGAGTGCCAAACATCCTTCTCTTGTGTTGAATTGCATTAAACTGCTCAAAGTTGGTATCTGCTATCTTCTTCCACTTCGAAGATAACTGGGATTTTGGATAAAATTCTTTGAGGACTTCCTTTACTTGAGCTTTCCTGACTCCACCTCCCACGTTCTTCGGATAAGACATTGTGCCTGTACGAAGCTCGAAGTTAGAATATTTTAACAAATTTGTAAAGAAAAGGCGATTTCTTGGCTGGAGAAAAATTAAAAATTAATTTAAAAATCCAGAACTTGATTAAAGGCTGTGTAAAGAATAAATTCTTAATGAAAATTGATCCGCCTTTATTATCTTTAAAGAGCATTCATGGAAATTTAAATAATTTTCTGGATTTTTTAAGACTTTTACTGAAGTTTTCTCCAATCTTCAATGAAAAAATCCTATTCCCTTTCAAAATCGCCAAGGATAACCTTGCAGTTGCTTGAAAAAAATCTGAAATGGAAGAGGAAAATCGAACTCTTATGTTCTGGAATCAAAAAATCCTGCTTGCAGCTGAAAAAAGACGTCTTTCTCTTGAGAGAGGTTTTGCCTGAGAGAAATTCGACTTTGCAAATAATAAAAATAAGCTCACAAGATCATCTTTTATAATAAAACCTTTCCAAATTGGCTCAAGTCGACTTCTTCTTCTCATTGGGTGTTTTTTGCTTTGGCTCAAGTCGACTTCTTCTTCTCATTGGGTGTTTTTTGCTTTAAAAACGGAAAAAGCAATCTTATCGTGATCTTTGACTTTTCAAACAAGGCGTCCCTTTCTCATTAATTGATAACTTTCAAAATGAAATTTAAGTTATCTAAAATTTCTTGCCTTTTGGTAAAATTCGACCCTCAAGTGGACTTTTTACTTTTCAACTGGAATTTTCACTTACCAAAGTGATTTTGCCTTAGAAAATTTTCGATTCTTTCTTGAAAAATTCGACTTTCAACTGGATTTTTCCACTTCCCAACTGGAATTTCACTTCAACTTAAATTTCCTAAAGTCCAGTTCAATATTTCATTTGCCTTAGTCGATTTTCACTTTGTCCAACTGGAATTTCGAACTCTCCAACTGGATTTCCTTGTAGAAGGCGAATTTTCTCAAATAGATTTCAAGATTTCTCTTTGATAAACGGATTTCCCAACTGGATTTTTTGAAGATTCAACTGGATTTTTTAAATGGCGCACCTCTTCCAGACTTAGGCGAATTTTATCATGATTTGCTTGCTTTTTATTTGATTTTTCAATGATTTTCTCTCAAAGGCGCGATTTTGTCCAGTTGATTTTTCTACCTTTGCATGCGCCTTTTCTGCTTTTCCTCACCTTGCATGCGCTTTTCCTGCTTTTGCATGCGCTTTTCTCATGATTTTTTCGATTTTTCAAGGCCTCTACCTGATTTTTGCTTGCTTTTTAGTTCCAAAAATGTAAACTTTCGACCCCACTGCCAGTGACACCTAGCACTTTCTAAAAATAGAAACTTACTAAAAATAGAAAAAGCAAAAAGCAACTTTCTAAAAATAGTAAATTCTAGATTGGTCCAAAAATGCCAAAAACGAAAAAAGCAAAAAAGCAAAAAAGCAGAATCCCTAAAAAATAGGAAGTGTTAGAATTGAGCGAAAGCACAGGCGATCCTCGTTTGCAGGGTCCTCTAAGCACTTCTATGACGTTTACGTTCAGTTTTAGGCTCAAACTCCCAACTTGGCTCGGATGATGACATCAGACTTTGATATGGAATTCCCAGATATCAGAGACTATGAAATTGCTACTCAAAGCTAAACCCTAAGAGCAAACCAGCGAGGGTCCCCATTTGCAATGGGGCGATGTGTGAAAAAAGGTCACAACACTTCCCTGAGAAAATCTTTCATTTGGACGTGGTGAAGGCAAACTGCTGTTTCAATTGTTACCAATGTCTGCACCTTGAGTGGTTCAGCAACAGGGCATAAGGAAAATGCATTTCCAAAACAGAACTTGTGAACATCCAATGGGATGTCCAGTCAAATACATGTCTAGCGGTGTAGCCATAAAACACTGCAAAGGAAAGAATCTAAGCAGAAAGTCCAGCTATTCATCTGCTCCAGTGGTGGGTCCGAATCCCATCTTTGGAAGATCTTTTACCTTAGGATTCATCCAGTGGAGGGAGGTTTATCTATTTTGAAGAAAGGTTTGGTTTCCAGTTCAGAAAGTGTAAGGGGGGATGGTCCTCTTGGTTGGGTGAAGATGTAACAGCAGCAGATTGCAGGTGGTGGTGCCACACAAGCAGCCTCTCTGTCTGAGGCCCATTACTATTGGCAACCAGCAAGTCTTCTTTGGTTGTCCTGTATGATAAGGGTGTTAGTGGTTGGGCAGTGCATGTGAACCATTTGCCTCATATATATGTGTGTGCAGACTCAGCCTTTTAGGTGGAGATGTCAAATGTCTATTGTTTCCACACTTAATATCCATCATGGGTGGCGATGCGACACAAGTAGCCTCTCTGTCTTAGCCCCATTATTTTTGGCAACCTGCAGGTCTTCTATGGTTATTTTGTATGACAAGGGTGCTTGGGGTTGGATATTCTTTATGATATATATTTGTGCAGACTCAACCTTTTGGATGGAGATGTTGAATGTTGAATGTATATTTATTTCCATACATAATATCCATCATGGTTTAGAATGACTGGTTTGCTGGAGATGCTACTGTTTTGTTAGTTTGATGGATTTTGTTGCTCTAAGCCTGAACAGTGTTGCTTTCTATCTTCTTGTAGCTTTGTTATTTTGCTTGTCACCCATGACATTGCATAGCTTGTTTCTTTCTTTGTTTATAACTGATAGCTTGCAGTATTTTGTTTGGTAGATTTTTGAACTGCTATATTAGCAGCAAATGTCTTTCTGGCACGCACTATGGAATATGCTAAATGACCTTTAGGTGTGAGAATTGGTCCCAGGATTGAGTTCAAATTTACTTACAAAAAAAGATTTTGACCAATAGCAGTTGTGATCGTGTTTGAGCATAGCAACAACTGCCAACAGCATTGACCTGAACAAGGGTTGTGTCCAGCCATGAGGGTTGCTGTGTCTCTCAAGTGCCATGCCCACAAAGGTAGGCCTGAACATATGTATAAGTTTTTATTCATTTGGTTATAAACCTTATGATACAAAGTTTTGAATTTTCAAATCAAAGTTAAAATAATTTGTAAACAATACAAGGGAGAAAAACAAATATATATTCACATCACAATTTGATTTTTTTTTTTATCATTACTATTAGTGAAGAAGCATAATGGAGCTTACCAAGGTTGCCTCTTGTTGATTATGCAAACCAACGGCAGAATAGTTTAGTTTATGAATTACTAAAGATTTAATTTGGAACGAACTTGAAGGTCTTTTCTTAAGAAAATGGTATAAGGAGGTTTAGAACAAGTAGTTATACTATCAAAAGTGAATGTTTAAAGGAAAAAATGATGAAGTCTCTTGCCTTGTAACCATTTGAAACTATTTGTAATCAAGTTAAGCATTCCAAGAAAGAAAGGAAGATTAAAAATGTGGGATGTGAATCTTATTATTTGTAAGTGCTCCCTATTTTAGTGCCCCCATCTTACATTTGATCATCAAATATATAAATTTTTAATGGTTGCATACTTGATTTTATCTTTTCCATTTTGTGACACCTCCCAAATTTATTTTCCTCTTACAATTGAGACCATGAAGGGCACTTTGTTAGAATGTGGACTTCTAGTCATTTTTTGTAAGAAATTAATTGTATTAAATGCCTAGTTCAGGAGGATGGAGATGATGCATCCATAGTATAATAATCTATGTTATCGAATCGACAGTAAATCCTTGCGTACCCGAGTACAATGTGTTTCCAAATTGGATTCAGGTACAAAACGCCAATGGAATCGAGCAGGGTACATGTTTTTTGAGGTGGGTTCGTTTAGAGTCATCAACAAGCGTACCTGGCCGATTCCAACTATTACAAGGTGTTTTCACAATGATTCCAGCGGCGGATGAAAATTTCAATTGATTTTGTTTAAATTTTTTACCATAAACATATGACCAAAACCCTAAATAACAATATTCTTCATTGTATTTTCGCAAGCAATAGCATATGAGGAAGAAATGGTCATTGATGACATGGTTAACCTAGGTTGCATTCGTGTCATGGGAAAACAACTATATCTGTTCAGGTCACATTTGTACCATTTCTCTTGCTTTTCTCTATGCTCGTCATCAAATCTTCCTAGCCATGTTTTAATATATCTAGACTTCCAACCATTCGAATAGCCACCTCTAGTTGGGATAACAATTAGAATGTTACATTCAAAGATTTTTTTTTCCTTTCTTTAATCAAATTTAAGACTATAGGATTATTAAAGTTTTAACTTTAATTTTAGGTTTTTAATTTATTAAAATTTTACTAAATTTAATATTGTTTATTATTATTAATCTTACAATTATTTTTTAATGAATTTTTTTTTATGCGGCAAGGGTGTCCCCGCGACTCAGCCCAGTGGCCCAGCAGTCCATACCTAGATATTGGTTATATTAAATTATATTAATTAGTATTAAATTGATATTATATATATATATGTTATTTTATGAATGTCGTATTAAGTAATATTTGTATTAGTAGGTTTCAAGAATAATTGTATACAAATATAATGTGATATACCTATTCGCAATATAGTTCTACTTCAATTTTTTTAATATTTATTATTAATATTTAACATGTTTAAAAGTAGATCCCCTACCTGATTTGGTAACTTAGATAATAATCTATATGATGGAAAGCTGATTTCTACCATCATAGCTGAAAATGTATATGTTCTTTCAAATTATAAAGTTAAACATTCATTATAAGATGGGCATAGACTGAAAACTTCCTGAGTACTTGCCAGAAAATATCATATACCAACCATACTCGCTTACACTGAGATTTTCCCAAGATTTACCTAGTTAATGAATTTACAATTTTTTTTAATATGCTGAGTGGCTGAGTCCGAAATCAAAATTGGGTTTGCTGAGTTTTTCCGAGTTGTAAATTTTAAAACTTTTGATCAATATTTTGACATTTGCAGTGTATGTGTAGGAGTCGCATCATCAACATATTTGATATGTTAGATTTCTAATCATTTCTCTCCTTTGTACTTGGGATGAATCTCACATAGCCAAGTGAGTTAATAGTTTGCAGTATTGAAGCAATGTTGTTTGTGTAATGTTCCCTTTTTGGGATAACCTAAATCTGCCCTAATTTGTCAATTCCAAGTGATTACCTTGGTTTTGGGGATGTTTATAGAATGGGTAGGTTCCTGCAAAATAGAGTTAGAGAATATTCACAAGACAATATTTAGCCGTTAGGCTATTTACGTGGGGAGACCCCACCGGGATCTCCTTTAGTCTGACCCCGTCGGGGATGTAGTATGATTTAGTGAATCGGCATCTTCTTGCGCCAAACCTGCCATGCCAAGCATTTGTCATACCCGTCACATTGCCTAGTCCAATTGGCGGATTTATGCGTGACTTAACGGCATCCGTCCCAGGCTGGATGCGTCAGATCTGCTTGGTGGAACGTCAAATTAGTTGCCGCAATGTAAGATCTGAGGTCGCGGGCATTGGTCGTAGTTTTTTAATTTTTAGCCTATCGGCTATTATGTTGCCCATTAATATTGTGCAACTGCTAGTAATTAGCATGCATGTAAGGAAATCAAAGAGAACGCAGTTAGAGATACAACTACCTCTTGACCTGCAAATATGTTAGTAGACATTTATAAAACAAGACAGCATTTTATAAGCATATTGAATCTTCTTTGGGTTTTCCTAATTCATCCTTCCTTGAGTATGATAGTCTGATAGGGTGCTCAAGAAACCCTAGGCCCAAGAGCAGTATGCCCTTCTTGGCCCCATGTGGCCCTTGCCATCCATATGGAGTGGTGTGCCTAGTGTCCTACCATCGTTCCTCTGTACCAGAACCATCATTGCTCAATCATATTGAGAGGTTGAGGGTGCAGCTACAGCAGGGTGTCCTGGATAGTCATTTCCTCTAAGCCCAAGAGCAGTACACCCCTCTTGGTCCATGTGGCCCTTGCCATCCATATGGGTGGTGTACTTAGAGGGTGACCCACATGCTGTTTCCCCTCCTCGTAGGCCCTTAACTCCCCTATCTTGACTAGTTATTACAGTCAGACCATATGAATATTATCCATAGTGTAGACACACAGATTTACATATTAAATCAATGAACAAATCCATCACTTATGTTGAACAAGATTGACAACTCAGATTTATACAGGTGCACAATTAATCATGATCAATAAGTATTGAATCTTCTGCAGACTTATGATGCATACCATGCTTAAATACATAACTTGCTCATCTTTCAGTTTTATATTGTATTCACAAAATAACACACAAAGCATACTACAAGATCATAAAATATATATATACATACATAATCGCAGACCCTAGTTTAGTTAGAGCATACCACAGAAAATAACAAATATAAATATTAGACATACAACAGCATACAATTATAATGAACTTACCACAGTTTGCTGCTCCCTTCTTGTGATCAGATTTTGAGGGAATATGGTCCTCTGTCAAATTATATTATTTTCTCTACATATATAGACTTTAATTATTCTTTTAAATGAAAGATACTTACCTTTGATCTGCTGTAACCTTCTTATTCTCCCAGCCACGATATATCCGTGATGAACTGATTCTTAGAGAATGTCTTTTATAAATGATTTGCCGTTCATGATATAGTTTCTATTTTTATCCATTCTTTCCTGATTATATATTCCATTTCTGCTGTCTTTCTGAGGGCAGACCATTATTTCCTCTTTCCCCTTTGTTGATTGTATCCACTGCAATAATCAGAAATATATTTCTTATTTATTCTTTTCCTTTTATATCTCTTTTAAATGTGTATCTGCCTTTATTAGATCTGAATATATCTTCTTATATTCATATGACTGCTTTACTTTCCTATTTCTCAGAAAATATTCCTTTAATCTCTTTATTATATCTGCTGCTTTTCTGAGGACAGTTTATTATTTATTTTGAATGCCATTCCCTTGATTGACCCTAATCTGTCCTTATTAACTGCTGATGTACTCAGAAATATGTTACAGATTACTTCCTTGAATGCCGATGTATTTCCCTTATTCATCCTCCTTGGTCTGCATATATCTATCGTTATATTTCTTATTCCCTACATTCGATCTCCTTTTTTATATCTATATGTATAAAAGGATACATCTTTTGAAGAGAGATATCCAAAAGTCACAACCTTTTGTTAATACTAAATTGTTGCCGTGTAAAAACTTTTATTACTGTTTTTAATTCACCTTTTATTTATTTATTCTTTGAAAAACATGAGTGCTATCTTTAGAAATGGAATCGCTGCACCCGAATATTTGTTGCCTAACATAGCCGCTGCTTTTATAATGAAGTGCTTCTCTTCATTAGTGGTGATCACTGCCTCTTTCTTACCTTTATCGCTGCATAATTGGTATACATTTATTTTGTATTATTTATATTTATTATTTTATTTTTATTGTTTTATATTATATATATTTGTTATTATTCCTATTTTATATATACTTTAGTATTATATATTATGATAATGATATTTAAATTATTAGTATTTATATTTTAATATTTACAATATTATATTTGTTAATTATAATTATAATATTACTTTACAATAATTATAATTATATTAATAATAAATTGTTAATATTCCTCTTTGTATATTTTAATATGTATTTCATTTATTTTATATTTCAATGCTTTGTATCTCAGTGTCACAATTCTGGGGACATGACAGTTTGATGCTGTTTTTCTTGCTTAGGGCAATTCGGTTAGTGCTTTCTTGTGGAATATTTTTAATATGTATTTGTGTGATGGCAACAAATTCTAACTTACTTGTAACGTAGAAGAAGCTAGAAATAAAAGCAGTTCAGGGAAAGTTTCACTTTCACAAGGTTTGTATCAGATTGTCCAAGTGTTGTTTGCAACATGCAAGCGATTCAGAGTTACCAGGATTAAAGTTATAAAGGAAACCATAAAGACTGTTTTGAATGCTGCTGCACAAAAGGCTTTGGAGTATCATATCAGGGGGAATGGGAAACTGTGAGAAGGGATGGTTCAGTTCTCCTACAGCAGAAAATCAGGATATTTGGATAGGCATGTAATAAGGCCATCCGATATTTATATATTTTAATTGAGTTAGATCCCCAAGAGGACAATTTCCTTGAAATACGCGATACTATATATCTATCTCCAATGTAGCTTTCCAGGATGATCTTTGAGATCCTAGTGATGTGCAGCTATATCATAGTCATTACTATCTGTTGATATATGCGAGACCTGAAAACTGAAAAGTAGATGGGGGAGAGATCAGTGCAGAATATCGTACTGCTTATGTTAAATCTTCTCTGAGCCACATTTTTGGATTCTAGAGCTTTTTATTACTTTGTGAGATGCATTTTATCAGTTCACAATCAGATTTGAAGTTAGGTTGAACTTTCCTTATCCATTGTTTATAGAAATTTGCTATGTATCATGCCTTGCACTTTTAACTGTAATATCCAGCTGTAACTGGTTCCCATACAGGCACTTCTTGAATGTGAAGAGGAGGCTTTAGATTTCAGTGGAGACATTGGTGCTATTGGTCGGTTGGTTGTATCTAAAACGTCTTCTGAAGATCATGAAATTTTGCTGGACCTCAAAGGTAATAATTATCTTGAGTCTCAGCATATATTCTTGTTCAGTTTGGTGTTTATATAATTTGATATATATTGTTTAAATTTACTGTTTTAGTTGGTGGCTATTAGCCAGTGAAATGTCAAATCAACTACGAAATTAATTGTAATTATATTAACATCCAAAAGAGCAAATGAGTTTATAGGACCTTAAAACTAAAAACTATATTATGATGTAGGTTTTAAGTGCAGAAAGAGTGAAACGTGAGTAGCACATTCAAATTCACTGCACTGCAGATTCTTGTTTTTTGTAAGTCTTGCTTCTTTAAAGAGTGCTGGCATAGAATCAATTCTCAAGATGCTGCTATTTTAAGCTCGAATGTCTTTATGAAACACTAAATGCAAGTTGATTCATGACTAAGTGCTATTTTGTTCTACCACCCTTGAAGTGCCAAAAAGGCATAATAATTCCTCTCAATCTTCCCTGCGTGTCCCCTCAATCTGTCCTTAATTAAGCTTTTTAGTGATGCTTACATGTGTGGTTGAATTCTTTGATTCTGCGTTATTGTTTCCTTGCACATTCCTTTGTTCACATGGTCAATACAAACTTTTCTTGTAAATATCTTTTGATTGATAAATGAATATTTGGGTAATGCATCATCTAATCATCCAGTTGTGATGCTTCATCCAAGTGTGACCTTTTGTAATAATCTCTTCATGTGCTACCATTGCAGGCCATCTATTACCCACCACGGCTTCCGTTTTCTTTAAGTATTCTTCGTAGGTAGATCATATGTGCTATCTTTAAAGGAAAAGTGTATGTTTTTGTCATTAAGGCCTTATAGGGCACTAACTCCTTAATTATGAAGTTATTTTTGATCCAGGTGGTAGTTTAAATTATTCAGGTGATAGTTCAAGACAAATTTCTGACATTTTATGAAAGTAGATATTTTTTCTGTATTTTTAACATTTTCATATTTGCATTTTAGGGCCCTCCGTAGCAGAACTTGCCCCTAGGAGTTTGTGTGGATGACCCTAAAGGATGGCCTAGCTGCTTTTGGGTTCATCAAAAGCTTGTTAATAATATAAGCTTTCCATCACTAACCTAATCTTTCCTATGCGTATCAAAGTTTCCAATTCTGAGCTACAGTCAAGGAGTTATTATTGTAACAAGTGCTACCAGCAAATCTCATACCAACGGTTAATATCTGTGTTTCTATTTCCAGAAGGGATATGTGTCATGATATAGGGTCAGGTTTAGGGGTGGAGCTCCTACCACCAATACCAAATTAAGGCCTTCAAGGCCACATGGACCTTATGGTGCATGCCTAATTTCAAAACTTTATCAATTTGAACCAAGCTCCAAACCCTTCAAAAAACACAGGTTTCTGAGCTATAAAGTAGTTATTGGGTATTTCATCGTAAGGCCACATGAACCTTAGTGGTGGCATGCCTAATTTTGTAATTTAATTACTTTTAACCATGTCCCAAAACCCTTCAAAAAACAACTTAATTTCATGCCTAATTTCATAACTTAATCACTTTTAACCAAGCTCCAAACCCTTCAAAAAACACAGGTTTCTGGGCTATAAATTAGTATAATAGGTGGTGGCCGTTTGAATTGAAAACTATGGGGAAGAGACAAAAGTTTGAACTTGAGAATCCAGCATTCAAAGCTCCATTAGAAAAAATATTTGCTTTAGGCCAAATGGCTAAGGTTCCTCCAAAAGTTTGAGGGAATGAACAAAGTTTGTTCAAAAATTTGTTGAAATTCTACAGCCCATTTTCTTGACTGTCAAGGGCGTCAACATTGAAGTAATCTTTGGAGTCATTAGCCGCTTCTTTGAAATCCCAACAATAGTTTTGGTACGGGACCAGGCACGGGTACAGGATACGGGTATGTCTGTATGGCAATTTTCTTCCTTGGGTATGGTATGTTTGGGTATGGCTGTATATATATCTATATATATGCAAAAAAATTAAAAATATACAGAATTGTAAATACATTTGATAGTATGATATAGTATACTTCATCAATCATCAGTCATCAATTCATCATTGAATCATTGATCAATGGTAGTGATAAAGATAAATGCCAATTGATAGTTCAAAATTTCAATATTATGTCATATATCATAAATGTCTAAAGTCATGATTCAAATGAAGATCATTACAATTACAAACTTACAATGATAATAGGGATCTGACGGTAAACCATCTAGTTATTACAATATTGTATTAATGTCGATGTTTATACTGAAATGAATATTTTATAAATCCACTAAATTGGCAAGCAACATTTAGGAAGCTGATAATGAAATAATACCTTTGAAATTAATTTGAAACCCAAGCTAAAACAGATCACAAACTGCTGCAACAAAAAAAGGATGATCCTGATTGATATATGACTGAAACTCAGTATAGGTATGGCCTGAACAAACAGACAAATAAGTTGTACAAAGGTGTTTAGATGCATCAAATCAATCAATGATAGGTTGCAACCCTCCTAGAAACTCTGATGCTTCTTCTAAAAATTGTTATAGAATATTGCACCATAGGAAATTAATAATTTTTGCACAAGCATATTAATTTCGGTGAGTCAAATTAACATTTTCTGCTTGGGAGTGTTTGGGAGCACCTTGAGAGTGCTCTGGGAGTGCC
>VDFB02004694.1:0-18926 GCA_007258455.2 Sequoia sempervirens | reverse complement strand
GAGTGATCATGAGGGTTTGAGATATGATGGGTGTGATAAAGGTGGTTGGAGTGATTGAGGTGATAGGAATGGTCAAAATGACTGAGGTGATAGATCCTTGGGAGACCATATTTTTATTTGTCAGGATTGATGTTGTCATTTGATTAGATACCATCTGTTGATGTGATGTTGATGGTATATTCAAAGGATTTGATGTGATTGCTTGATTGGTGTTAGGTGGATTGATTTGGATGGAGTGATTGGTGCTAGGTAAAGGGGGAAGCCCTAAACCAAGGAATGATGTTGATATGGGTAATGGTGGTGGAGATGTCTCTTGGCGCAATGACTCAACTATTTTGGTAAGTGTAGCAATTTGATCTCACCAAATTTGATCTTGATTTCCATCTTGACTCCCTTGATACAGTTGATTTGGTTTTTGTTCAAGCAAATTTGGGATGCATACTTATGTTTTTTGAATGGGATCATGGAAAAATTGATTTTGGACAATGTTCTGACTTGGGATGATGTTCAGATTTGGCATGATAGGTTGAAATTGAACATTGTTGATGTTGGGAATCACATTGCTTTGTTTTAGGTAACTTTGATTTTGCATGGTGTTACCTTGACTTGGATTAATACATGGATTTGTTAACATCTTGTTTAGACTTTGAAAAACATTCATATGATTTGCAAACATATCCATCCCAAATTTTACCAAGTTTGGACTCAAAATGTTCATGTTTGGTAAAGTTGTACTTGGTACATTCTCAGTTGGCATGTAGGGATTTGATGAGATGATGTTGTTTGTTTGAAGGCTCATGCATTGATTGTTCGGTTGATAGACTTGTAGTTTTGGACTTGGATTTAAATCCACCATCGGGAAAGGTGTTCCTAACTTTTGAATGGGCATACTCACATTTTTTGTACCATTGAGGTTTGTAGGAGATAATGATCCCATGTACGGATTGTATAAATGCGAGTTTTGATAATCAATCGGTATTGTAAGGCTTTGAAAGTTTAGTTGATTTGGATTACTCATAATGTATGGATAAGGTTTATATTCCATGTTCTTCTTGTGTTGAGGTCTAGTTTGGACCGTAAAATAAGGATCAATTTTTAAGAATGTGGGAGGTGAACCTCTAATTCTTTTGGTTTGATCTAAACTCTAGGTACAAAAAAGAAAGTCTAAGATTTTAAGGATGAAAAGGATGGTGATGAGATATGAAAGATGGATGATTGGTGAATGATTGGAACTCTTAGGAAATCTTGAAGAGGATTCTACACTTTAGCACTTGGATTGATGTTTTGATTTGATTTGGATTGGTTTGACTTGATTTGGATAGTGAACTCGTAAAATCTAAGAGGTTGGATATTGTCCTAGAGTAAATTTATCCACAAGATGCTAATTTGACTAAATGTGTAAATAAGGATTCATCTAGACACACCTAACCAAACAAGATGATTTTGATTTGATTTGATTTTGGATTTTGGATAGTGAACTCATAAACCACAAGATGTTGGATGTTATCAAGGGATAGACTTATTCACAAGGATTGATAATTTGACTAAATGTGTGAAGAAGGATTCATCTACACACCTTTAATCAAACAAAATGATTTTTATTTGGTTCAAATGATTTTCCCAAAGTTTAGCATGAGGGATTTTTTCAAGATTTCCAAGAATTGTTTATGAGGTGATTTTTATTTCGATGTTTGGGAGATGGATGAAATTTTTGATTTTGATCCTAAGAGACTTAGAAAGAATTTGTTTACTAGACCAAGATATTGAAGAACATGCCTTTCTCTAAGAGTAGTTCAAACCAAAAGACCAATGTTTTCTCAAAAGATGATAAAAAGATAAACAAGCATATGTGTGGGGTTCAATTTGAGTTAATCTTTGTTAATGACTTGCTTTTACCACAAACACACTTCTTGTTTAGTTTTCAAACTAAATGTCTATGTCTCAATTCCTTTTCGTTCCACAAGGTCCATTATGTGAAAATCAAGGTTTCAAGAGCATAGTTTCCTATTGTTGACTTTGAAATGAACAAATCGATATATAGGTCTTAGTGTTTAGAAGCCTTCTAGGGATAAGAAACCCTAGGGACAAGCAGTAACACGTGGAATTTTCAAAGGTATTTATTCCTCTCAAAGAGTTTGAAATTTTGATGATTTGTTGGATGTTGGTTTTGATGTTTTGGATCCAAGCACTGTGTTTTCAAACTGACTCACACGCAATATAACATCCTAGCTCAATTGGTATGTTTTTCTTGGTTGGCTTGCCTCATGCCCTTCATAGTAGAAGAGATGATTTTACATGCAACCAAGGAAAAAATATAAAGGTATGTTAAGAATGAAGTCTTAACCTCTATATTTTAACCAAGATCGGACATGGCAAGTAACTTCTTGGAATCTAAGTTCCAATGCACCACTTTGATAAACTCATTGGATGGACTGGTTTGGTTACTACAAACAAGGGTTTTAGTTCAGATTTTTTGTTCGTGGAGATTGACTCATAGGCGAGAGTCCCTTTTCGATCCATCTCGTCGGAGTCAACCACCAGATACTAGCGTTTACTCAGTACCCACATTTATATCCTAGTTGGAAATACTCTTGGGTTCAGAGTGTTACCGGTTGGTCATTCTCTTGGGTGAGTCTTTTTCCCCAAGGTAGGTTCTCTAAGATAAGACAAAAGCAGCAAACATATTCATAGTTTGGTCAACCTTCATTTAGAAACAAAGGGAGAACATATGCAATAGGTTTACTCCCACTCGCAAAGTGTTTTGTTCAATTTTAAACCCAAAATGAAGTGTGGAGGTGATTACTTTATCTCAACCTAAGATCATAAAAAAGATCTTTTGATCCTCAAGATCACTGTGAAGCGCGAGAGAAGCGCATACGTCCTTTTCGATAATGTTAGTTTAAGTAAGCAATCACGAAAACGAAGTTGCACATGTTCATTTTAAGTCCACAAACCAATGATTTTGATTCATTTTAAAGCACCAAAAGGAGATATGAAAGTTGCCTTTGTTCAATTTGTTAACCTCAAATGAAATCTAGCCAATTTGTCTAAAGTTTATTTTAACCCCTTTGCAATGAAAATTGAAAGCTTTTGAAGTGTTCATTTTAAAGCCCAAAACCAAAGATGAGTTAGCCTAAAATAGAAAATTAAGGCGTAAGACAGAATCTCCAAGCATTAAAAAATGCTTTTGAATTTCAATTTTGATGTTCAGTTTATCCCCAAGTTCCTTCGAAGATCTCTTGCAAGCTCCTTGTGTAACAAAATGCTCCTCGTTTTTCCTATAAAAAAGAAAGAAGACAATCATATGAGGATTATTTAATTAAAATTATTAATTTCAAATAATAAATTGATCTCAATTGTAAAAGATTAATGATTTTTTAACTAATAAATGACTCATCCCTAAGAATCTTTGTTTTTCACAATCTTTTCACAACATTAAAGCCTTTAGCTAAAATATTTATCTAACAAAGACCAATGCAATCCAAAATCAGACAATTTATGCAGTGATTAAATGTAGCCAATCAAAGATTTGGTTCCTTTATCATTATGCCATTTCGGTTCTCATTGACTTATCTTGCAAAAAAAAAGCCATAAATGAGTTAGAAACATAAATATTAATGATAGGAAGACTTGCCCACTCCACACAGCCAGTCTTTAATGATGGAAACAACAATATGAATACAATGATATTTATGAGAAAAGCAGGGATATCAATGAGAACAACACATACAAAGCACACTACTGTGTAACAAAGCACGTTTTCCTTCCAGACAACAAGTACATTGAATACCTTTACTTTAAGAAGGAAATCTGTTAGATTCTTTCCAATAAAGAATTGTCATAAAATCTTTTGCAAAAGTAAATCCAATATATAAACGTTGATGAAAAACAACATCTGGTAAAAAAATTTAAATAGAAGAGTTTGATCTATCCATGCATTTAAATGTTACCAATAACCTAACCATGGTACATAATAGAAGGATGATGAAACTTTTAAATGTCCCTATTGCAATTAATTCCGCTCAATCCCCTAATTCTGACCATGGAGTAAAACGTCCTTGTTTTCCATTAATGCTACTCAAAACTTTCAACAAAAATGAAAGAAACTAAAGATGATGATCAGCTGCAATAAATCCCACATATTCTTATCCTTTGATGTGAGAAAGCGAGAGTTTGGAGGATCTGGGACAACGCACCTATGAGTGGAATACTTGTACGTTACCAAGAAAATTTTCACACAACGAACCTTTATTGCTGCCAGCTATACCCGTCAGGCAAAAATTAATTCTATCTTTGAAACAACGACTTGTCAAATTATACATGATAGCAATCTAAGCAACTACTTTTCTTCAAAGAGATGTCAATGGGATCCATTAATAATAGCTTCTCCCTCAATATTTCTGTGTGATTGGAAGATATGACATCATCCTTCGGCCTTTGCTAGCATCGACTATGCCACAAAATGAGTTTGTTAAAAAGGCTTTTGAATCCTTTAAGCAAATGCAATTGTCAGGTGTAAAGCTGAATTCCTCAACCTTTGCGCAACATCCTCCCTATGAAGCTTAGTGAAAGGGACGAATATTCATCAAAACATAAAGTATGAATGAATAATGCTAATAGTTAGAAATGCACGGAGACATGTATGCAAGATAGGGAAGCATAGATAAGGCACGTGAACTCTAAGACAAAATGCTTCAAAGTACTATGGTCTCATCGAACGCCATGGTTGTAGCATAAACACAAAATGGATTTGTTTAGGAAAAAAAAAAAAAGCTTCAGAAAATTTCAAGCCAAAGCAATTGGCGGGTGTAGAGACAGGCTCTTTGTTCGTTCCAGCATCCTCCCTGCTTGCGCACAAATGGTAGCGACCATAAATGTTAAAAATAAAACTTTCAAGCTAGCGCATTTGGCAAGATTAAAGCCCCAATGCAAAAAAGAAAGCTTTCAAAGCGATGCAATTGGGAGCTTTAAACTCGCGCCCAACCATTTTAAAAAAAAGCTCTCAAATTGATGTAATTGGCAGGTGTACAGCTACGCCCAGCAATCTATAATCAACATCTTATTTTCCTGTACCAAAATGGAAGATGTGCCTGGTTTTGACAAAATTTTTTTAAGAAAATATGTAAGATAGATTGATGGTAATGAGTAAATGATGCTTCTTTCCTATTTGTCAATGACGCCTCAAAGGGATGTTCTCTCATGGAATGCGTTGATTGCAGGATATGCATGAAATGGATTTATTGCAAAAGACATAAGAAACTTTCAAGAAAATTCTCTTGTCAGGTGTAAAACTAGACAACACAACCTTTGACCAACATCCTCTCAGCCTGCGCTAAAACTGGCATTTTGTAAAACTGCCTATGCCACAATGTAAGAATAAAGAGGTCACATGAACCTTTTGAAAAAATGCCTCATCAATGTGGTCAGGGGCAAGATTTTGCATTGAATATTTCCTCTCTCAAAATAGAGCGAGACAACATCAAGTTAGAGTTTTGAGCAACTAAAGGCTTTAGGAGCAGGTAATAAAAAAAAACAAAATGTTGTAGACATAAACATAAATCTTTCTAAAGTGTGTGGATGTAAACAAACCGTTTAAAACAAATGCTTCAGAAGCCACATATCCAGAAAAAGAATCGAATGATGCTTAAATTTTGATCACTTTTCTACCTAAAAATATTTTAAACATAAAAATGTTGCCCATAAAATCTCAAACAAAAAACACAGTTCATAAAAATTTGTTTACAGCTGAACACATAAATTTACAAATTAGAAAAACAATGGTCATAGCACTATCCTCTTGCAAAAGATGATTGGACAGCAAGATTATATTTATAAGCATGACAAAACTTCTATACGTCAACTCATAGGCCCTCCTTCTAGTGCCATATGTGAGCAAGATTTTTGCCTGGCTATCCAAATCAACACAACATATTATTAGTCAAGTTAGCCAAAAACAATAATCAAACTCCCTATGAAGTTCTTAATCACATTAAGAAAAGGAAACATGACAAAAAAAATTACAAAGAAATCATAAGCATGTAAACCTATCTAAAATGGATTTAACCATCACTTCATAGGGGGATTGGTGATATTGTGGAAAATAGCCCTTTCCCAACCCCTTTGGATAAGTTGAATGATGAAATTGCTTTAAAGATGATATGAAATGCTAAGAAGATATGATATGGATTCAAATGACAATGATCCATTTGTGCATGAGATTGTAGATCAAGTTGTGGAGAAAGATCTAAAGATTTTGGAGGATTGATACAATAGAGAAGCTCTTTATTTATAGCCAAGAAGGATAGAAGAATGCCAAATATGGAGGATGTGGGACTAAAGATAAGCCAATGATAAAGCGCCACTTGTCAACTTGTGATAGGTTGAGGAATAAGCACATTTTGGTCAATGTGCCAAAGAGGGGGAGATTAAAATTTGAATTTGAGAGTTAAATGCTAAGTGGGGGACATGTAAGAGGGGATTTATTGCCATATTGGAAGGGACAAGTCAACTTTCTTTTCAAATTCAAACTTGGAGAATATTCCCAAAAGATGCCATGTTGATGGAAAATGATGAATTAATAAATCAATAAATTGATTTATTTGTGCAAGTGGGAAAAGCTAGAGGATGTGATGGGTGATTAGATTAGATTAACTTAGACGATGATTAGATGCTTTGACCCATTTGACTTAGATTTTAGGGATTTAAACTAAATCAAAGGGAGATGAAAGGTGATTTCAGATTTAATTAAATGAAGGTTTGATTTATTTAATCAAGGAGGGTGATGTTAGGATCAAATTAAATAAAGTTGATTTATTTAATTTGAATTGATGACTTTAGGAGATTGATCAAATAAACTTGATTTATTTGATGAATGGATGAATATGACCTAATCAAATGTGTGATGTCAATTTCACGTGTCTACAGTTATGATAAAATTATGGCCGTTGGATGAGGTTGGAGTGATTTTTCCTATGAGGTCAAGTCCCCATTGCAAAAAAGGCCATGGTGTGATCATTGGCTGCAATTCTTGAGCTAGAGCATGAATCAGATCCCCATATTATTGACACTGGATGCATTTCTGCACATACTAATAAGCTTCTTTTTCCATGGTTGGCCAATAGTACCCCATCCTCAACAGTTTCTTAGCTAAGGTCATACCACTAGAATGGGACCCACATATGCCATCATGTACTTCTATTAAAGAAGTTAAGGATTCCTCTTGGTTAAGACATTGTAGTAATGTCCCTTTGATGCTTTGATAGTAAAGGGTATCACCTAGGATCACGAATCAGAATGCCTTTTTGACAAAGGTCTTTCTAAGGTTTGGGGTGATGTTTGATGGAAGGGTTCCTCTGTTAAGGTAAGTAAAGATATCATGGTACCACGGGGATCCAAGACCAACAATGACACATGCGAATTCAGATTCATGGATTTCAAAAGTTGGTATGAGAAGCTATTCTACCGAGAATTCACATTGGAGGATGTTGTTTGGCATGTCTAGTAGTGATCTGATTGTTGCCATGGTTTTTTTTGCTCTATTTTTCATGCGAGGAATCTACTCAAAAGTCATGTCTATGAAAATATTTTTGAGATTCTCCACCATTTTCTTGTAAGGGGTGAGCTTTTCATCTTTAGTTTGATAGTCTTCATTGACTTGGTTGATAACTAGCTGTGAGTCTCCATAGAATTTCATCTATTGTATCTTCCACTGAACTGCTATCCTGAGACCTGTGATCAATGCTTCATACTCAACAATGTTATTGGTACATGGGAATGATAGCCTATAAGACTTTGGGATGCAATCACCTTGGGGGGTGATGAAACGAATGCCTGCTCTTGATCCATGTTGGGTGAACGATCCATCAAAGTAAATCTTCTACCGAGTTGTGAGATTAATGAGGAACACTTATTCATTAGGAAATTCAGATATTAAAGGGTTCTCATCATACATGGGTGCATCTGCTAGCTGGTCTATGATCACTTGTCCTTTGATTTCCTTGAGCTCCACATACACTATGTCAAACTCTGTCAAGATCATTACCCATTTAGCCATTCGTCTTATGAGGGTTGCTTTGGCTAACAAATATTTTAATTGATCAATATTTGCTATGAGCTTGATTTGGTGTGACAACATGTAATGCCTGAATAGTTCATCTCATAGCCTACCAAAGTTTTGCTGATGTAGTATATGGATCTTTCCTTTCCGTTCTCATCATGATGTGCTAAAAGAGCTCCTAGTGCTGGTGGTGTTGCTGAGATGTACATGATCAATGGCTTGTTTGGTATCGGTGGCATGAGCATTGGAGGTGTTAATAGATAATCCTTGATCTATTGGAAAGATTTAGCACATTTTTCATCCCATTTGTAGGTTATCCCTTTATGGAGAAGATGTGAAAAGGGATGAATCTTATTTGATAGTTGAGCTATCAACCTTCTGATGGACTGCAACCTTCCTTGTAATCCTCTCTTTTTGTTTTAATTTATGTGGCAGTTCCATGTCTAGGATGGATTTTACCTTTGTTGGATGAATTTATATCCCTCTTTGTGAAATGATAAAGCCAAGAAGTTTCCCTGATGTGACCCCAAAAACACACTTTTTTGGATTCAGTCATACCTTGTATTCTTCAAGCCTATCAAAGATAGGTCCTAGGACTTGTATGTGCTTGCTTCTCCTCTTTTATTTTGCAAAAATATCATCCACATAAACTTCAACTATTTTGTGGATCATATCGTGAAAGATGAGGGTCATTGCTCTTTGATAGGTAGCTCCTACATTCTTAAACCCAGATGGCATCACATTCCAATAGGAGGTTCCCCATGGAAAAGTACAGGTTGTTTAATGTTGATCCTCTTTAGCGATTATGATTTTATTGTATCCTGAAAAGCCATCCATAAGCGACAACGTTTCATGCCAAGCTGTTAAATCCACAATGAAATCGATGTTGGGAACAGGGAAATCATCCTTTGGACATGCCTTGTTCAAATCTATGAAATCAGTGCATATTCTGATGCCCCCAATGGGTTTTGATACTGGTACTAGGTTTGAAACCCACTCAATATAATCTATCAGTCGGATAAATATAACGTCAAGGAGCTTTTGTAGTTCAAATTTAACTAAGAGTGCTAGCTAAGGGTGCATCTTCCTTAATTTCTGTTTGACTAGATTGGCATCGAGATAAACCACTAAGTGATGTACAACCACTTATGGATCAAGGCCTGGCATATTTGTGTATGACCATGCAAAGTTGGCTCTTCTCTCTTTAAGGAAAGTTGCAAGGTTCTTTTGTTCTTCATCTAACAAGGATTCAACATAGAAAGTGATCTTAGGTGCTTCTTGTGTTCCCACATTTACTGGAGTAACCTTTTTTGCTAGTACCACTAAATTCTCTGGATGCATGGCACTAAGGGGGAGATTGAATCGTTCATCCTTGGGTGCCTCAAAGAAGTTTTTTCCGTCGGATGCATCCTTTGTTTTTACTATTTTGGGATCGTAGAGTGACACTAAGTGGTTTTCAATCAAGGATTTGCATGTTAGTTGCATTTCATTTATTTTGTGACTGAGGGATTCAATTGTCTCCCCATAGTATGCCCCTATATCGAGCTCTATGTCAAAGCCTGCTTTGTGATCTACCCATGATAAGTTGTCTCAAAGTCCCATGAATTTTGAGATTGCTTCATCATTTTTGAATAAATCTGGAACCGATGGTCCTTGTTGGTCCATGTTAATGAGTTGTGGGTATAATACGCATATTTGAGTTGGTTGGTTATTTGAGATAAAGGATGTTATGGATATCATGAATAGGGTCTTGTTCTCAAATAAGTCAGCAACATCTAGGGGAAAGTCATCTAAGGTTGTATCACACGATGTAGGTGACCAAGGGGAATCCTCAACTCATTTAGCAACAATACCTTTGTCAATAAGTGTGACCTTGCTAGTAGTACAACCTAAGCCAAGATTCTTTAGTCGTTTCTCAAGAACGATGGGTTCTAGTAAACAATTGTCATTTTGTCCTAGCTTCTCATTCTTGTTATATACCATACTCTGCATTAGTTGTATCCCTTTGTTGTGTCATTTTCCATAGGAAGAATAGGAACATGTCGTTCATCTTGATAGAGGAGTTTAGAGATGTCTTTCTCATTGACGTCTTCTTGATTTAGGTCTCCCCACTTGGTGAAGGTAGTAGCTGCCATCTTGATTATTTCTGGTTCTTTGGTGCTATATGTAGTTTTTCCATGAGATTGAGGAGAAATAGGTAACTCTCCTAAGACAAAGGTGTCTTTCAATATTTTGTAGCTTCCACAACCATCATCTTAGACCACTGCTTTGACATCGGGTATGCTTTTCAGAATGGGTATATTTGATGTTGAGGTATAGGCTAAGGATGATGGGTCAACAAATGAGCTTTATGTTGTAGGTCCTTCATCATTTTTGGGTATTTGTGGGATCTTATAAAACTTGGCCTCAAGGCTTTTGCAGTAGCAGAAATGCTCAAGATCTCCATGGATAGTGATTTCTATGCCTTCAAAAGGAAACTTCACACACTGATGATAGGTTGAGGCTACAAATTTCAAAGCATGGATCCAGGGTCGGCCAACTAGTATGTTATAGGGAAGATCAAGATCAAGTACTTGGCATGTAGTTTCTGCAATAAGCAGTCCCACTTGGATAGGGAGTGCAATGATTCCTTGTGATACCTTTTCTTGGTCATCATATGCTCTGATGGTAGTACTTTTTATCTTCTCAATGGTATCTTCTGAATAGCCTAGATGCTTGATCAACTGCAAGGTACAAATGTTCTAACCAGCACCTCCATCTATCAAGACTCTTTTGACCTTGTTTTTATGAATGACAACCTCAAGGTGTAAAGCACAGTTATGAGATGGTTGGTATGGTAAATCTTGCTTAGAGAAGGTAAGAAGATGGTTGGTGATATGTCCTACCATAGCTTGAAACTGATCAGTATCAATATTCTCAGGGACAGATGACTCAGACAAGGCTTTTTCCAGTATTTCCCTATGTGCGGGAGATAGCTTTAAGAGTTCTAAGATTGATATCTGAGTGGGGGTTTATTTAAGCTGATCTAAAAGATTGTACTTGATAGGATTAGATGTGGGCAAAGTAGGTTGTGTCCTAGATTGGGCTGGGACAGTTCCTTGAATGGTTATTTTTCCACGTTGTGTGGTGACTCCACATTCCGTACTAGCTCCTTTGATGGTGACAACAGTTATAACCCTATCGTAAGGGGCAACTACATTGGAATAGGAATGTTGTACATTGGTGTAATCCTTAGATTTACCATTGTTTTTTACTTTGTTATGATCGGGCATAAGGGTCTTGTATATCTTGAGATCTTGGTTCCTAGCTGGTACCTCAATAGATATGGTATCGACCTCTATGAGATCTTGGATGATGTTCTTAAGTTTCATGTAGTTTTTTTTTTTATGTTCTTTGATTTTATGAAACTCATAGAGATCATGCTCATTGTACCAGGATGGCTTCTCTTTGGTTCTTGGTAGTTTTCCAAGTTAGTGTTATCGATTTGACTCACGATTTCTTCATGATTGTCTCGATAGGTCCGATAACTATGTGTACTTGCATTTGGGATAGTTGTTCCAGTTACCGGTTTTCCTTTGTTGCATGTTAGTGTTACTAATATGATGGTTCTGAGGTGGTACCATTTTTTGCACAGTTGGTTGGATGTTAGCAACTTGATTGTTATTGGGTCTAGGAGCACTTAGTATGACCTTAGAATCTACCACACCATCATTTGTTACATTTTTGTTCTTAGCCCATACACAAGGTTTCTCATTCAAACTAGTTGAAGGATGGTTGTCTTTGTAAGCTTGAGTATTTCCTTGTGAGATTAGGGCTCTTTCAATGTTAAGGGCTCTTGGAACAAGCTTGTCATATGATGTGATGCATTGCATTTTCAAGTGGAATGATATATTTAGATCAAGGTTGGCTATAATGATTCCCACTTTTTGTTCGTTAGGAAGAGGCCACTTGATTTTACTAGCTCTTTGTCTCCATCATTGTAAGAAATTAGCAAAGGTTTCTCCTTGGATTTTGTTGAGTGTACAACTCTTCTAGACTAACGTCCATGTCAAGATTGAAGGAGAAATGATCATGAATTTTTCAGTGATTTCTTGAAAAGTTTTGATACCAGGAGGCAAATGAGAAAACCAATCCATATCATACCTGTTAAACTTTGAGGGAAGAGGCACATTAGATATGAATCATTGTAAGCCACTTCCATGCACATGACATTAAATTCTTTGATATGGTATAGGACTTCCTCTCCCTCTGTATTTTTCAAACTTGGGGATTTCAAAACTAGGAGGGAATGGTATCATTGCTATGTTTTGATCAAATGGGTAAGGACACAAGTTCTGTGTATGAGGTTTCTTTGTCTTTCCCATGCGAAGGTCCTGCATTTCTTGTGAGAGTGATTTCAATTGTGATGCTAGATCGTCTTGCAGATTGGGTGGAGGAACATATGGTGGGATGAGAGATGAGTTATATGGGGTGTATGAAGGTGTGAGATTTTGTGAAAGTGATGAATATGTTCTTGTGCATGTGTCGAATGGAGAGTATTCGAATGTCAACACAAACCTTAATGAGATGGTTTACATTCAAAGTTTGAAGGAAGTAAAACTACTCTATTCGTAATACTGATCAAATATTTCAAATACATTATCATTGTCCTCTATTTCTAGGGATTTATTAAACCATTTGGCCCTCAGATTTCTATGGGCAAGTTGTTAAATGAAATTTTAGAAAACAAGATGATGCTAATAAAGCTAAGATGATTTCTTGTAAAAAAGTGTAATGATAGTGGTAGTTTCAAATGAGAAAAAAATGATGAAAAGGATGATGATTACAATGATAAATGAAAATGATTTTGATGATAGATGAACAAGTGGAGATGAGTGAGATGATATGAAACTATAATGAACTATCCATGATTATGCATACAATCAAATGTAAACATAAAAAACTAACCTAAAATGTAACTATGATGCAATGGGGATGATAAAATGTAACTATGAAGCAATTAATCAATCTAAGATGAGAATGCAAAGTAACACATGATATAAAAACTAAGTATAAGACTCCATGAAAGCTCCAAGGTCCTAAGATAAAACTGCATAGTAACTTTACTCAAATTGTGGATGATAAATGCTAAAGCAAGAGGGTGTATTTATAGGGTTTCTCAAGCATTTTGTGAGGTGACACCTATCAATGATCTAGATTCGAAGGAGAAATAATAGATGGTGGAGATGAAAGGAATCAGGATGTTGTCCCCTTGATCGAAGACAACATGTCATGTGTGTGGAGAGAATCCTTTGACCAAATGGAAATATGCCAAATGTATGGGATTCCCAAGTGTGTGAAACAAAGACCCATGTGCTCCAAATTTGTTGGAAGTGTGGGGGAATAAAGCCATGTGATTTTTCTCATTAGTGGAAGTGTGTGAGGATAATTGTAATTAATAATTAGGATAATTTATTTTCACGTGACCTTTGTGAGGTGGCACACAAAAAATTGTAGAAATGTGCTCTAATTCTTAATCAGGATTAAGGAAGGTTAATTAAATAAACACGTTTAGGTTTTTTTATTTATTTAATTATTTAAAAGAATGTGATTTTGGAGAATTAAAAGAAGAGTGAACAATATAAATAAAGTAAGACCTTATTTATATGTAGTTGAAGCATCAATCAAATAGGTTGTATTTAATTAACTGAATATGATGACCGTTTTAAGGTGTATACATTTTTCCCCTCTTTGAAGTAATGTGTTTACACATTGCTTGAAAGAAAATTTTGATGTGTCAAATGTGGAGAGTATTCTAATTTCAACACAAACCTTAATGAGATGGTTTACATTCAAAGTTTGAAGCAAGTAAAACCACTCTATTCGTAATACAATCAAATCTTTCAAATACATATCATTGTTCTCTATTTCTAGGGATTTATTAAACCGTTTGGCCCTCAAATTTCTATGGGCACAAAGGTTGTTAAAACGACTACCTAGAAAATGAGATTTGATACTTAATATGCAAGCTAAGATGATTTCTATGTGCAAATGTGTGCTGGAATGATTAGTGGTATGCTTCTAAATGAAACAAAACAATGAAAAGGATGATGAATACGATGATAAAGGAAAAATGATGTTGATGATAGATGAACAAGTGGAGATGAGTGAGATGATATGAAACTATAATGAACTATCCATGATTATGCATACGATCAAATGAAAACATAAAACAAACTAACCTAAAATGTAACTATGAAGCAATTAATTAATCTAAGATGAGAATGCAAAGTAACATATGATATGAAAACTATGTATAAGACTCCATGAAAGCTCCAAGCTCCTAAGATAAACCTGCATAGTAACTTTACTCAAATTGTGGATGATAAATGCTAAAGCAAGAGGGTGTATTTATAGGGTTTCTCAAGCATTTTGTGAGGTGGCTCCTATCAACAGTCTAGATTCGAAGGAGAAATAATAGATGGTGGAGATGAAAGGAATTAGGATGTTGTCCCCTTGACCAAACACAACATGCTATGTGTGTGGAGAGAATCCTTTGACCAATTGGAAACATGCCAAATGTATGGGATTCCCAAGTGTGTGAAACAGAGACCCATGTGCTCCAAATTTGTTGGAAGTGTGGGGGAATAAAGCCATGTTCTTTTTCTCATTGGTGGAAGTGTGTGAGGATAATTGTAATTAATAATTAGGCTTATTTATTTTCATGTGACCTTTGTGAGGTGGCACACAAAAAGTTGTAGAAATGTGCTCTAATTCTTAATTAGGATTAAGGAAGGTTAATTAAATAAACACGTTCAGGGTATTTTGTTTATTTAATTATTTAGAAGAATGTGATTTTGGAGAATTAAAAGAAGAGTGAACAATATAAATAAAGTAAGACCTTATTTATATGTAGTTGAAGCATTAATCAAATAGGTTGTATTTAATTAACTGAATATGATGACTGTTTTAAGGTGTATACATTTTCCCCCTCTTTGAAGTAATGTGTTTACACGTTGCTTCAAAGAAAATTTTGATGTTGATGCTCAGAAAATATTTTGATGCCCTAGACGATGCAAGATTTTGATGCCCCAAACCATGTCCCCGAATTTTGAATTTCAGGTATTAACGGATATACGCCCTCTCAAGAGATAAATCGGTGAATGTGGGGATGTTAAAATGAAATGTTGGAATCAGGTGATGGCATTGTGATGATTATGATTATGATCCAATGTTGATTTAGTGAGATTTGGATGTTAGAGACAATTTATCTCTCGAAAGGTCATTGCAAGCTCTTTCTTTGAATAGTGTTGATTAATTACCCCTCCTTCTTGGTAAAAATGGGAAATAAATCCCACCATAATTCCCTCCATTTTACCCCTAAAAGGTAAAAGTGGTAAAATAGGATTCATTTGCACATTTGGAGTTTGAAGAAGTTGAAGAGTGGAGAGTTTAGAGGAAGATGGTGATCCCATACCACAAGCATCGTTTCGAGCATCTTCGCCAACATGATTAGCTTGCTACCTTTGGACCTATGGTACGCTTTACGAGAAACCCCTTTGTTAGTCATTTTCTTTCCTTTTTATGATATTTTGAACATCATAGATAGGTGTTGTAGCTTGTTTGATGTTATTGTTGCACGTTCGGATGATGTTTTTTCCATTTTGAAGTGTTTTTGAGTGTGTTGAAGAGTTTTGACGCCTTTGGGGTCCCAAATGGCTGCTTTGGAAAGCTTGAAGTTCAAGTTTTTGTGTGGTTTAAGAGTTTTGGCACCTTTGGGGTCCAAAATGGCACCTCTTGCAAGAGTGAAATTGATGTTTTTGAGTCATTTGAGAGTTTTGGCGCCTTTGGGGTCCCAAATGGCACCTCTTGCAAGGTTGAAAATGCTTGTTTTTGGGTGTTCTTAGAGTTTTGGCACTTTTGGGGTCCCAAATGGTGCCTCTTGTAATCTTGAAATTCAATTTTTAGGCCTCCAACACTATTTTGGCACCTTTGGGGTCCCAAGTGGCACCTCTTGTAAGGATGAAATCCATGTTTTGAGATGCCAAACACTGTTTTGGTGCCTTTGGGGTCCCAAATGGCACCTCTTGTTTCCTTGGAAAGTTTTCATCTTTGTTGATTTGAGGTGGTTTAGCTTGTCATTTGACCCTTTTTGTGGGGTGTGATTGCGGAAAGCCCTCGAGGTGATGTTCACAAGATGTCCTTGAAGCCCAGGAGTCATCGGTTTGTCATGTTTTGGATTGATTTTAGTCAGATTGTGGTATGTACAGTGTTTGATTGATGTTTTGCGTGATGATTTGATCTCATGATAAGCGAGAATCAAATGATAGAACTAGTGTTGTATCGACCTCATGATAGGTGAGGAATGATAGTAGGATTGATAGCATATCATCCTCATGATAGGTGAGGAATGATGGTAGGATTGATAGCAAATCATCCTCATGATAGGCGAGGAACAATGATTTGATTGATAGCAGATTGTCCTCATGATAGGCAAGGAACGATGGTTTGATTGATAGCAGATCATCCTCATGATAGGTGAGGAACGATGGTAGGATTGATAGCAGATCATCCTCATGATAGGTGAGGAACGATGGATTGATTGATTGAGATTTTGATTGTTCATATTGATTTTATTTGAACAACTGTACATTAGCTTGATTGACTGATAATCTTGATTGAACATGACATTGATTGATTGATTTTTGTTCATGATTAGGGAGATGGAGATGTACTCTAGTCTCAGGAGAAATTCCTGAAGACTTGGAACATGGTCTGACGGTTGTGCTCAACCGACTTAGAGATTATCTCCCATTGTGGGTTGAATTCATTGTTAGATATTCCACAATATAGAATCAATAGAGGTTTACTGATAGCATTGGTGGAGAGATGGAACAGTGAACATAACACGTTTCATTTACTGACTGGAGAGATGACTGTGACTCCAAAGGATGTCTATCATATTTTGTGGATCCTAGTGATGGGAGAGATAGTGGTGTATGATAAGATAGAGCAGGGCAGGATAGCTGCATTGCAGAGGTTATGTCAAGATGATCGTGTTACGAGCCGATGGATTCCTTGGACAAAGATGGTTAGTAGATATGATCCTTTGCCATGTGTGCTTTCTAGATTCATTGGTGGATTCCTTTGTCCTGATCGTAGGTCAAAGGGTTTTTCAGCAGGTTAGGGTCGTGTGTTATTGCGGATGACACTTGATGGTACTAGATATGCATGGGGATCATGCATGTTAGCCCACTTATACCAAGATTTGCATGAGGTTGTTTATTATGGGGTGACGAGCCTATCATGTGGCGTCACATTACTGCAGACCTAGGCATGTGGGCATATAGCCATCACTCGGCCCATGGGAGAGAGACATCGACCACTAGGGAGACCCTATGTTTTTAGTTATAGTGGTCCAAATGTCCAGCATAAGCTAGGCAAGGTTTCCTATTGGAGGCATGCTCTGGATGATTTAGAGACTGTCACATGGCGCCCGTACTTGGATTATGATTAGTGGCTAGAGGATTAGCTGGAGATGTCGTATATGTTGTTATCCTACTATCTAATTGGGTGGACACATGTTGTGCTTGAGCGATACATGTATCTGTGAGTATGTTGATAGTTTGGACGGGTTCAATGGATGCCCCTAGGAGTTTCCCATTATGAACGGTGATGACAGGATGTATTAGAGTGGGGACCCTGTGTATCATATGAGGCAGCTTGTACAAAGTAGTATACCTTGACACTAGGTTTATGGGATTATATTTCGTATATTATAGACACTAGGATGACTAAGGATTATTCAAAGTTCTTCCACACGCATCCCTTTCCTAGATTTACTCATCCAGAGGAGCCAGTACCACCAGTTGATGGAGAGGGAGGAGATGGCGAGGGTGGTGATGATCTTGGGGAGGGTGTTTGCAGAGATGATGATGGTGGTGCAGAGGGTGGTTGCAGAGGTGATGGTGGTGTAGAGGGTGGTGGGGAGAGTGATGATGGTGCAGTGGGTGGTGGGGAGAGTAATGATGGTGCAGATGATAGTCATCCATTGGATTTTGCAGTTCTGAGGCATAGGAGGAGTGTTACCATAGCTTAGGCGGTGCTTCCCAGGATTTGGATTGGGATACCCTCTCATCAATAGTCATCACAGATAGTGGCTTTTCTAGCAGAGGTTCAGTCATTTCGGAGCAAGATAGTGTAGGCTCGAGCATAGATTGTGTCCCTTTAGGATGAGTTAGGGAAGTGTCAGGCACATATTGATATTTTGATGATTGATAGAGGGACAAATAGGCAGCAAATACAGTACTTGTAGGCACAAATTATCATACTTACTTCAGAGAGGGATGCCTTTAGACACCAGACATAGCAGGTTGAGGCCATTGCCAAGAGGTTACAATAGATGACACCATCTGTAGGTACAACAAATTTCTTCAGAGAGATCCGACACATTTCTCAGGAGTTGTAGTTTTACAGAGGTAAATATCATGAGTTGGTTCCTCCTGAGCAACGAGAGAGTTTTGTACAGTCTTGTTCTGGAAGATCTCATTCTCAGACTATTAGCATGGGTGTCACACAGCCATTTCCTGGAGATAGGAGAGATCCAAGTGCAAGTCCGTCGGGTAGAGGAGGTACTAGTTCCATGAGAGTAGTAGCATCTGGTGGGAGCTCGACATAGCATTTTGTGATGTTCCTTGGACATTGTGTATACACCTTTTGTGAGATTGAGGATATGTTTCCCATGATATAGTTCCCTTTTGGATTTTGATGTATCTCATCCTACTTTTGGATATCCTTGTACACGTGGACATTATGACATTTTTGATGATATATGATATGCAGGGGTGATTATGATCTAAATGTTGATATGCATTTGATTTCCCTATTATGA
>VDFB02004693.1:60729-117052 GCA_007258455.2 Sequoia sempervirens | reverse complement strand
GTTACCATGCCATCTTTCAAGAGCTTCAAGATCTTGCATTTGGATATCTCCAATGTAATAGTGACCTATGAAGTAATAGTATGAAATATGAGTCTTCTTGAAGACTCTCTAAGTGCCCTTTTGTTCCCATTAAATTTATCCTTATTTCTTGCCCTCTAAATCATCCATACAAATTTAGTTGAAATACAATTCCAAAATATATTCAAATATTTATCTAACTTAATATCAATTCAAATATACTTTTCCAATTAAGATCACCACATTCATTCCATATTTTTTATTCTCACAAAATAGTTTCTAGATTTCTTTTGCATAAAACAATAAAAAAATATATGTTTAATTGACTCAAGAACTCTACAAATGCTACAAATTTCAATCTCAAAAGAATATTTTTTAAATAGTAATCTATTTAAAAGGAGAAACCATCTATTTAAAGCAATCCTTTTTAGGCTCTAAATCACAAGACCAATTCATTTTGAAAATCTTTTGCCAGTTTTTCTCAGAGAAGTTAGTGTTCTAGCAATTGTTAGCATGTTCAGTTATAACAACACTGTTGGATAAAGATTTGTATATCATTTTGGGCTTAATTTCAGCAAGGGGGTTCCTATCTTGCCATTTGGACTCCTTGTGTTGATCCCTCTCGTAATTAAAAACAATAAGATTGCAACTCCTTGGAAGCTTCCTTTATTATTGTGTAGGTCCTCCAATTAGAAGAGGGTAATTCAAATTCACTTTTTAATGCTTCTCAATCCTTTAATAGTCCATTTTCCAATATATTTCTAAAAGTTGTAATACCTTTTTTAGCGCAGATTTTGGCTAAACATCCCTACAACAAGGCTAGGGGTTTCCCCTTGTGTTCAAGATTCCACCAAATTGACCTTTGAGTGAACATCAAGCTATTGCTATTATTAGAGAAATAACAATTAATAATTTCCTATTTTTGATGATCTCCTAGGCTTTCCAGATACTCTTGAAGACATTGAAACCTATAGGGGATATTGGGTGCTTACTAATAAGGAGATCACAGAACAATAGAAGCTTCCAAGATTTAGCTTTTTGGGGACAACCATCTAAATATTATTCCTCACAAGTACCTTCCATAGCTCCTCCCCTTAAAATGCTTTTATTATCCATTTTGATGCAAGGGTAATGCCTTGAAGCTTTAAGACCTTAAGCCCAAGTCCCCTATTGACCTTATCCATACAACGCCATTCCCACTTGATCAAGTGCTTCTTCCTTTTCTTTTTGCCTTCTGACCATAGGAAATTCCTAATTTTCTTTTGAATATCACTAACTTGGTAGTTGCTAAAAAGCCAAACACATGCAAAGTACAGACTGTACGAGGGTAAGACCTTTTGACAGACTTGAATCTTGCTAGCAAGGGATATGAAGTGTCTATTCTAGTTTTTAATTTTCTTTTACATTTTGGCTTTGATCCACATCCACATTTCCTTTAGATTGGGGTTAACAGCAAAAGGGATCCCCTAATATTTGACTTTTTTATGAGACCCCCCATTGAAGTCATATTTTTTACCCATTCAGGAGGGTTGTTTGACCAACCAAGCATATTGGATATTTTGGCTATGGATGCTTTATAGTAGATATCAAGCTTTAACATTAAGTTGTCAAGATTGGGTTCCTTCAACTCCACAAAAATTGTAGTATCATTTGCAAACTGTATATTTAGCAGATTACTTTTATCTAGTAGAGTCAATCCTTTAATGTTTGGGGTGCCAAATGTATCCCTTGGGAGGTAGTGTATGGCATCAAAGGAAATAACAAATAGGGTAGGGGCTAGTGGACAACCCTACCTTATTGAACTTTCCAAAATGAACTCATTTGTGAATGACCCATTTACATCCACTTGTTCAATAACATCCTTCATCAAGGTGTTGACCATGTTGCAAAATAAGCTAAGGAAGCCAAATGCTTCAAGGGTCATTTTTAGAAAAGACCATTCTATTCTGTCATATGCTTTTTCAAAGTCCAAAAGGAGTATTTTTGCACATTGGTTGGAGTGTCTTGCCCATGCCATGGCCTCCCAACTAGTAATTAGATTTTCCAATATGTATATGCCCTTGATGAATCTTGTTTGGGTACTATTAATAAATGTAGGCAATATATTCACCAATATTAATGCTAAGATTTTGGCCAATATTTTATATGAAACATCCAGTAGAGTAATTGGCCTCCAATTCTTGATTAATGTTATGTCCCCATCTTTTGGTATTAGCTTAATTATACCCTTTTTATATTCTTGCCAAGTGAACCTTTTTCAAGGGATTCCTTGTACACCTGATGCAAGTTATCACACACCTAGTCAATGAGATTTGAGATTTTTTTAAAACTCAATTGGCAATCCATCATCGAGCCTGGAGCTTTATCATTATTCAATGCCATAATAATACTCTTAATTTCCTCTTTGGATATTTCTTCACCAAGCCTTACTTCATCTTTTTCCAAGATTTTTTGGGGGATGATTTGTCTAATGTATTCCCTAGAGCCTTCTTGTTATTCTCGTATTCACCTTATGAGGTAAATAGGTCTTTATAGAAGTGGTAGAATTGCTTTTGGATATCCATTTGATTGGTAAGGGTAGTCCCTTCATTCCATATTTGATCTATTTGTTCTTAGATACCTTTTTCCTTTATGTACCTCAAGAAGAATTTGGTTCCTTTGTCTCTGTTACTCAACCAATTTAATTTATCCCTTATCTTTAGGCCTTGTATTTTATTTACTTGAAGCTTCCTTAAGGAATTTTTGGCTAGTGAGAGCTCATTGCATAAAACCTCATTCCCTGGCTCACCTTGTAGTCTAGCCTCAAATTTTAATAAATTTTCTTGGAGGATATTCTCCTCTCTTCTCCTATCCAAGGCCCTTTTCTTGTAGAGAGTTTGAAATAACACTTTCCATCCTTTTACATTCTATTCCCACCTTTCAATTGTGCTCATCTATTTGTGCATCCACTTGTTTAATTCTTTCAAGGACACTATGGTAGCCTTACAATCCTCATCCTGCAAGAGATTGGTGTCGAGGAACACACATTCACCTTCCTTTACCTCCTTCTTCTTCACCATTTTAAGCATCACTTTGAATCTTATGGGATTATGGTCAGATGAAGAATAAGGGTACACTTCCACTTTGCATCCTTCCCTAATTGGGTCAAAGTTGGAGTAGTCTTTGTTCACATAAAATCTATCCAATTTGCAATATATTCTCTTTCCCCATTTTTGGGCATTGCACCAAGTGTACCAAATACTAGAACAATTTTTCTTCCCCCTTCCTATGGGTTAGGCAGATTAAGCTTACCTTTCATTTTTTTCCAGAATTACTTCTTGTTTCATTTTCATTCTATGTCAATACCCCCTTTTTATCTTTTGCATGATCAATCATATTGAAGTCTCCTCCTACAATCCAAAGTATATCTTGGAGATTGTAAATCCATTTCCACAAGTTGATTTTGTCCCTATACTCATTAGGGGCATATAAAGAGTAAATACCAAATGCGTTATCATCTTTCTTGATTTCCACCCAAACATCCCTGCTATAGGGTAAGACTCCCCAATCTATTACATATTGATCCCAATTCTTGGAAATTAGGATAGCGACACCACCTCTTCCTTTCTCATTATTGGTGACATATCGTGAAGAGTTTATTCTAGGTGTGTTGCAAATTGGTCTCAAGGGCAAAGCTTGTGGCTTTAATCTCCTAAAGAAGGACCACATCTTTCTTTTTATTAGAGTTTAAAAGCTCTTGACTATATGCTTCCTATCAGGGGACTCAAGTCCCATGAAATTCCAAGATGCACAATTAAGAGCCATTGCATATAGTTTTAGATTGGGACTCATTTCCATTTATAAAGTTTTCAAAACACTTTGGGAATATCTTCTTTGTTTCTAGTCTTTTAGAAAAGGGGACTGGGACTACCACACTTATCTTCTTCCTTTTTTGCTTAGTGATATGAAAAATTCCCTTGACAATGGGGATGATTCTCGGTCTTCCTTTTTTCTTTGCTTCTTTTGTTGGAATGGATAGACCATTATTGTCCCCTTCTATCCCTTTTCGGGTCATCTCATTAACTAAGCACCCTGTATCCCCTATAGTTTTCAGCCTAGAGTTTATTTTAGAGTTGACCATATCCTTAAGTCCTGAATCACCAAGACTCTCATTTGCTTAGGAGCATTAGTATTGGCTCATTGGACTATCCTCTAGTTTAGGAGAAACATCTAGGGCATCTGAAATACCATTTTTGCTTCATTCTCAAAGGTCTGCCATACTTTTTAGACCAACATTATTTGAATTAACCTTACTATTATTTTTGTTTATGATAAGAGAGCTATTATGAGGAGTTATAAATCTAAATTTCTCTTTCACGAGCCCATTCTCCTTCTCAAGACACATCTTTCCACTATCCCCCAAGATATACTAGTAGGGGGTTTTTCCTCAATATTACCAGAATTGGGACTCGAATTACAATTTACCCTTAGGTCATATCTCTGAGGATCCCACCACTTGCATTTTCTTGGGGGTTAGTGACACTTTGTCTCTTGATTTCAAACTCATTCACTCTGCTTTTAAGTATTGATTGGGATTTTTCTAGAATGTTTGCCTAATTTACTGTTTCAAGGTTCACATTCTTTCTACCATTATTCCTATTTAATTCACTAATTCTTGATTTGGGCACATGGTCTTCAATTTCTTCTGAGTATTTTTCTTTATTATTTTTTTCACTTTTTTATTTCTTTCTATATTTTGTCTTATCTTTTCCATTACAATTTGTTGCCCATTCTTCTTTTCTTTTCCAATTTTATTGCTTTCATTATTATTCCTTATTTTGGGGCTACTACTACAGGAACCATATTCCCATTTTTTAAAGCTTCCAGCTCCTCATTTAAAACATTGAATTGATTAACCAATTTAATTTTAGCAGTGTTCAATGGAGAGCTGCAAGGAGGCCATGGTTCTTCCTCCAATTTTGTAGCCACATCTTGATTAGGGTTAGAAGGCAACCCTTTTTTTGTTCCAAATTTAGAATGGTCCAGGATTGGGGGTATTACCTCCTTACTAGCCCCTTTTCTAATAACATCAACTTTAGGGTTTTCCTCAACATTATCTATTGCCATGATACAAAAAGGTTTAGAGTCCAAGGTTACAACATTATTTCCAAGGTTACTCGAATTACCATCTAGGTTAGGTCTAGAATCATCCATAAATCTAAATGGGACTTGTCTATTTGTTTTCTTGAGGATAAGAGGGAAATTCCTTCTCAAATGACCCTCCCTCCTACAAAGGTAGCACACATTGATGCCACCCAAAATTTCAAGATTATAGATAAGGGTACCCATTTCTAGGTTGATCTCAAGTGCTTCTAGGATATCCATTCCAAGGTTAAGTGAACCAAATCCTTAACATCAAGATGTAGGAGGGAGGACTTGGATTCCTCCACCCTGATTACATTCCCAAAGGGTGATAGAAATCGGGGAACAAATTTTGAAATAGGGGGTGGAACGTTCTTAATCATCACCCACCTAGGGCAAGATAATGTAAGGACTTCCTTGTTTATGGATTCTAGAGTCCATGCTAGGGCATAAAAAACACATTTACCCACAACCCAGAATTGCTTCTTAAGAGCCGATTCCTACATTTTGTGATCCCTTAGGAAGATTATGAATAACCTACATTGGACCATTTTGTGGAACAAAAACTGGATACCTAACTTTTTACCCCAAACATTTAGAAACTAGTCATCCATATACTTCTTGGCTGGAAGTTTTGAGATATCAAATGCTACTAAAAAAATGTAATGTTTCTCAATCTATTACTCTCATTTCTGATTACTAGACACATTTCAATGTTAAGAGTGATGGATAATTTTCTGGAGAAGCAGAAGCGGACTTACCTTTTCCTCCACTTCTACCATCTTTGCTACCTCCCTAGCCGGTTGAATTCATAATGAATTTTGTTTTAGACGGGAGATCTGCTTTAGAGCCGACTACAATATCTCTAAAGGTTTTGTTTTGAGAATAGGCACCCCATCACCATTTTTCCCATTTGCATTTCCATCTAGGGTTTTTGTACCTCCCTCCATTAGTTTTAAAGACACAAAAATATAAAGAAGAGCCAAATCATACACTTCAACGCAAATCAAGCAAGGCAAGCATACAAAAATCCACACAATTGAGGGTAATAAATGATAATTAATTTCATGAGAATGAAAGGGAAATCACAAGAAGACAAAAACGTGTGTGGAGGAGGTTCATGCTTCCTCCACCACCACCACATAAAACCCTAGGTAGGTACTCAAGCCCTACACACTGCTTGTTTTCCTTCTCAAAATTTTCAACTCCATTGTGACATATATTTTGATATACACTTATTTCAAGTATTTGGATATATGTATTAACAAAAGAAAGTCACTCACTTCAATTAAATCACAACATACATGTCAGTTAGGGTTAGGGTTAGGGTACAATTAGGGTTAGTGTTAGGGTTCAATTAAGATTATAATTCAATTAGGGTTAGGGTTAGGGTAAGGGTTCAATTAGGGTTAGTATTTAATTAACTTTTAGAGTTAGGGTTAGAGTTTAATTAGGGTTAGGGCTAGAAAATGGTCTAATTAGGGCTATAGTACAATGAGGATTAAGGCTCAATTAGAGTTCAATTAGGGTTAGGGTATAATTAGGGTTAGGGTTAGATTTCAATTTTATACTATCACCATAATTACACAAATATAGTAAATGTGGAGGTAGTTTAACCCTAATCCCAAACCTTATTGAAACCTAACCTTAAGTCTAAACCTAATCTTAATCTTAAGCCTAATCCTAATTGAAACTTGACCTTAATCCTAACCTAGTTGAACCTTAATATTAGGATTAGGTTTAGGTTTAATCCTAATTGAATCCCAACCTTAATCCTAACATAATCCTAACATTAAGCCAAACCCTACCCTTGATCCTAATTCTATCTATAATCCTAATCCTAACCCTATTCTTGATTGTAACCCCAACCCTAACACTAACCCTAATCTTAACGCTAACCCCAACCCTAATGCTAATTCTACCTCTACCTTTAACCCTAACCTTAACCCTAATCCTAATTATATCTATAACCCTAACCTTAACCCTAATCCTAATTATATCTATAACCCTAACCTTGATCCTAATCCTAATCCTAATACTAATCCTAATCCTAATCCTAACCCTCACCCTAACCATGATCGTAATTCTAGATAGCTAATCCTAACCCTAACCCTAATCCTAATGCTAACCCTAACCTTAACCTTGACCCTAACCTTAGTTAGGGTTAGTGTTCACATAGAAATAAGGTTATGATTTTTTAATAAAGATTCAAAATAGGATTAGAGTTGGGGTTCAATTAGGGTTAAGATAAGGGTTAGGGTTAGGATTCAATAATGGTTCAATTAGAGTTAGGGGTGAGGTTATAGTCAATTAGAGTTAGGGTTGGGCTTATGGTTTAATTAGGCTAAGGTTTAATGTTGGTTAAGGTTAGGGCTCAATTAGAGGTACAATTCAATTAAAATTCAAGTATAGGGTTCAATTAGGTTTAGGGTTAGGGTACAATTAAGGTTAGTGTTAGGGTTTAATTAGGATTATAATTCAATTGGTTAAAGTTAGATCTCAATTAGGGTAAGAGTTAGTATTAGGGTTAGGGTTCAATTAGGGTTAGGATTTAATCAAGGTTTAGAGTTAGGCTTAGAGTTTAATTAGGGATAGAGCTCAAAAAGGGTTTAATCAAGGTTATGATACAATGAGAGTTAGGGCTTAGTTATAGGTAAATTAGTGTTAAGGTACAATTGGGGTTAAGAGTAAATTAGGATCAGGGTTAGGTTTGAATTTTATACTCTTGCCATTATTGCATGTTGCGGTAAATGTGGAGGCAGTCTAACCCTGATCCCAAACATAATTGAACCCTAACATTAAGCCTACACCTAATCCTAACCTTAAGCCTAATCCTAATTGAACCATAACCTTAATTCTAACTTAATTGGACCTTAAGGTTAGGATTAAGTTTAGGCTAGAATCCTAATTGAACTTTAACCTTAATCCTAACCTAATCCCAACCTTAATCCTAAGCCTATCCTTTATCCTAATTCTTTTTTTAATCCTAACCCTAACCTTAATCTTGATTATAACCCCAACCCTAATGCCAACCCTAGCCTTAATCTTAACGTTAACCCCAACCCTAATCTAGATTCTACATCTACCTCTAACCCTAACACTAATCGTAATCCTAATATTAACACTAACCACAACCCTAATCCCTAAACCCTAAACCTTAAACCCTAAACCCTAACCCTAACCCTAACCCTAATCTTAACCCTGACCATGATCCTAATTCTATATCTAATCCTAATCATAACCCTAACCCTAACCTTAATCCTAAATCTAACCCCAACCTTAATCCTAATCCTAATTCTATCTCTAACCCTAACCCTAACTCTAATCATAACCAAACCCTAAACTTTTAATCCTAACTCTAGTCCTAACCTTAACCCTAACCCTAATCATAACCCTACCTCTAATCCTAACCTTATCTCTAACTGTAATCATAACCTTAATCCTAATCTTAACACTAACTCTAACCCTAATTATATCTCTAACATAAACCTTAACCCTAACCCTAACATTAACCCTAAACCTATTTTGAACCCTAACTCCAATTTTAACAATAACCCTAACCCTATCCTTAACTCTAATTCTAACCCCAACCCTAACTCTTCTCCTAACCAAACCCTAGCATTAACCCTAACCTTGATCCTAATATTAACCCTAACCCTACTCCTAACCCTACCCCTAACCCTATTTATATCTCTAACCCTGACCCTAACCCTAATTATATCTCTAACCTTAACCCTAATCCTAACCCTAATTGTAACCTTAACCCTAAACCTATCCCTAACCCTAACTCTAATTTTAACCATAACCCTAACCTTATCCCTAACCCTAATTGTATCTCTAACCCTAACCCTAATTCATTTAATGTCTTACATGTTGCATCGTGAATGCTATTAGCATATATATTTAATAATATATATAAAATAGATCGAGAGATATCCTTCTCGAGGCGCCTATTACACTTTTATGTAAGAAATTGATTGAAAAATAGGTGCCTCAAGAAGGATATCTCTTAGTGTATTTTAACAATTACTAATTGTAATTTTAGACCTAACCCTAATTCTAAATTTATCTTTATCTCTAACCCTAACCCTAATGCTAAAACTAACACTAATTCTAATTGTAACCATAACCATAATCCTAGCTATTATTCTATCTCTAACCCTAACCCTAAATTTAACCCTAACTTTAACCATAAACTTAGCCTTAATCCTAATCCTAACCCTAACTCTAACCCTAATTCTATTTCCAACCCTAACACTAACCCTAATAGTAATCCTAATCCTAATCTTAACCCTATTTCTATTTCTATTTCTATTTCTATTTCTATTTCTATTTCTATTTCTAACCCAAACCCTAGCCCTAATCCTAAGCCCTAATCCTAACCCCTAACTTTAGCCCTAACCTTATTCCCAACCTTGACTGTAATTCTAACCCTAACACTAACAATATCCCTATTTCTATCTCTATCCATAATCCTAAACCTAACCCTAATTCTATCTCTAATCCTAATCCTAACCTTAACCTTAACCCTAACTATAATTCTAATCCTAAATCTAACCCTAAGCCTAATCGTAATTGTAATTGTAACCCTATCCCTAATCTTAACCCAAACCCTAATCTTAACCCTAATCCTAACCTTAACCCTAAACCTAATAATAACCCTAGCCCTAACTCTAACCCTATCTGTAATCGTAATTGTAGCCCTAACTTGAATCCAAACCCTAACCTTAACCCTAACACTATCCCCAATCCTAACTCTAATTTTAATCCTACCCCTAACCCTAATTCATTTAATGTATTATATGTTGCACCGTGAATGCTACTAACATATATATTTAATAGTTTATATATATATATATATTAGAATATGTCGAAAGACATCCTTCTTGAGGTGCCTATTACACTTTAATGAAAAAAATTGATAAGAAAATAGGCACGTTGAGAATGACATATCTCAATATACTTTATATATTATGCATCCACGTACAATTCTTTACCAATTTATTTGTTCATCGTAATAATTTTGTTGTTTGTTTCAACGTTGCTTCAAACACATTTCAGTTAACATGACTTTATCATAGAAGTTGTTAGAAATGAAATTTTAGGAATTTAAGAATACATAATCCTTTGACATGAATCTTAGTCATTTTAAAAATAATTCATTCTTTAGTGAGTTGTAAAACAAATTGACTGAAATATTTTACCACAAACTCCAATTAGTTTTGTGCAAACCCCAATCCCAATACCTGCAAAACAATAAGAACAAACACATTAGATTAGAGAATGCAAGTAAGAACAAGGATTCCCCATGAAATCCATTCACAAAGTTCAAATTAGGAAAAGAAATAATGAAAAACACAATGAGAAAGCAATAAAATAGATTGAATCCTAAGTAAACTAGCAAACTCATGATCCCATGGCGGAATTGGTGCCAATTTGATGTGAAAATTGGCCCTTTCCCAATTCCTATGATGCAAGATTGATGTATTTTGATGAGTATTGATGAGTGATCCACTTTGTTGATGCTTGATGAGTGCTCCAATGGAAAAACCTGCATAACCTAGCTATGATTCAATGATTTTAGATAGAAATGGCTAAATATTTGAGCATAGTAACTTTGCATAATTTGTGGATGATCAAATGAGGAATGAATCCAAAATAGAGCAATGTGGGACTAACATTCATCCAATGGCAAGATGCCACTTGTCAATCTATGAGTGGACGGAGGATGTGCAAGTTTTGAGGATTGTGCCAATAAATGCCTATTTTTGAATTTTGAATTTGTTGAAATGACATACAAGAGGGAAGAAAGAATGCATTAAATGCCACTTGGCTCAAGGCAAAGGATATGTAAGAGAGAGTAAATTCCTTGTTCGATGTACATGTCAACTTGGATTTTTGAATTCAAATTTGGAGAATATTCCAAAAGATGCTTTGTTGAGGAAAATAGAGATTTAATAAATCAATTAAATCTATTTTTATGTGCAAGTGGGAAAAGCTAAAGGATGGGACATGATAGGAGATTAAATTAATCCAAGTTAATTAATTTAATAAAGGGGATTAGATGATGTGACAAATTTGACTTAGATTTGTGGATTTATTTAAATAAAATATGAGAGGAATGTGATAAGAGATTAATTAAATAAAGATTTTGATTTATTTAATTAAAAGAGATGATGTTAGATGAAACTAAATAAGGTTTTAATTTATTTAATTTAATAGATAGACTTTAGAGATTTAATCAAATAACATTAATTATTTAATTAAATCGAATAATTAGATCAAAATGGTTAATTTAATTATCGAGAAGAGGTGACTTAATTAGACAACTGATTTATTTAATTAAGAGAGGAATATTGATGAATTTAATCAGATAAGGGGATATTTGATTAAATGGTTAGATTGAGGGATGATTCAGGATGAAACGATGTTAGTAGTCAGGATCAGATGCACAATGTCAATTGGTACATTTTACGTGTCTACAAGTTTTATAACCGTTGAAATAGTTTTCAAAGTTTGAAATTAATAAATATTTCTATAGGTTAAAAAACTTGGAATAATTTCAATGCATATTTAAATATATTTAAAATAGAAAAAATAACTAAATTGAAATTGGATTTCACTATTTCTTATTTTCATAATAAAATCAATGTTAAGAGGGACTCAAGGCAAAAAAATAGAATATTATTGGTGAGGCACCCAGAATACAATCAAGGAAATGGTAAGAACATACAAGGAATCACGATAAGCTAAAATACAGATCCCTCTTTCCTTATTTGGATAAGCAAAGGAAAACTGTTTTACTAAATTTGTTATATTGTAATACGCTTTCTCATCTTCAAAAAAAGTTTGTTGAGAAGAATCTGCATGTTGTACTATTCATTCTTCAGTGTGATCCCACAAAGTTGGTTTACAATTTATGGGAGGATCTGATTTTTGCTAAAATCACATATTTTTAGAAAATATAATGATTTAAGCCTTAAAAATTTTCATTTAAAGAATTCCAATTGAAGAGGGTTTGATCAAACTACCTTAAATGAAACCCCCTTGGACAGAACACCGCTAATTTTAAACCATACCTATAATAGAGTCTCCTTTACACCTATCAAAATGCTGATAAAAACCCACTTTGATTTACCTTTTGGGGAATCAAATGAATTCATTTAAAATTTATTTTTGTATGTATGCATTCCTTATTATAAGATATCCAAAAAACATAATTTTAAATAAATTTTATTTTATTATTATATTTATTTTTTATTTCTCGCGAATGTAGGTTTTTCACTGAAAATAAAGCTCTTTGTTCTTCACATGTGGAAAAATAGTAGATTATAAAAAAAAAAATCTAAAAAATATGAGTGCACCAGATATTGAATTCCTTGATCCAACAAAGAGAAAAAAATTGAATTTTGATACATACAAAAAAAGTTACGCGTTATACGGTCGTACTATGTCTGAATTATAATTGGTTTAACTTTGAAACTTGATTAAAGAAAAAATACTCAATAAAAAACTATCTAACCAAGAGTAAGCACTAGATATTGGAGTTAAAAATCTAAATTCGAAAGAATTGGAATTTTATCCTTCATGGAAAAAAAGTTATACATTATACGGCGAGCGCCACTTTTTTAAAATTTTGTTTTTTGAAAAAAATTAGTTTTTGAGGGAGATGGAAAAAGAAGTGCAATCTGATTCCAAAAATTTTTAAAAAAAATATTAAAAATCTAGAGACAAAATTTCATGAAACTCTAGTTTGCATCATCTTCAAATTCCTCATGGTTTAGTCATTATAGGTGCCCAAAAATGAAGATTTAGTTACAAAAAATTATTTCAATGTCCAGTTTGGCCAAAAATTGTAAACCACTATTGTGGGATCACCCTTCACCTACCTCCAACACAAGAGTATAGAGAGAAAAATGTTAACATAATGTCTATGCAACATAGACATTATTTTGAAATCTATTGAACTAATGCCCCAAGAAATGTGGTCTCAACAAATAGAATGATTACAGGACATGGAACATAACCCTTTGCCTTGGCCCGCCTTCATCCTTACTGTTTTTGTGATCCATATGAGATTCAATAGAGAATTTTACATAGATATTGGATTTTTAGCATATGCTGCTAATTACTAGGGGAAGCAGATCTATATGTATAATTTATCGAAGAAATTTAATACTTTGTTGTTGAAAAATTGCACTAGGCAGATTGTGCCATGACTTTGATGCAGGAGCATCCATGGGCTCGTGCAATCTTGCATCAACAAAAAAAAGAAAAAAAAATAATTTTGTTTGGTTTTCAATAAATGGTTGCCACAAATATTTGTAATTAATGTAATAATGTAATTTTAAATTAAATTACATTAACAATTCATGTTGAATCAAAAAGCAAGTGTTGCAAAGGAAATGGAAGTGTAAAAATTCAAAATTTGGATTTTTGCAAGTTAAAGGCGATTTTTAAGATTTTATTTTTAAATAAAATCTCAACTTCCACAAATCCCTAAAAAATAGGGACTATCAAAGTGGGTTCCCATTTGATCAAATTGACAACTTTGATGAGTGAGTTCAATTTTGGAAACTGCCGATAAAGTGTGTGTGTGACAAGTTTGATTTTTGATTTATTTGAATTTCAATTTAGAAATTCTCTCCTTGGATTTTTGGGAAAGATTATTTTTGAGTTTGAAATGGAAATGAAATTGAAATTGAATTTCATTTCATTCTGGCAGATTTGGAAAGTTTGTAATAAAAGATAATTCATTTACATTTTGAAGTTAGTTTTCAAAGGCAGGAAACTCACAACTTGCCATGGATTTTTTCTAAGGAGAAATTACAGCAAAGTATGAAGGTTTCAATAATTTTATTGCAGCCATTGTTGAAGAGTGACAGAGTGTGCATGTGGGTTGGTTGTAGTGCTTGAGAAGCACATAAATTCTATGTAATGTTGCAGATTTTTGTAAGGCATTATATGATGTTGTAAAGGGCATATGTGGCTCCCACAGTCTCAATGAGACTTTATTATTTTGTAATTGCAGATTTTCCATTTTAATGAAAGTTTCATGTTACATTTTTTTTTTTTATACATGTGTTGAAATTCACAGTGAATGGATAATTTGGGTTGGTGTTGAAATTAAATCAGCAGAGAGGGTTTTGTGTCACCCCCTTCCTGCTTCACTTGAATACAATGATTGTAGGACATGGAACAACGAGCAATCCATTAATCTTTGTTGTTGTTCAAATGTGATTAACAATGCACGAGCTCAAAAGGTGATACACGAGACTCGATCTTCCACAAAGGATAACACAACATACTAGAGCTGAAATATATAGATCCATTTTCATTAAAGGCGTTTCACTCCCATTGACATACTTTGAAATAGTTCACATGCAAAATGCCACTCTTCCACTACCTTACTAATGTGACTTTTGCACGCCTCACATAAAATTCTAATGCCTTCAGGTTCGACGATCACCAAATGGATGTCAATGTAAATCCCAAGGAGTTTTTATGTTCACACATAGCTTGCTTCTATTGTAGAATGTCTTGCACACCTCACATAAAATTCTAACGCCTTCAGGTTCAAGGATCACCAGATGGATGTCAACGTAAATCCCAGGGAGTTTTTATATTCACACATAGCTTGCTCCCATTGTAGAACATCTTGCATGCCTCACATAAAATTCTAACGCCTTCAAGTTTGAAGATCACCAAATGGATGTCAACGTAAATCTTATGAAGTTTGTATGTTTGGAGTTTTTATGTTCACACATAGCTTGCTCCCATTGTAGAACGTCTTGCACGACTCACATTAAATTCTAAAGCCTTCATCACGAAATGGATGTCAACGTAAATCCCAGGGAGTTTTTATGTTCACACATAACTTGCTCCCTTTGTAGAATGCCTCTTGACATAATTATTTTTAATAAAATTACGTTGCAAGGCATAACCATATAATGCTAGCAAGGTGCTTATAGGAGGCTGACACAATCCGTCACAAAATATATAATATGAGGGGAGACTAGACCTGATGAACTCTTGCCTACAACAAATCAAACTAGACCCCTCCCTCATATATATATTAGTTATTATTTTTCCTTTATAATAATTATTATTTTACTATTTTCTATACTAGAAACAAATCATTTCATAAATTACATATATTTTTATTATTCTTCTTTTATAATAACAATTATTTTACTATTTTTTATATTACAAACAAAACATTTAATAAATTACAAATATTTTATATCATTTTTCATATAATTAAAAATTTAACTATAAAAAAATTAACTATCTTTATTAAAATTTTACCGTAATGATACCAATGCAATAAGATTTCCACAATCCATATGAAATTAGTTTTTTTGTTTCTGGATTCGATTGTGTTCTAATTTTTTTCATCAACGTTTCGGATCACACTCCTTGATCCATCATCAGGATGGAGAGCTGAAAAAGGATGAGAAAATTTCTCGGTGTATTGCTGTTTAAATTTTTGGAAAACAAGAGCTATATGGAAGAGACTTGTATATTTTTTGTATCATGCATAACGCTTTACACGGGGATTCAAATATATCATGGAGTTTCATAACGTTCACATTTTTCCGATTCCGTATTGAAATAAATCAAACACGTTGATTCGAATTGACACCCTATACTGTCCGCCGTAGGCTGCATTTCAACACACGAGCGAAAAGGCCTCTTCACACTCTTTGGCATTCATTCCAGATGTGGAAGGCGGCCGGACTGATGTACTACATAAGTATCGTAAACATTTATCCATTTACTTCTGCAGAATAAATGTTGCAGAAGTACATTTAACCAAACATCACACAAATAATAGCCAAACTAGGTTTACATGTAAAATTTCCACAAGCAGTCTAGTTTAATGCTGCATCACTCTGTTACTTTACAGTGCGCTTGCATTTTAGGGTAAATTCTTGAAAATGCGGAGAGGAGATTGCGTCCCGTGCCTAGAGTTCAAGTCTGCGGACGGGGCTTGGTACGAAGTTTCGCTAAAGCTCGAAAACGATAAGCTCAAAATTCACTTTGAAGGAGATTTCGCTGGAGCTCGCGATGAAGAATTTTCTTTGGAAAATGTTAAAGATTCGCAGGAGTTCGAGGTGGAATTTCGGCTGCCTTCGAGACAGCTGATTGACGAGGAATGTGAAAAGGTGACGCCCGGAATGGTCGTGTGCGCGTCTCATACCGGCATGGATAGGAGAACTTTTGATGCCAGGGTTGAAAAGGCAATAATTCTCTATTTGTCTTTCATCCTCTTGCTTAAATGTTATGTTTGAGAATTAATTTTCAAGGCTTAGAAGACGATAATTCTTTGCTTTTGTTTGAATTTTTTTCTTAAAAGTGTTCAATTAATCTCTATTAAGCTTAGTTTGAGGACAGAGAAGACAAGAATTCGTAATTTTTAAATATTTTCCGTAGTAATCACGGGCTTAGAAGACAAGAGGTCTTTGATTTTTCTATGAAATGTTTGCATTAAATTTTTTGAATCTTCGGTATTAAACTTTATTTTAAGGCTTGAGGGCAATAATTCTTTGCCCTTTTTTTGTTACATTTTTATTCTAATTGTAGAAAACTTTTGTTACAATAGGACATTCAATTTTGAGGCTTTTTTTTGGTATTGCAGTGTTTACCTTAGGTTAATGCAAGCTTTTTTTTGGTATTGCAGTGTTTACCTTAGGTTAATGCAAGCTTTTTTTTAGCTTACGTTGAAAGTTTGTGAGGTTATTTTGATGATATTTGTGATATTTTTCATTATTTTCGCCTCCACAAGTTTTCTGCATGACATCGTTTGGAGGGTTCTTTTTTGGTTGCTGCATGTTCTAATAATGTTAGCCTGACTTTAAGCGGTTTTTTTGGATGTTTTCCCGCGCTTAATGCGATTCTTTAGGTTGGTGGGTAAATTTGTCTGGCTGAGTTGTTCGCATTTGATAGCCCTTAGTTTTTTCCTGTATGTGTTTTCCTTGTAAAATGACAATTTGAGGATTTTGAGTTTCGGTTTGGGATATTCTTCTGAAGTTCGTGTGATGTAAACCTTTTTTTATTAAGAGGGGTAAACATTTTTGAGCTGGAGCTATGAATCCGGTGAGATTACAAATGGGGGACCTCATTCCCAATATAAATTCTCAACAATTACACCTCAATGGGGTTTGAATCTTGATGGGAAGAATAACAACACAACAACTTAACCATTGCACCATGCCACTATTGACAAATATAAATTCTCAACAATTATATGCTAATGGGTTTGAACTTTGATAGCAAGAATAACAACACAACAACTTAACCATCACACCATGCCACTATTGGCAAGTATAATGTCTTTAACTTAACATATAAAATTGTGAGGAATTTCTTTGAAGTTTTGCTGTATAATTTTTCTGTTAAACTTAATTTTGAGGGGTGCCTGAAATGTTTTCTCGAGATTGGTGTGAACTCTTGAGATTAACGTAGTACATTTCTTTGGTGCTTTCGGGGATTTTCTTTGAATTTTTTCTCTATATATTCTGTATAACATATATTTTTGAGGTTTCTTTTGGTAGTGAAATGTTTTCCTAAGGTCAATGCAAAGCTGGTTTAACAAGTCAGTATCTGTGACAATATTATAGCAACGTATAATTTTGTGCACTATAATTTTTAGTTCCTGTATTATGATTTATTTAGAGAATATTTTACTAAATTTTTTATGTTCTCTAAGGTTAGTGCTAGCTTATAATTTAAATTTATGGGGTTAATTTCTCAACACTTGAAAGGGATTTAGTTTTAGCATTGAAATTTATGGTGTTATATCTCAGCACTTGTAAGGGCTTTGGGTTTAGCATTGAAATTTACAGGGTTAATTTGTTAGTATTTCAGTTATTTTCCTAAATATTATATGTCTTACCAAGGTTTTTTCTGGAGATTTTAGTAATAGCATATATATTGATAGGGTTAATTTATTGTTTTTCCCCATTTGTTATTTGAAATTTTGAAGGTTGACATGAATTGTACCACAATAACAAGGTTGCTAAAAAGAAAGCATGTATTTTAAGATAGAAACCTCTGAATAACTCTTTTCTCAATGTCCATACCGATGGTGCCTACAGTGCCAATCTGGGTGCTATTACGGCTGGATGTTTATGTCTTGCAGAGGGAAACTGACAGCTTAAACATGTAATGGTTGATATCTGATACCCTCTTGAAAATGCCCAGGAATAATGCATTTGTCATATCCCTTGTGGAGATAATAAAGCTACAGACATCCTTGTCAAACCCGCTTTCTCTCTCTAGGTGGATTAGGAGTGGGTTGGCAGTTTTGGGAGATCTTCCTTACCATGGGATTAGATGTCGGATTTATCTTAATTATAAGAGATGAATGGAGAAATTAACTTTCACAAGTTGGGGGAGCATTGAGCATTGTCAAACCCGCTTGCTCTCGTCCTTTGTTCTTGTTTGTTACTTCATCTCCAATCCAAGGCAACTTCAAGTACCAGGTTTCCATGTACATTTTGATAGTTGCATTGATCATATGATATCATTAGTATTGCTGCTGAGATGTCCATTTGCTTCAGACTTTGCATTGTACTTGTTCATGAACATAAGCCAAGAGTCTTGGCGTCTACATATCCTATTGTACTCAGAGATTGCATATAATAAAGGAGTAATAAGTTGCAGGTCTATTATTTGAAGATATGTCCATGTTCATGATGATAGAAGTTTGCATGCAAAGTTTTTGTAAAAATGTCTCTTGGCTGTAGGTGCATTTTATTCACTTAATTTCTCATTTGTATGCATTTAAAATTACAAAAGAGCATTGTATTACATTTAGAAGCTTGCATAGTAGTTGTAGAAGTTATTTGAAGCCTTCAAAGTCATTTTAGTATTCATTCTTGCATCACACAACAATCTGAAACTTCATACCAGCAACATAGAACATTGCATACAAACTGTTTGACAAAATTACAAGGCTACAAATTGAAGCAAATTGAGGTCAGTTTGAGCAAGGCTCATTACATATTTCATGATGCAATTCATATGTTAAAAGATTCACTTTAAATTGAATACGAATTAGCCCGATTCCATTATTTAATTAATGGAAAATATCAATGGCTAGGAAATAAGTCGATTTCCTAAGTGGGATCAATTTAGAAAATAATTCGATTTTCACAATTAAGAGATTGATAATATATATATTTTATTGTATAAATATTATCATAGTTTTAAATATTAAACATATATATATATATATATTTAAATACCCAAGTATTAATATATATATATATATATATATATATATATTTAAATACCCAAGTATTAATATATATATATATATATATATATATATATAACTATAATAAATATTTATAATCTTTAATATATAATTATTTGTATCATGAGCCAGTTAGCATATCCGACATATATATATATATTAGTTGTTAGGCAATAATAATATACTATTATTAATATCCACATAACATAGGTTGTGTGTATCTATACATGTATATACGTCCGTATATATTCGTCTATGTGCACGTATATGTAGGTATACCATATCGATGCATTCGTATGAGCACATCCGTTTGCCAACATACGTTTGTATTGATATGTAGATACATATGGATACATGTATATACTATATACATTTATATATGCCCACTTCCTATCCACTTACATTCAATAACGTTACCATCATAATGATCGTAATATCACAAGATAGATACATAGATAAAGATCACTTATAAATGCATACAGAAGTAGACAAGACTCCTAATGCAAACATACAAGCCTATGGATGACTTACCTATTACCCACACAAACTGACTCAGTTCACTCTAAGGTGACGTGCGTGTATGCTCAGATAGTTTACTTTACCGGTTACCCGACCAAGCTCCTCTCCCGAGTGATATTTCCCCTCCGCCTGGAGGAATGGTTCGCACACCTGTATCCACTGACATAAACTCACGACAGTCACATTTTCATAACATTAGCAGTATACATAAACATCTCAAGTTAGAATAACATGATCCATTAACCTCCTTATGCAATATTTCACCATGAATAACATCAACTGAGATAACATCAAATGAAACAACATCAAGTGAGATAACATTCATATTGAAAACAAGGTACAAGCATCATTAATTCTTCTCCAGAATTCACATTATCTTCACATTTACCCTATCTACTAATGATAAATAGTAACGTCACAATTTGGGGTGTAACAGCAAGGTAAAGTCATAAACCCCACTTTTTACCTAGCTCAGTGAGTCCAATGCTGAAACTTGCCATACATGGACTGTTCACCAAAACATGGGAAAATGTGGGGTTTATGTATAAAAATCGCTGATGTTTGGAGTTTTAGCTGAGCATGCTAGACAAAGCATTTGTTTTACATGTGTAATCTCACAAGACAGGCACCTAGGTATGGTGTTTGTAGGGGCATTGATATTGCGAGTGAATGGAGAGGCTCATTTGCAGGCAGAAATGGTCTTTAAGGTTGTGGGAAGACTACAAGGCACAGACAAAGTTCTTAAAGACTTACCAAGTAGCTGGTGCTTGAGCTTGGGCACAAGCCGTGTGCAAAAGCCACAAACATGCTTTTAAGTTACCAAATTTTTCTATGAAACATTCCAAAAACAATAATTATAACCTTTTTTAATTGCTTTTTGTATACTGCCCTGTCTAATTGAGTGCTTGTTCTCATGGTGCATGAGACAGCCCCCAAGTGCTTAAATTTTTGTCCTTGATTGCATGAAATTTGTTGTTTTTTTTCTTAAGTTCTGAGTTGAAAATTATTGGTCTGCCGAGTCAAAATCTGCAAACTATGTACTATCCATTTTCTATTTAGTATTTAGTAGATGCGATTATTGCTGTGTAGTTTATACGATATGCATACCATGGTTACAAAACTGGCAAAAAATCATGATTTATCAGCTTTTGGCATCTATGCCAATTTTTTTAAAAATGCAAATTTTATTTTCGAGGGTTTGGCCACGTCATTGACTGATTTTTTGGGGGAAATTTAGCAATTTATCTTCACTTTCTAGAAATTGTAATCTTCTCCCAAAAATTGGGATTTTTTCATATTTTTCTGATTTGTGTATCAATTTTTCTGATTTTTAGCGTAATCGAAATCTTATTTTTTGCCAATGAATTGAACAAACTTTATCTTTTGGTTTACTGATTTATTCCTGAGAAGGATTTTTCCTATAATGATCTAAAGAGACTACTGTTTCTTTGATAGAAAAGGTGAAACAAGCATACTGATTACTCTTAATGTATTTATGTTTGAAGACAGTCTAAAGTATGTGCAAAATGCATTAAATAATGGGAAATTTCCAAGTTGTATTATTTTCCAATCAATATGATAGACATTTAGAGGTTTAGAACATGGCAAAAGTAACTCTAAATTCCAAGCAATATAATAGACGTTTAGAGGTTTAGAACACGACAAAATTAACTCTAAATATTTTTTTAAGATTGGGTTTGCTGTCTGTATTTAATGATATCCACAGACAAAGGCATTACAAGGTTTTGTTCGAATCTATGAAGAGGGTTGTTGCCAATATAATGGATAGCTTTTGTCTAACTAGCTGGATGCAGTTGTTTGGTTGATTTTGATAGTTCTCTGATTTATGTATGTCTATCCTTCAAAAAATACCCGTTCTCTTATTTTCTTTAAATAAAAAATTAATAAAAAGATTTCTCTGTCCAAGATAGGCTGGAACCCAACTGTTTGTAATAATATTTTTTCCATATATTTGGGAGAAAAATAACTGTTATATATTTGTTCTGTCATGAGTTCTTAGCTCTAACCAGAATAACTTAGTGCTCCTTATTTTTTGCCTTGAGGATGCTGAAACTCTCATGTAACAACCATTCAAACCATGTTGCTTTCTCACATTACAGTGATTAAAGATTCACCTCTATCTTGCTAAATTAAAATTGAAATTTTAAATTTAGAGTGTTTTGTAGAGAATTATTGTTCACATGGCATGTAGCAACACAGCTTTTTTTTTTTCTGTGCCAGAATTGAAGATGTAAGAATTGAGTATCAATGTTTCATGGTTAACAAAAGGCAGCTGGTTGCAGGTGACTGGGTCGAAAGTCGAACATATCTTTGTGGATGGAGAGGAGCAGTGTAACTGTATCTATGAAGTTTTATGGCTTGCTGGTCCATATGAAAGAGAAAGGACATCCATATACTGTGAGAACATCTACTTGTTACAGTCTAAGAAAATTCAAAGGCACCCTGTAATTAAGGATGTTGAAAAATATTTAGAAAATAGAAAGGATTCGCTTGTGTATACACCCTTTCTTATGGGAGATGCCAAGGATGGGTCTGTTTTGAAAAATTGTACCAATTCCTTTGTAGATGAATTCTCTGGAGGCTGGATTGATGATGACTTTCCCAGGTTAGCGAAAAATTGTGGTACTGATGGCAATGGTGATAATGACTGTCTCTTTTTCTCTAGGACTGGGGATGCTCTTGTGAATAGAAATAAAGAATTCTCAGAAGATTGGTCAGTAAGGTTAAGCAATTGTAATAAAAATCCATCTTATGTGATAATTGAAGATGAGAGTGAAGACATGCAAAAAACTGATATTGTAAATATGTGTCCTCCAAACACAAAAGTACAGAAAAACTGGGATGTAGCCAAGAATGAGGGGGTCATGAATGCTTGCACTCTTTTTACAGAGTGCAGAAGCAGAGAACCCAAGTTCACAGATGAGTTTGCTAATAATAGTTATATTCAAATTCATGGCAAAAACACTGGATGTGAACAACCTTTAGATGGATTGAAAACACCATGCTTGAAACCTAAAAAGAGGAAGGATCGCTTCTTATCAGACTTTAATGCCTGTGAAGATGTTACCTGTAACAGAGAGAATAAATCTGCTGAGGGCATAGATTTGTGCATTTCAGATTCTATGGGGAAGCCCCAAGGAAAACAACCCAGAGGTGATGAGAGCAATTCAGTCAAGAATTTGATAAAAAGGAATATTTCTTGTGGAAAGGAGCAAGGAGATGTGGGTAAAAACAATGATGCTCTGGCCAAAGCAGATAATGTTATAGCAGAAAACAAATTGTTGGAATCAACTCCTAAGTCTTGCTGTGGGCATACAGAGGATTTACCACCAAAACATACATCAAAGAATACAGCCACAGAGGATTTACCACCTGTGCAATGTGAACATGCACATCATTCTCCTACAGGATTACATGATTTTTCTACAGATATTTTACATGATGGTTACAAATGCCGTTGTCATTTTTGTAGGAATTGTTGCCCATGCTGTAACCACTTTCATTTAAGCCATGAGTACTGTGCAGAATGTGGCAGATATATTTGCAGTGTGGTTGGTAAAGCTCCTTATTATTATAGCCAAGTGGTATGCACTGGATGCTGCTCAGTGTGTAAAGAGTTAGCTGCTAGCTCATCTGATCATCTTGAAGATGGCAATGATTGCGTAGAACCATTAAAAGATGGATTTACTGATTACAAGTCACAAAGTGAACTTAGACATGCTGGAAATTTAGAACTTTCCACTCACCAGCCATCAAAGTCATGTAAAAAATTGCATTATGGGGGTATGGAAATTGTTAATAACAAAGGTAAATGCAATATCTTGGAGCAGGCCGTGGGACAGATTTCTATGAATGTTACTTGTCAACCTAGAAGGAGAGAAGAGTTGCAGGATCAACACAAGTTATTTGCTTCCTCACATGTTATCTTGCTAGAGAATTTGGACAAAGATGTGAACCCATCAGATGTATTAAGTATCATTCGCCAAGCAGGTGTGAATTTTGTAAAGGTATATGTCTCACCACCTCAAAGTTTCCAAAAGTTTACAAGAGGCATTGTTTGCTTTGAAGACCTGGAAAGCTTCCAAAGGGTGTCTGCATATTTGCAGAATGAAAACATTATAGTTACGTCTTCAAAGGGAAGGTAACAACATGTCCTCCCTTTATTGCATAAGTATTAAATATGAAAAGGTATTTGATTGCATGTCATTATTCTTTTTAACAACCTTAATTTAAATTTTGCACCTTTGTTTTGAATAGCTTGGTGAACTTCTATTTTTCCATTTATTGTATGAAGCCCTTTGTATTTAGCATTCTGCCTGAAAAAATTGAATGCCTTGGCATTAGACAAATTAAATTAAATACTCTTAATGGAGATGTTATTATATAATGGTAGATTCAAAATCTTATTTCTTTAGCTCAAGCCTTTAGAAATGTGCATATATTTGTGTGAGTGCATGTGCATGTGCATGTTGGATTGAAAAGAGTGCTTTTCATTTCCATCTGATTCTGTGGTTTTGATATACTCTAGCATAACACAGTGCTGGAGGGTAAGTGCACGCATTTGAAAATATTCAAGGTTTAGTGCTTGCCTTGAATGGTTGCAGACAATCAATTTGGAAGAGACCCGTTGGCATTCACAAGACAAAGCAAGTTAATCAATGTGCAATACAAAAGGGATCTATTTTAAAATCATTTATTGAAAAATTCATGAAAATTTGGGTTGCAAAATCCTCAATTGAGGATATGCCCCATTCTTATTTGCAGTGATACATTATGACATGTTAATGTTGGGAACACATTATTTGCTGTATACATTAATTCACTAAAACACTTGTGCCACCAAGTTGTTGAGTTCTAACATTAACATATGTAGTACTAATGCATTCATATTGACTTTTGGCACTACATTATTTGCTGTATACATTAATTCACTAAAACACTTGTGCCACTAAGTTGTTGAGTTCTGTTGGCATAAAAACTAACACCTCTGGAGTGCAGGTTTGTACGGACAGCTATGCACACTGCGTAATGAGTGCTTTTCAAATTAGGAGGGGAAGCTCCCTCGTAGTGCTGGAATGCGTGAAAAAGAAAAGGAATCTAAGTCCTATCTTTTTGTTCTCAGCTGGAAGAGGCACAAGGTTAAGAAAACCAAGAACGTTGCAGCTAAAGATTTTTTGGTTTCGTAGATCATTAACTACAACTAAGCTATCTACTTTAAATCAATCCAGTTTCCTCAAGAAAACAGAGCATGAGGAAATGGAGCAAGGTTGACTATCTGACGATAAACAAGTGTAGATTCTCAACTTGAAGGCAAGGTGGCACATCTATTAGCTCAATCTAGACAAGTTTATTGGAAACAACATCACACGATAAACTTAAGTACGGATTCTCAACTTCAAGGCAAGGTGGCACGACTATCAGCTCAATCCGAATAAGTTTATTGTTCACAACAACACACGATAACCAAGTGCAGATTCTCTACTTGAAGGCAAGGTGGCACAACTATCATCTCAATCTGAACAAGTTTATTGAACACAAAACATATTTGATCTAACTAAGGAAACAATTCACCATTTTAATTGCATGAAACCCAATGTGGCATAACAATTCATTATAACAGCAAAAACGCATGAACAAATACAAAAAGAAAAATATTGAGGGCAAGGTAGGCACAACATATATTTCTCTCTCATGCAAAAGTTATGTACAAATGAGCAAAAACTCTTATTTATAGACATCGAAAGGTGTAGGGAACCCTAAAATCACCTTGAGTCAACTACAGTTTTGCTATGCATGCAAGATTTATTGCTAAGCCCTAATAAAGTAAACTATACAGTTAACTGGAAAACTACCATTAGTTAACCGAAACATCTAATCTAAAAATAGACAATTGTGCAAGCATGCACGTCCTTATTGAAAGCATGTTAATTGGAACACTACCATTAGTTAACGTAAAACCCTAAATAAAAATCCAAGTAAATAAAGCTGATCTCAGAATAGATATGCATGTGATGAAACAACGAGTTAACTTGAAAGGGTAACGCCAAGTTAACTCCTGTGTATAAAGTCTATTCTAAGAGGTGGGAACTAAAGTCTACTGATCGTGATCTCGAACAATCAATCCCTCAACGAGGCTGTCAACTGCATCAGCATTTGAATGTCAGCAACTTGAGCAATCTTGGCAATCTTCGCACACTCAAACTAGCATGTCACTAACTGGTAACTTTGGCGGCTCCGTAACTGAAGTGATGGCCACTATCTCTTCTGCAGCTTGATGTCTCTAATGCTTTTGCATGACGAAACTGCGAGATTTGACTGCGCACACTCTATTTGTGAGAAATGCAAATGAACTTGCTGCACACGCAAAATTCCAATGGTATCAACCCTCTGAAAGCACTTGATACAAATCGGTCTCAACTTTTCTGATGAAATCACGAATTAAGACCGATTTGGTCTTAAATTCAGTCTACGTGAATTGCACTCTGAAAAACTCGCCTGTTGACTGTGAACATGGCTATATTTTGACAAGATTTCTGGAAAGCTAAAAATACCCTGCTAAGGCTAAAAATAGCCTTTTGAAGAGTTATTTTCGGCGAAAAATCTGAGATATGGGTTTTGTCCAGAAAAAGATTCTAAGACAACCTAGAATGTTAGAAATGCGAAAATCTAACTTCTATTCGACCATGCAAAAAGTTTTCAGTTGAGAAAATTAGAAACTCAAGAACGAATGCTCTGGAGTTAAAAATTCCTGAAAAATCAAACGCACGATTTTAATTCGAGGAAGCTATATAGAAATGATCCAGATGTTGAGACTTGTCGAATTTTGCCAATTTCAGGAACATGCGAATTGAAATCTGAGAGAAATTTGAGAATCAAAGAGGAAAAAGACGTTTTTTGTATGCTCTTCTTTAATGAAAATCGCCCTTGAATTCTTCAAATTGCTGAAAAAGTGAACTTTTAACCTGCAAAAGAATGTGATTGGAGAAATCGCCTTTGCAAATAGATAAAGAATTCGCCTTTGGTTGCTAAAATTCGCCTTTACTTGAGAATTACGAATTTGCCTTGAAGATACGTCTTTGCTTTGAAGAAATATGAAATTTTCTTGAAAAACACACCTTTGCCTTGAAGAAAAACTAATTTTGCCTTGAAGATATGAATTTCTCTTAAGAAAAACGAATTTCTCTTTAGCTTTGTGAATAATAAATGAAGATGGTGCCATGTTTAAATAAGAAGAAATTCGCACCAACTTGTTGACTACAAGATTTAAAACCTCAGCTGAAAATAGAAGGCTTCTAATTGGACCCCTTTCAGTTTCATTGCCACTGACACTGAGTCCTGAAATAAATAATAATAAATTAATATTCATCATGCAATTTGCAAAGGCATCAGATTTAGAAATTCGCCATTTTAATGCCAAAATATGCAAAATAAATATTAAATATTATTTAACTTTAGTTGACAAACCAAATGAAGCTTTGAGATTTACTGGCGAACTTCACTGATTTCAAAAAATTATTATTTGAGCTCATAGGCGTCCATTTGCTCAAGATATTGCACTTTTTATTAACTTCCTATTTTATAGCTAACGACAAAGTTACGACTGGCCATCTTCGACACTGATTTCTGGGTGACCGGATGATGCTGAGACCGAGCTGATGAATTGAATGCGAAGCCTGCTGAGCAAAGAAGAAATGTCTGCTGGGAGTTATCACTGCAAAATCCATCATTTAACACCTCAAAAAATTAGGCCCCCTTGATTAAATTCATTTACAGGTGCCAGACTTAAACCATTTTCCTAAACTGCCATCTGATACTTCACACAGCTGTTGACGGCGAACGACGAACCCTGCTGACAGGAAACCAAGTTCACTGCGTGACTAGAAGCATTTTGCATCCAACGGATATACGCACGACATTTGAAAAGTGCATTAAGGGCCTGAAAAGTAAAAGCGCCCTTGAGCTACAGTTGCACTGACACCATTTTGACCAAAGTTGAACTTTCATCCAAGTACCCTACTTTGTCCTTCGATACCGAGAGCTGGAATAACCCGATTCGAGCACTGTCTATCTCAATGCATAGCCGGAAGGACTTACAAGAGACATCTCTTGAGGTGACGAAGCAAGAAAACTGCTTCTAAGACCTCAAAAATGCAAGTGCGTATTTTATTTAAAATATACGCTCCATACTTAGCCATTTTCCGGATGTCTTCACTTTTCAACACTTCGTCAAAGACCTCGCACGTACGAGCGTCTGCCAAATCCCGGAAGCTGATGGCTGGTTTGTTGAATAGATAAAGTAATTACGCTCAAGTCTCGTGAAGACTTCGAACGCAAATGACCTCATCTGACAGGCCTAAAGGCTAGGCACCTCTGGACTGTAGAAATACAATGAAAATTTTATGTCAGTCCGCCCGTGAAATTACGTGCTTGGTAGAACCTCTGCCACGATCACCTGGAACGTCGGATTAACAGGTAACTTGGTGCAATGCGAAGCTGGACTAGAGTAGTACTGATGTCAGGAAGACCTCGTCAGCAAACTGGACCATCTTAAGGGTCATTTTGACCAGCGCCCTTGAGCTGTAGTTGCGCTGGAAACACAACGAAGAAGCTCAAAGATGTGAAATCTCCATTATAAGCTCATCTTCAGACGTCGGCTGCCGAAGCTCTAGGACTCGGATGACTGCATTTGATAGCTTGTTGGACGAGCAGACTAGTCGTGAAGAGATTGACTGCATTAGTCATCAGAAAAACCAAAATCCAAACCTCCTTTAAGAAGGGCGCCCTCAAGCTACAGGCGCGCTTTTGCTGGAAAAGGACAAGTTTCTGCAATGTAGAACTTTGGAAATTTCAACTTCTGTTGCCAGTTGTCAGAGTTACGAGACTCGGATAGGCTCGCTGGATAGCTCATCGGATAGGTAGACCAATTCTGAAGAGATTAACTGTATTTATGAGCATTCTCAACAAGATCTTGACCTTCAAAAAGAAGGGCGCCCCTGGGCTATAGTTGCGCTTTCTTGCTTTTCTTTGAGAAATCCTCATAATTTAATCACTAAAAACTCCGTCTTGACCATTGAAATGACCATGTGCAACATGAAATGCTACGTTCTGAGCCCCTGATTCAGGTTCTGATCAATGAAACTGCCTTTGACTGACAAACTATTGACAAAACTCCATGCTTGATATTGCCCAAAAACTGTACTTGACATCATTTTAGCAAGATTTAGACTCTTTTAAACAAAATGCCTTGATGAAGCAAAAATTTTGGTTTTGGGTACAACAAGTTCTAACATTAACATATGTAGTACTAATGCATTCATGTTCACTTGTGGCACTAAGTTGTTGAGGTCTAACATTAACATATGTAGTAGTAATGCATTCATGTTGCTGATGCAATCATAGGCTGTCTTTGCATTCACTTGAAGCCTAATCGAGATATAGCAACATCAAATGCTACTACTGTAATTGATATCATGATTTTGTTGTGCAATGTTCATGGTATGGGGCATGGCCTGTTAAATACATTGCGTACACATTGGAGACTAACGCTTTATCTCTTCTCAAATAAATGTAGGCTTTCTTATAAATTTTGCATTGGGGATGTAGTTGAACAAGATACCCAAATTTTTCAGATCTCTTTTAATTAATGGTTACTTCCTACTATACTAGGTTGATATGTTATTTCACTAGACAGCTTTATCCTCACTGTGTGACACATCCCTTGTCATGGAACACATGAATAGTTTTATCTTCCCTACCTACATACAGACAGATTTCATGCAGTTCCCCAGACACAAGGACTCACTGATTATGCCTATGGGTTATTACTATTCAAGATGGTGTTTCAAAATAGTTCCATTCAATTTTACAAGAGATAGGTTATGAAGACATTGGACATCATGTATCATTGTTGCAAAAATAAAAACAAAGACAGTAAACAAGTATGAGGGTGGATTCCTTTTTCATTAAAAATCTAGTGTTTGTTGCCTTATCATGCAGCCATACCTTATTCATGCATCACAATAATTGTATATATTAGTCACTATTTCATCACAAGTCGTTGCACCCATTATAATAATTCAAATGGAGCACACCATGTCATCATATGATAAACAAAAGTGTGGACAAAAATAACAGGAAAGAGATAGGCGGGATATAAAAATCAAATGGTACTGGTGAGGTCCATCTTCTTTTTTGACATGAAGTCTTCAAAAATGTATAAATGTTGCCTCTTGTTCATAATTTCTTTATCATTGTGCTGTGCCCAATCAAAAAAGTTTGCTTCATTAAGGCATTTTGCAAAGAGTGGTCAAAGTGTAAAAATTTTCATCAAAAGTCGAAGTTTCTAAAAATAGACTTGATTCGGGGTTTTTTGGGTTTGTTGTCAAATGGATGCTGACAAAACTTTCTAAAAATAGAATCTTTGTTTGGAGGGCTCTAACTGATTCTGATTGGTCAAAAATACTTCCCAATCAGGTTGGTCCGGTTAGAATCGTCAAAACGTCAGGATTTCTTTGGTGGGTTTATTTTGCTTTTTCAAAAGGCAAAGCATGAGCTCCAAGGTCATCAATGGAGGATTATTTGCTAGCAGGTATCAAATTCAAAGTCTCAAGGAAAGGTAAAGTTCACGCGAAACGGAGGTGAATCTGAAAATGGTGAAATTTGTGAAAAAATTTCTAATGCTGGCATACCTAGGCACCCCTGTCTAGGAAGGGCGCTTGGGGTCTCATGCCTTAGTCAATTTTTCCCTCTTTTCAAAAAATGTGCAATTTTCCCCATCAGTCGAATTTAGTTATGCAGAGAAACAGTCCAAAGTAGTTTCTTGGGCTGGGAAAAGCAAGAGATCATCTCAGTTATGTTCAGGCTCCTCAGTTGATTCATCATCCAATGCCGAGGATTTGTCAGACAATGGAAAATGCAGATCGAATGGTGGCATTTTGTGAAAAAATGAAGAAAATCAAAGAAAAAATGAAAATCATCAATTTTAAACTAAGGCATGGAAGCTTAGGCGCCCCTGTCAAGGAGAGGTGCCTAGCTTTTGATGCCTTTATTTTTCGCCTTGTCCGAAAATTCATCATACTCCTCCATCAACCTGGTTCTGGTTCTTAGAAAATCAGCCAGATGTAGTGTCGGGGGTTGGCACAAGGGTATAATTCATCTCAGTTATGATCAAGCTTTGCTTGATTAACTGCCTTGTAGTCTCTCTTATTCATTGACTGGTGGGAAATGACGCCCAATCTGGGGTCATTGGCTTCTGGCGGAAACACAGGAAATGAAAAAGTAAAAAAATTGAAAATCATTGAAATTTGGCTAAGGCATGGGATGCTAGGCGCCCCTGTCAGCCAGGAGCGCCTCGACTTTGATGCCTTAGAAATTTCTTGACCTTGGCACGCCTCCTTTACACTCAGTCTCCATTGGCAGTTTCGAGAGTTCACGAACTCAATCAGATGATGTCGGACGTTGGTATGGAGGCTGTAGATTACTTCAACATTGATTAAATAGGTATTTTCCATGATCAAACAGATTTTATTAGTTGGCAATACCGGCTCGTCAAAGTCGGAGGCAGGCCTCGCTGGAAGCAGAAGCAAGCAAAAGTTAAAAAAGCAAAGAAAATGGCTAGCTCTAGGATGTCTAGGCACCCTTGTCCAGTTAGGGCGCCTAGTATTTGGTGCCTTAGTCATTTTTCGGCTTCTATTGTTTGTTGTTCAAAAACGTGTCTTCACGTGTGTGCTTTTTGCAGCTATAAAGGAGGAATTCATCGTTGCACGTTGCAAATGGACTCAGATTTTTGCATACAAAGCTTCTATCTTCATGGATAGACTTCAAAATTTTAGGGCTTTGCAAAGAAAGCGATTTTTCGTCTTCAAACTCTATTTAAGAAGGCTATTGGCATTCATTCTTCATATTTTGTAGGTTGGTGTCTAGAGGAAGAAAAATATCATTTTCTTGTCATAAAGATTTGGAGGCTCAAACAAAGTGCTTTTGCAATGTTCTTCGTGGATTCGGGATTGGGAAGCATAGAGGCGTGCTTTTCATGGTCTGATCTTCTAGGGCATTGCATTTCAAAAATAGATGGTCAACTTTTTCAGTTTTCGTTGATCTGGGTCCATCTACTTTTTGCTCCTCTTGAAGATTGGGAAATTTTATATTTCCAAAAATTTGCTTTTTCGATACTTTTTCAAGAAGCCCTCAACTTTTTCAAAATCTAATGAACTGGGTCTCTTTAGAACGTGATTGCCTACCAAACCTAGACCTCATCTTTTTTCTACGAATCTGCTTTTTGGAGAGAAATCAGCAACTTTTTTGGGGCAGCAAAGATTTCCAAGAATAGAACTAAAAGCAGCAGTTAACTCGGTACCTTTTCCGAGTTTAACTTGTTATTCTTGTTTCGTGCTTATCTATTGTTTGTGAAATAGAAAAATGAAATGTATAGTTGGAACTTTCTCTACTTTTAAATCAATTAACTGATTTTAGTAGGTGGTTAGTTAGTTGCCTTGTGTTAGATTTAGAAATAAATCTTGCATGTTGGCAAGTCTAGTCAGCTTAAAGCAAGGAGATTTATGGTTACCTACTCTTTGTTTCTGTATAAATAAGGGAAGCCTAGCCCATTATTTTTAGAGAATTGTTATTGTAAGAGCTAATTTGTAAGCCTGTCTTGCTGCAAATTGTTGTTCAGTTACCATTCAACTTGTGCCAAGTGTAATTTGGTGTTTGATTGCACATTGTAAGCCTGTCTTTGCTACAGTCGGCTGTCCCAGAAATGTAACTGCTATTAGAAACTGAGAAAAGTGAAAACTTATGCCTTCTTTGCTCTGATTTACTCTCTTGATCTCTTTCAGTTTCTTGTCTTATGTGTTTTGCTTGTATAATCTTTATTTCAGCTTACATCTTATAAGTACAATGAGTCTTCAGGTGTGATCTGGAAGTAAGTTTATTTGAGCTTCTGTGTTAATCAAATCATTCCTTGTTTACGTTTGAATCTCAAGCTCTGAGTTTACTTGGGTTGTCAGAAGCATCTATAGTTTAGGCCTAGTTGTAGTTTGAAGTTTTGGAAAAGAGAAAACCTCAGCTACGATGCAAAGATTTTTATAACCTTGTGCTCTTAGCTGAGAATAAGAAGATTGGCAATAGTATAGTATTCTTTTTAAGCATCATTAGCGAAGAGGGAGCTTCCGCTCCTAATTTGAAGAGCTATTTAACTGTGCATAGCTGTCCATTTCTAATCCGCATTCCAGAGGTGGGAATTGAAACGCCAACAGATTGACATATTTGGTCACTCTCAATAGCTGTTGTAATGCCCCAAGTTTCACAACTAGGACATTAACCAAGTAGTTTTCTTTTTGGAAAGAACAACACAAGAATGACTATAGCAAACAAGATACGACATTCACATATCACATTGCACACTAATGCGACAACCACACACAAGATAATGGAAACACCAATGGCACACAAGACAATGACAACACCAAAGATACGACTATAGCACAACGACATGCAATACGATGACAACACCAAAGACATCACCATTGCTCCAAGCAAGGTGGCACAAGTGGAGTGATAAAGTCACCATGATGAACATACAAGAATGAAGCTATATCATAGCAATGGGTCCTAACCAATGGTTGTGTTCACTTGTGAACACAACTCAAGGGTGGGATGAAAGAATCATTTACCTCAAGTCCACTCCCTAAACATGGTCAATGACACTCACAACACCAAGGGAAACGCATACAAGAGGTGAGACATCTAGGATATACCATGCCTTGACTAGTTAGAAGAACCGTTGTTTCTTGATTGCATGGTGTTGTACCCAAACCAAATTTTTTGCTTCTTTAAGGCATTTTGCTTAAAATGGTCTAAACCTTTTGTTAAAATGATGTCAAAATATAGTTTTTGGACAAATCAAGTATGGAATTTGAGTTAGTTTGATGTCAAGGAGATATTGGTAAAATTTGAAAAATTTGAAAATTAGGGTTTTCTGGACCCTTGTTTTTAGGTCAAAAACCCTAAAAATAGAAACTTGTCAGAATTGGCTGAAATTAATTTTGATTGGTTTATTTCACATTTATTTCACATCACGATCACAATGGTGAAGTCAGTTTCAGTTAAAAGTCAGTTTAAGCCTGGTTTGCACTTTTCACTTTTTTTGGAGAAAAGCTAGGACATTCGAGGTCGTCAATGGTAGTTGGCTAGTACCAGGTGTCAACATCTAAGCCTAAAACTCAAAGCAGAACATTCTATCAAGAAAGATGCTAAAAAAGATGTTTCACGACGGAGGGGATTTTCAAATGGTGAAAAGTGCAAAAAATATTCTTAAGTCTGGAAACACTTCACTTTGTAACTTGGGAGACGCTTGCGCAATCAATGTGCAAATCAACCTTATAGTTTCCGTACACGTAAAAATGGTGAAATACAATCACACACACGCGTCAGCAGGAGTAATGCTTCTATGTGGTCAACTCAGCAGCCAACACGGGGTTCGCAAAGTGCGAAATAGAGGAAAACATCAAGTACAGAGCAAATCTGCGCCCCTGTAGCTCAGGGGCGCCCTTCAATTTGGAGGCTCAAATTTAATTGTTTCTGGTTGCAAATACATTCATTCGCTCCGGTTTTCAATCAGTTTTCCGACAAGCAATCAAGTGAGTCCATCCGACTTGCAGAACTCCGACAATCGAAGGCGGAAGCAAAAGTTGAGAGTTTACACATCACAGAGAGTCAAATTTGCAGTTTCTGTGCCCCTGTAGCCCAAGGGCGCCCTTGAATTAGACATGTCAGATGAATAAATTTGCAGATTCTGTTTACAGGGGATCTTTTCTAATTTAGCCCAGCTACACAATGCATTCGTTCGCAAGATCGTCAGATGTGCTGAGTGACTGTGGCAGTTGTTCCAACCCACACGTAAAATGGAGGGAAAATAAAAGTGAAAATATCAAACTGTACCTCTATAGGCCAGGGGTGCCTAGCCTTTTGGTCAACTAGATGAGGTTTTTAGCAACCGTCATCTTCACGAGATCTGTGCAGAATCCTCCTAGCTATTCAATGAATCCAGCTGTCAACCTGTAGGTTTTGTCAAATGCCCGTGAGTGAAGGATCAGTGGAAATTACTGAAGAATGAAAACAGGTAGAAAAATGGCTAAGTATGGAAATTACATTCTCCCTTGAAAAAGGCGCCCTTCTATTGGAGGTCTTAGAAGCAGTTTTCTCACTTCGTCGCTTCCAGGAACATCTCTTCTAAGTTGTTCTAGCTTCACGATGAGATCAATCGCACTTGCATCGGAGCAATCTAGCTCCCGGTGTCAAGGGTCAAAGTACAACGTTTGCATGAAATTTGCAAGTTGCAAAATCATTCTCAAAATGGTGAGTGCACCTCTGCAGGCTAGGGGCGCCCTTGCATTTGAGGCCCTTAATCCAACTTTCAGATGCCTTACATACAATTGTTGTTTGCGGAATTCTTCTAGCTATGCGATGGATCCAACATCCAATCGACGGGAGTCGTCATTCACTGGCAGCGGCAGATTGAAGCGCGAAATGGCAAAACAGAGAAATGGCCAAGTTTGGTGGCCTGTATATTATTTTAATAAAAGGAAGCTTTTATTTTGAGGCACTAGACGTGGTTTTAACACTTGCAGCTCCTTGTAGACATTTCATCAGAGTAGTTCTGGCTACGTAGTGGATGTGTTAGCTCAGCTCTAGCATCAACCGGGCACTCGGAAATCAGAGTTCAACAGAGGCAACCGTGACATTTTCAATAAGCTACAAAATAGGAAGTTAGCTAAAAATCTCAACTTTTGAAGGGGGATGCCTGGAGAGTCAAGTTTGGACTTTTTAGAATCAATAAAATATTCTAAGCAAACCCAGATGGAGAGATTTTAGTTAGCTCAATTAAATAATATTAAATTGTCAGTTTCAACATGCCAGCTTTAATGGGGCGATTTTCCTCAATATTTTAATATTGGCGCCTTTTTGAGACTCAATTGCAAATTCGCATGATGATTGAAGTTGAATATTTTAATATTTTAATATTTTAAAACTCCAAGTCAGTTTCTGTTGAACGAAGTGGGGTCCAATCAGATGAATTCTTTCCAGATCAAAGTCTCTACCTGCAGTTGGCGCCTAAACCCTCAAAATTCTTTATTAATATGCAAAAGGCGTCCATTTCTCTCACAAAAGGTTGAGTGCAAGCGAATTTCTTCATTGTGCAAGCATTCGAAGGTGTTGCAAGAATTATTTTTTAGAATTCCTTGCAGATACAGGTCCAAATTAATCAGCAGACTTCAGTCAAGTATAGGCGACTTTTTTCAGAAGCAGAACCATAAAACTTCTATCTTTTGTCTTAAATTCTTCTATTGTTGTCTTGGGTTTTCTCTCGCATGTCCAAGAATTCAGCGACTTTTGATAATTTTGATCATCTGGGTTTGTTGTGCACAACTTTCTCTACAAAACCCATGTGTTCAGAATTTTTTAGGGAAGATTTGCCTCATAGCTTCATCTCGAAGCTCTGCTTTTCTTTTCGGAAATTCCTTTGCATGGTAGAGTAAAAGTCAATATTTTTTAAAATGGAGGATCTGGGTTTGCTTAGAATCATCTTCTGCACAAAACCCATGTTCTAGGATTTTTTCAAAAAATCTGCCCCCGCAGCCCTTTCCGCCCCCAGTTGCTTTTTTTGGAAAAGTCTTTGCATGTCAAGCTAAACAGTGTTTTTTCGCAATTCTGACGTTGTGGGTTGTCTTAGAATCACTTTCTGCACAAAACCCATGTCTTGGAATTTTTAGCAAAAATTGTCCTTCGACAGGGTATTTTTAGCCTCACTAGGAGACATTTTAGCTTTCCAGAGAAAGTTGTCAGAACATAGCCGTGTTTACAGTCACCAGGCGAGTTTTTCAGAATGCAGTTCACACAGACCGAATTCAAGACCAAATTGGTCTTAATTCATGATTTCATCAGAACAACTGACACTGACTTATATCAAGTACACTTGATGGTTAATTTAGACAGTTTGATAGGCGTAGTCACTCAAACGCCAACAGTCTCATACCTCGTATAGCTGATAGTTTTCCAAAGCCGGTTTAGAGAGTTGAGTACTATTGGAATTCTGCGTGTGCAACGATTTTGTTATCACGGAATCTAGTAGCGCTCGTTCCACGGATAACCCCCCTACGAAACTTGTTTGTTTCCTAGGATTCGTGAAGTTCAAGTACGCATAACGAAGTGATTTTCAAGCCACCTCGAGATGCGTTCCTAAGTCTCGAATAGTCAATTCGAGCATTTCCTCATGTTCGCCTCGCGAAGACCTTCGAAACGAGATCTTTCTCGAAGCTTCATTGTTCATACTTAGTGAATTACGAAAAATGCAGTGGCACTGAAAAAGTGCGCTCCTGCCCTGAAGCCAAAATTGGCTAAGTCTGGAAAATGCAAGGGCGCTAAAATTTAGCGCCCCTGCATGCAGTGAAATTTCTAAAAGATGCAATGGCGCTAAATTTTAGCGCCATTACACTTTTCTTCGCCACTTAAACTTTTTTATGGCTTTGGCACGTTTCTTCATGATTTCGCGTTTTTCGTCAATCGTGCCACTTTTCGTGCCTAAATTTATTGCTTGACTTGAGTTAGGTTTTTAATTTTCATTTTCACTTAAATATGAATTTACCATTTTCATTGTTTATATTTTATGTTCTTTTCTCTCCTCTTGTTGGGCGAAGTGTTTCTCAAACTGCAAATCAAGTTTTTGAGGATTTCGCCATTCTCCTTCAGCAATCTTCGCGTTTCATTCTGGTAAGTCGTTTTTGTTTTGTCTTTATTCTTCTTCTATTTTTATATGTTCTAGTTTGAGTATATGCGTTTTTGTATGTGTCATGAGTTTTTCTACGCACTCTTTTCAACATCTCCCCATCCTCTCCTACGTTTTTTTTTTGTTTTCTTTTCTTTCTTCATTCGCGTTTTCTTTTCCTACGCATTTCTTCTCTCCATTTGCGTTTTGTCTCCACGCGTTGATGTTTCCTTTTCCTTTCTTCGTGTGTTCTTCATTCGTGTTTTTACCTTTGCATGTTCCATCTTGCCTTTCTTTCTAACGTTTTTGTGATTATTCATGTCGCTTTCTTCATTTCGTTTTGATGCGAACTTTGAAATATCAAAGAGGGTTTCTGTGTGAAAGTTTCTTTAGCTTTTGAATGCATATATAATGATGGTGAATTGTAACCCTATCCAAAGGCAAACAAAATTGTCTCCAAAGCTTTCATGTTACAAACAATTCCTTGCCAAGCACAAGCGCCATCGCCATACATCCCTACATCTGCTTTTCAAAATTGCCAAAAAAAAATACTGAAGCGCTGAATTCTAGCGCTCTGACATTTTGAACATATCAAAAATTTCCTAACACTGAAAGATGTAAGGGCGCTAAAATTTAGCGCCCTTGCATCAAAAGACAATTTCCTGAGATGTAAGGGCGCTGAATTTTGGCGCCCTTACACTTTTTTCGAGTTTTCTCTAATCCTTCCCAGATAAGCTTCATTTTCGACCAGTACACTCCGGAGCCTTGTTTTTCCGTCTTAGTGCATCGTTTTGCGTGCCTCGTCATCCGCTCCATGCTTTCCCATCCTCGTTGCTCATTTTGCGCTTTCCCATGTTTCCTAACAGTTAATGTTTGTTTTGACTAAACGGATTGCAGTCTCTTTTCAAGGATCGTCAAGTCAAGAGTGATCAGAGTTCCAGTTCTTTTTAATGATTGCTAGTAAGCCTCCTTCGTCGAAAGCAAAAGGCAAGATGAAGTACAAATATCAAGGTGTCTATCCGCAGAAGTAGTGCACTCCAAGGTCGAAGAGATAAAAGACACGGAGGTTGATCATCAAGACTTGGTTGACTTCGCAAAACAAACAGAAACGAAGCCTCTTCCTAATTCAATGAGAGCGATCGTACATAGCAACCTCCATTTGGTGGCAATGTTCCCTACAGCTGCGCACAATACCGAGTTTGTTCTTCAAGTGGCGTCTCATTACATCAGAGAAAGCAGAAGTGTGATCGATTCTTCCGGGCACGAGATTCTGAGACTCAACCCCGATTTCTTTGATATTGTCTTCAAGGTCCCTCATATGGAGAATATATTGATATTTCTAAAGGCACGGAGATCTTTGATCCTGATCCCAATAAAGCTAAACAGTTGATAAACACTCAATGGTTAAAGAAGCCTAGATCATCTGTTTCAGATGGCCGAAAGGACTCTGAGAAGTGACTTCAAAGATGACATCAAGATATGATCACATTTCTAAGCGAGTGAAAGGCTTGAGGAATCATCCACTTTTCACGATTGGATGTATGAATACATCAGGATCATAAGAACAAGGTGCATATTAGTAGAACAAACAAATCGGTGATGAGATACACGGAGTTGATCAATGCTCCTTCTACATTGAAGTTCTACATGACTTCTTACGGTGTCTGTGGCGTAATGAGACAATTCCAGGTCTATCTACAAAGGGAGCGGATGATGGTGCACATATACGAATATTTCTATCAATTGGAAGGAAAGCTTTCATCATTTCAGACGGGTCACTGATGCTTTCTTTGCGCCTTTACTCTTCAATTTTGATCCAGCTCTGGAAAGAAGAAGAGTATCTGATGAGGCTTATAAGGTGGCAAGTAAAGTTGGATGTATATTTCTCCAATTCCCAACGTTTACTTACTTAAGAGTAGGCTGCTACACTGGTTGTCCCTACATGCTACCACATTATCCTTCGGATAAGTGGGTTCTCATGGAAACATGCAGACAGTTGATGTTAATACAAAAAGAATGAAGAAGCAACCACAAGCGTGGATTCAAGTTCCCACTGACCATCGGCCGATATACTATCCAAACTGCACAAAAAGCTAAGTCTGTCTATGCTGAAATGCAGATCATGACCATCAAAACCTACAGGTATAGGTTTGATTTCGACTACCGAGATGTCAAAAAAAAGTTGCAAAAGGGTCACCAACACAGGTACCGTTTTGAGGACATTTGGGCAGATTGCAGAGATGAAGAAGCCATTCGTAAAATGGACTATTGCAGGTTGACAGTTCAACAAATCAGAGATCTTGGTATTGCTGACCTACCAGAGGATTTTGCAGATCCAGGTGATATCATGAACGCTGTCTATGATGAGCAAGGCATTGCTAAAAGGCCGTTGCCTGCAATACAATGGTCTAGGAAAGAAGTTACCAGCATGAGAGAAAGGTTGAGGCCAATCCTAGCCAACATAGAAGAATGGTTACATAAACATGGTTATGCAATGAAAAGTTTCAGGACAGACTCAGAAGGAGAGGAATCCGAAGCAGAAGCTCGCCAACAGCAAGAACTCCGCGACAAAAAATAAATCAGCGGCCGATCCCACTTCTTCACGAAGAGGTCCTAGGATTAAGTTCACTGTTGGCAAGAAAGATACCCAGGCTATCCCAGAGACAGAAATCACGGAATCTAATCCATCTCGCTCGAAGGGTAAAAAGCCTATTCTAGAGGAGATAGATTCCGATGAAGAAGAAACTTCAAGTGACCAATCCGCTGAAGATGAAGATTCAGCAGAAGCAGACTCCGATGCCGAAGAGGTTTCTGAAAGCGGGCAAGAGTCTGATGAAGATTCTGAAGAAGGATCTGAAGGTGATTTTGAAGGTGAACCAGAATCGGAGAGACAAGAGGGTGATCAACAGGAACCCGGGCATGATCAAGAAAGAACTACTTCTCCTCCTGAAAATATAGTTGAGGAAATTCACAGAACATCATCGCCCGTGACTTAAAATGTTCCTCATACTCCTCCAGATTCAAGAACTCCTCCACCTCCTGTTCCCTCGTCACCTATTCCTACCACATGCATTCCTGCAGTCGAAATATCTCCTATCCCTGCAGCATCAACCCAGCTTGATACTCCTTCAGTGACAAGCATCCATACGGTTGATATACTGTCAAGCCCTCCATCGTCCATTCCTAGCTTGTCTTCGCCAACGTATGATATCACTTATGAAAATGAATTCAATCGTTTCATGAATGAGTCAATGCATGATCAGCTCAATGTGTCAACTACAGGAGCAATGATGACAGACACTTCTCCGATTGTCACAATACCTATGGTAAGTTCAGATGTGACAATAACTTCAGAAGTAGCAATGGCGACTGAATTGACAGTAAATCCAGAAGTTCACACTTCTTTTCTTCCTCCTTGGCTAATATCTCAAGTTTCGAAGCATAAAAAGCAAATGATTTCTCCGGAGGAGCTCGACCTCAAAGAGATAGTTCTTCCAAAAGCCAAAGGGAAGAAAAAGGCAAAGGTATACTCAAGGCTGAACGTTGATAAGTCTGGCCACAAGTATGCTGAAATTGGCATACCACCAAATGAAGAAGGTGATGTCAATATGGAAGACTACACGGTAACGAAGGTCCATCTTGGCAAGGTTACCAATGAAAGTGCAAAAGCCGATGCACAAGTCACTTTGGATATCTTGGCTGGAAGGCTGGATAAAGTAGAGCAAGCTCGTAACATGTACAAACAGAGGGCAGAGCATTATGCCACTGTTGTAAAGAGACTTGCCGGTTCTCTAAGTAATGCACAACCGCTGACAGTGGTAAATATTGAAGACCCAGCTGTCAAGAAAGCTGAGAAGTTCGCCTCCAAAGGCAGGGTGTTATATGATTTTGTTGAGAAGATCATTGAACACGATTCTTAGATTATATTAGTTGCGGATGAGAAAACTACCTTGTTGGCCAAGCTCACCACAGAGCTTGATAAAGAAAAATGTGTACTTTCCTAGGAGCGCAAAGACATGGAAAAATGCCTGTTGTCATGGTCGGAAATGAAACAGGTAAAGCTCAGCAAATTGGTGGAGGTTGGGGTAATTCCTGACAAAGAAAAGTTCGTTGAGGTTTGAGAATCACTGAAACACAGAATTCAAGTGGTTCAATCTCTTACAAAAGATCTTCACCAAGTACAGGAAGATGTCGACGGGCATCGCGCCATTCTTGAAAAAGGTATCAAAGAGTTGCCTGGTCAACTTCTTGAGGAATAATCGTATCTTCCTACCGGCCACAGAAATATCCCAGATCTTCAAGGAAGCCATCATGAATTTGATTGACAGTTCAGACTTCTCAGAAGCTTCGCTGAACATCATTTGTGATACAAGGCTCACATTGGACAACCTGAAGATGCATCTTGACAGGTGCAAGAAGGTTCACTCATCTGCCATGAGATCTATCACAAGAATTCACACCATTGTGGATTACACCGTTGTCCAGATGAGAAGTTGGAAGAGACTAGGAGGAAATTTGAAGACTTCCGGCCCAATGCAAAGAAACGTGAAGCAGCCCCTATTCTCCAGGTGTTAGACATTTCCGTGCATCCCATTATGCATCTTGTAAATATTTCTCGACATTTTCGAATGTCTTTTTGTAAATTGTAATTACACCAAGTCCAAAGATGTAATATTTTGAAAACAAATTACACTTTGACTTTGGTCAAAGTTAGGTGAGATCTCCTAAAATCGCTCACCTAACTTTCCCTAATTTTTCAATCTCTTTCCTTCTTTTGCTCATCCCTCTTTCTATATAATGTGAGGGATTTTCATTGTAAAAGGATCCTTTAGTGTTTTGCAACGAAGTGCTGCCCTTTTGAAGCAAATTTGTGAAACTTTGCGTTCATGCTTTGTGAATGAGATTCGATTAATAAAGAAAAGGATTGCAAGCCAAACTTTGCGTTGGATTCGATACTTTTGTGAGTTGATCTTATTTGGTGGTGATTAGTTTGAAGAATCTGAAGGACTCTAAGTAGTTTATGTAAACTTTGTGTTACATTTATTATTTAGATTGCATTTGTATTTCTGTTTATCATTTGGTTGAATGATCTACAAGACTTTGTGCTTGTAATCGTTTATGCTCTTGCATGTTCTGGTTGGATGATCTACAAGACTTTGTGCTTGTAATTATTCATACTCTTGGATACTTTTGTTGAAGGATCTACAAGACTTTGTGCTTGTAATCGGTCGTGCTATTTGCCACTTTTGTTGGATTATCTACAAGACTTTGTGCTTGTAATTGTTCATGCTGTTCGAGGAATTGTTGCGTCTAAGAAGACTTTGTGCTTCTAACGTGACAAACGATACATCTTCACAGATCCAACATTGAAAAAGCTACGGAACGACTTTGTGCCTTCGTGAACTTTCCCTTTGTACTTTATTTGTTTATTATTAATCACTTTTGGTATCTCTACGCTTTGCTTTGACGAGATAGAGATATTGGTATTACTGCTAGTTGTTAGTTTAAGGTTATCAAGAATTGTGAACTTCCAACGGTGAAGCATTGTAAACATCTTCTCTGAAAAAAGAGAGAAGGATGAATGTAACACACCCCCCCCACTCCGTAAGTTTCGTGTACATTTTGTAATTACTTGTATGTTTTACTATCGCTTCTGTTAGCAGTAAGAAGGGCGCCTCCCCTTTTCGAGAGGAGAGATTCACATCTCACATAGCTGTGGCTGAAGTCCAAGTTGTGTAATCTATCGAAAAGCTGATTACATAATTTTCACCCAACAGATTTGTGTGCATTTCTCACAACCAGAGTATTCGTGATCAAACTTCGCAGTTTTGTCATGCAACACTCTTGCATAGAGAAAGGTGTGAAAAAACGTGAGAGCATTAGAAGTGGAAAGCTGCAGAGGAAATAGAGGTTATCACTCTAGTTATAGAGCCGCCGAAGTTACCAGTCGATGAACTGCTAGTTGAAGTGTGCAGAGATTTCTAGGATTGCTTGAGTTGCTGACAAGTAGTGAATTGATAGTTGAGACATGTGACAATCTCCAGATGGTGATGCAGTCAACGACCTCGTGGAGGGGTTAATTGCCCGAGAGCAGGGCCAGTGAACTTCAGATTAGGACATCCCACCTTTTTAGGATAGATGTCAGACACAACAGTTAACTCGATGCCTCTTTCTGAGTTAACTCGTTCCACATTTCATGCTATGTCTGTCTTGGAATCATCAATGTACAGTTGAGTTCTCGTTTAGTTTTCATTTCAATAAGGACGTGCATGAGTTTGGTCTTGTTTCGGTTAACTGATGGTAGTTTTCCAGTTAACTGTATAGTTTCATTTATTTAGGGTTTAACAATAAAATCTTGCATGATTGCAAGACTGTAGTTGACTCAAGGTGATTTTAGGGTTCCCTACACCTTTGATGTCTATAAATAAGAGCTCTTTGCTCATTTGTAATTAACTTTTGCATGCAATAGTAATATATGCTGCGCCACCTTGCCTGTAATATTGTTGTTCTGTATCTGTTCACGAGCTTTTACTGTGATAATAAATGGCTGCACCACCTTGCCTGAATGTTATTATTATGGTATTTGTCCATCTTAGTTAAATGGAGTGGCTAGTTTGATTGTTTATTGTATGCGTGTCCTGCCAATGCAATTTGTTGTTCTAGTTGGCTATCTTATGTTATGTTTAATAGTTGTTCTTTCAATCTACACCTTAGATAGGGGTTCCTCCTCAGAAATTTGGAAAGAAAAAATATCGTTTTAAGTGTTGTGCCTAATACATTTCATTTTAGCCTACGCCTCGGATAGGGGTCCCTCCTCCTTGAAAATCCTGTTGTGGAGTTTATCGTAAAAACATTCCTGCTCCTTTTTCCTCATGCTCCGTTTTCTTGAGAATTGGATAGATTGAAGCTTTTAGTTTAGTTGTAGTTAGGATCTGCAAAACCAGAGAAAACCCTTAGTTGCAACGTTCTTTGTTTCCTTAACCTTGTGCCTCTTCCAATTGAGTCGAGAAAGATAGGATTTAGAACACTTTATTTTTCAACGCATATCATAACCCACACAAGCCCAAAAATCCTCTAAGTTGAGTAAGGTTCTCAGGTATCGGCCACTCGATGATAGCCCTGACCTTGTCAGGGTCCATACGCACTCCCTCTGCACTGATGATGTGGCCTAAGTACAACAACTCTATCATGCCCAAATCACATTTGGATTCCTTGGCGTACAAGGATTCCCTGCCAAGGATATCTAATACGACATCTAGATGGACGATATGCTCACCCCATGTCTTGTTGTACACCAAAATGTTGTCGAAGAAAACTAGCATGAACCTCCTCAGTTGTGACTAGAAGACCCTGTTCATAGTGGATTGAAACGTAGCAGGTGCATTGGTAAGCCCAAATGGCATAACGACAAACTCAAAGTGTCCACAATGACAACGGAAGGCTGTTTTCTCAATGTCTTGCTCCCTCACACGAATCTGATGATACCCCGATCTCAAGTCTATTTTTGAAAAACAACGGGCACCATGTAGCTCATCTATCAGCTCATCAATCCAGGGAATAGGATACCTGTTTTTGATTGTCCTTTTATTCAACAATCTATAATCAATGCACATCCGCAAGGTACCATCCTTTTTCTTCACTAAAACAATGGATGAGGCGAATGGTGACTTACTAGGTTTGATATGTCCCATAGCGTGCAGCTTGTTAATAATTTTTTCTATTTCATCCTTTAGTCGCTTAGGATGCCTGTAAGGTGTGACAATCACGGGCTTAGCACCCTCCTCCAACTCAATGATGTGCTCAATACTGCGGTCTGGTGGTCTACCAGGTGGAATCTCACTGAACACCTTAGCATGTTTAATCCTCAACTCTTGTATGTCTGGATGATAAACTGGGGTTTGTTGCTTCTCTTGTGATGGCATCAACATACACTCAATTGCCCACTCGATCATGTCGTGTTGCATGAGTCTCTCCATTCTACTAAGAGATCATTCTGAAATTGCTATCTCGGATGGCTTTCAACACATGATTCCTCCCGTCCACCTTATATCTCATCTCCATATCACGAAGGTTAAGGGTAAACTCTCCAATGTCATGAAGCCATTTCATCCGTAGAACCATATCAGTGACTCCCATATTCACCACATAGAAATCTACCTTAAAGTCATAATTATTTAATCGCATAGGAAGATCTGCAATCATCCTATCACACTTGAGAGTGTAGCCATCCGCGACCTTCACTCTTATGCCCTCAAATTCTTTGGTCTGAATCCCACACCTCTCAACCAGCCTAACATCAATAAAATTATGCATGGCACTTGTATCCAACAAAGTAATGATCTTTTTCCTAGCTATAAGACCCCTCGCATTTTGAAAGAGCCCTCTCGTTGTATTCTAGTGAGACGTGCTTCTTGAAGCTTTACTTCCTCCTCCGTTTCAGCGTCATTTTCAACTTCATTTTCAGATTTTTCCACCTCCGATTCCTCATGCTTAGTGTGCTGGTCTGATTTTTCAGATTCCGAGTCCTCATAGAATGCCCACATTATTCGGTTATCCTTTCCCTTAGGCCTCAAATGACAGTTGTGGTTTGCATCATAGGGTCCTTTGCAATAGAAGCACAACTTCTTCTTGCGCAAGTCATCGATTGTCTCTTTGTCTAACGGAGCTGCTGATTTCTCTTTGGAATCTGAGTTTTCCTTCTTAGAGAATGATTTTCCGTCCCTGTATGAAGATGATGCTTTAGCTGAGAACTTACTTTACGAAGCTACAAGTTCCATGCTCCTAGCTTTTTTCATAGCCTCCTGTAGGGTCGGGGGATCAAAAGCTTTGATCCAACCTCTCAATGGTTTCGATAGACCTTTGATGAATAATACAACTAATCTTCTTTTTGATATGTTGGGAACCATAACGGATAACCGCTGAAAATCCCCTATATATCCCTCCAAACTCCCAACTTGCTTGAGTTGAGCTAGGTCTCTGAAATACGTTTCCGGATTTTTCTTGTCGAAACGTTCAACCAACCAATCCACCATCTCCTGGTAAGAGGTGATGTGGTTATGCTGCAACGTGACCATCCCATAATACCACCAATCATGAGCTACTCCCTCCAAGTGTAAGGTGGCATACTTAATTGCATCTGTCTCTGCCATAGGTTGAAGGCTCAAGAAAATGTCCAACTTATGAACCCAAGACTAAGCTGTAACCGTCCCACTGCCATCAAATGTAGGGAACGTGAGTTTGTTGGTGGCATGCTTAAGGTCACTATGTTGATCTCTATTTTGTCCTCTTGGTCTCTTGGGTGGTCTTTCTTTGTAATGTTCTCTTCTTTGACTTAGAAATCTGTCAAAGCTTATGCGTTCTCTCACCCGAGGTGTTAACAATTCCCATTCGTCATTAGCGGCCATGAGAGTATCTGCAAATATTTCCTCTCTCTTCTTCTGCATTACCCTCTTCTTATTCATCCCTCAAAAAGGTAGGATGTGTTGGCCTATCTTCAGTTCGTGAAGGAGCACAATGTGCCCTAGGTGTCCCAACCACACTCCTGTTATCCTCCGCAACCCTGTTCTGCTGTATTTGCAAAACAAGCTGCTGCATTGTTGCTGTAAAACCTTCGAAAGCTTGAGTCATTCGCTCAAAAAGCTCTCTACCATGTCTATCCTCATTGTTTTCCACATTTCTTCTTTCATTTCTTGGACCTTTTTCTTCCCTGTCACCCATTTCTGCTACTGGTATATCTTTGTTGTACCCCAAATTAAAATTTTTGCTACACTTAGACATTTTGAAGAAATGAGTAAAAGTCTTGTTAAATTTGTCAAAAAGGTCAAAATTTGGGTGTGCATGTCTTGCATGAGGGGTAAAAACGTGAAATTTTCAAAATTTGACGATCTGGGTCTGCTAAGAGCAACCTAATCTACAAAACCCAGATCTCAGTTTTTCATCCCTACTTTTTAGGAAAACTGCTATTTTTAGAAATTTACTAAAAATAGGAACTTTTTCTGGGTTTTTCCGGGTTTCTTTCGAAACGGATATTGGCAAAACTATCTAAAAATATTAAGTTTTTTAAAAATAGAAAGTTGGTCCATTGGGGTTCGAACTGATTTTGATTGGCTCAAAATACTTCCATATCAGGTTGGTGTAGTCAGAATCTCAAAAGGATCAGTTTTGTCCTAGTGGGTCTATTCTGCTTTTTCAGAAGCATATCAGGAGCTCCGAGGTCATTAATGGAGATCAGTCGGCTGCTAGGCGTCATATTCAACACTCAAGCATTGAGCAGAAGGTGAGTTGGTGAGCAAGCACGAAGAACGAGGAAGAAGGTGAAAACAGTGAAATTTTGACTAAGTTTGCTTGTCATGGGTGCCCCAGGAGAGAACAGGCGCCCATCTTTTTAGGGCATTAAATGATAAAATTAGGGTTTGAGCTCCTAGTCAAATTTGTTCAAAATCTTCCCAGCTCCGCAGTGAATCCAACAGTCCAGTCATCAGATCATCCAGTCGCCCGAAATTTGAGGCCGAACAAAGAGTTTTCAAACAAAATACAAAATGAAAATTATGAAAATGTTTGAAAAGTTTCTTAGTCTGGAAACTTTGGGCGCCCTAGGTGCCTAGGGGCGCCCAACTTTTTGAGGGGCCTAATCCAACAGTTAGGGCTTGCTAAAGTGCTTAAATCTTTGGAATTCAATCAGCTTTGCAGCGGATATCTTCATCAAAGTATCCAACTGACCAATCTTCGGCAAATCCAGATCAAAGTTGAAGGTACAAAATGAAGGTTTGAATTCGAAGTTGAAAATTAGAAGAAAATGGTAGTCTGGAGCAAATGGGCACCCCTGAAGGAGAAAGGCGCCCAAGTTTTTGAATGGTTAAATGGATCATTTTGCCAGTGCAGCTCCCAAGATGACTTCGTCAAATTTGATCAGGCTTTCCAGCGAAATTGTTGGCTCTTCAATCCTGTTGTACCCAAAACCAAAATTTTTGCTTCACTAAGGCATTTTGCTTAATTGAGTCTTAATCTTGTTTAAGTGATGTCAGAAGGTCGTTTTTGGGGTTTTTAAATATGGAGTTGGTGTTAGTGTCATGTCAGTCTGTTACTGAAGAAATTTAAGAAAAGTGAACATCTGAAGGAAAATCATCAAAATATTCTATCTTTGGAGAAGGAAGCACATTTTCAAATGGGCGCCCTATCTTTTAGGGGCTCAGATCCTGTTTTTAGGGTTTGTCACCTCCAGCAGACTTTTGCCCGACATCACGTCAACTTCGCAATGAACTATCAAGCCTGTCAAACGGACCTGTTTCGTGCAAGTTACAGGAGATACAGCGCAAAACGAGAGGAGAGCCAGAATTGGCTAACACTGGAAAAAAGAGCAGCTTTTGAAAAAGGCGCCCATCTTTTTGAGGTGTCAAATGAAGGTTTTTGATTAAATGCCGCCCAAGATGTTTATCTCACATTTGTTTAGGCTTCGTGACGCATCCGTCAGTGGGTGAATCTGAGTTGCTGAAGTGCCTGAGCCAGAGGTCAAACATAGGGTCAAATCTTAGTCAAAATATCGAAGAATGAGCAAAAGAGCACTTTTTCATAAAGGCCCCTGAGCTTTTCAAGTCTTTAATGCCTTCTTTTTGATGATCTTCGGATATTCGTTTGTTAGATGTTCTACGTTGGCTTTCCATTGCGGTCTCGATCAAATCGAGAAGATATTTCAGCGAAGCATTGGGGGTTTTAATGTTATTTTGGTCAGTTCCAGAAATGGCTAAGTCTGGTGGAAAAAGAGCAACTTTTGAAAAAGGCTCCCTTGATTTTTACCCCTCAGATGATGTTTTCTGGGAAAATGTGCCTTTGCAGCTGTCTTGCAGAATGAGGTCAGATCCGCAATGAACCTGTGTTTCAGTTCTGAAAATTGGTAAATTAGAAGTTATGAAGGATTTATTTTTCCCTTCGTTCAAAATACAGATGTGAAAATATGGCTAAGTCTGAGAAAAAGCGCAGCTTTTGAAAAGGGCGCTTGAATTTTTGAGCCTTCAGATGTTAGTTTTATGATGTTCAGTCTCAAGGTACCTTTTGATTAGTTTTTATCCTGCTCTGCGATGCACACATTGCTTGACCAATGCGGTGGAGTGGAGTCAGCGGTCGAGGATGAGCAATGAGGAGGTCTCGAAGAGGTTTAGTCTAAATTTCCATGAAAATTAGCTAGAAGTTTAAGGTCGCCTTAAGAGGTCAAAGTTGAGTTTGAGAAATAAGTTAATTTGGTCGCATATGCTTGAGTTGATTTAGGTTTGTTGAGCATTTTAGGTTATCATGTTGAGTTCATATATTGGCATGTTAGTGATCTTTGGTGCATGTCGAGTTAAGCGGTTTTGCATGTCGGTTAACAACTTTGCATGTTGAGTTAACAACTTTGCATGTTCACTTAACTGAAGATTATGCTTAAAAGTCAACTTGAGTTTGCATGCATGGTGAATTTTGGTTGAAATTGTGAAGACTTAGTGAAGTTGGTGCTTCTTTCATTGTCAACTGGAGTTTTGAAAAGGGACGCCATATTTAAATTAAAGATTTAAAGCATGTTTTTGTGAAGTATGGCGAGTTCAATCCAACTGAAGTTTCCAAAAGGGGCGCTATTTTAGAATTTTTAAAAGATTTAAAGCATGAGGTTGAAGTTGGCGCTTCACTTTTTGAATGTCAACTGAAGTCTTAAAAGAGACGGCTTTAATTCTTATTTGTAAATTTAGTGAATTTTGAAGATGGCGAATTCAACAAGGATTGTCAACTGAAGTCTAATTCGCATGGTGCTTTAAATAAATTTGCAACTGAAGATTGAAAGGGAAACCCTAAAACATGGTGCTTTATTTAGCTTATTTTAGTTTCAGTTAACTAAAATGAGGTCCAATCACAAGCCAAGCGCCATTTTTCAAGGTTTAATGCTTTGTGTGAATTTCAAAGATGAAAGTCTATTTATTCAAGCATTGGCGTCCATTATTTCATCATCTCAAGCTTCGAAATATTCATTCTTCTTGAGCGAGCAGCAAGTTAAAGGTGCTACAGGTGTTAGAATTCAACGTTCTTCATAGCAACGGATTCAGATTGTTCGGAGGAAGAAGATTCAAGACTTTATTTTCACTTTGCATGCAGGTACTTTCTTCGCATGTCAAAGAAATTCAACATATTTTCAAAGTTTGATCATCTGGGTTCGCAGACTTCAGTATTTGCAGCAAAACCCACATCTTAGATTTTTTCAAGAAAATTGCCCCGTAGTCTTCGTTCTGAAGCTTTGTGCTTTTTTCCGAGAATTTCTTTGCATGTGGGCGTGAAACACATTTTTTCGAGAATCAAACTATCTGGGTTGTCTTAGAATTTGATTTTTAACAAAACCCACGTTTCAGAAAATCTTTGAAAATTTCTCCTACCTTAGGCTATTTTTAGCCTTGTCCAGAGGTTTTCAGTTTTTCAAGAAAGTTCAAGTATATTCGACTTTACAGTCAAAAGTCTTCATTTTCAAAATGCAGTTCAATCTCATTGATTACAAGATCAAATCGCCTCTTATGCATAATTTTGTCAAAACTTCAGATACAGACCTGAATCATGTTTATCCAGTGGTTAATTTGAGCAGTCTGGAGGGTGTTAGCAGCAATTTGTTGAGGAATCTTGAGCGTTCCGGATTGTTGGCAGCGGCGTCTATTCCTGTTACCACTTTTGATCTCGAGTTTGTTCTTGCTTGTATCAAGCATTATGACTCATCTTCATGACAAATCAGATCAGTTGATGGGAGGGTTGTTTGTAGTCTCAAACCAAAAGATATAGAGAAATGTTTTGCTATTCCTCCATGTTCAAATAACTTTACTGTGGTTATTGAAGCCTGTGAGAAGATATGGGATGGAGATCAACAGCGTTCACAGAGAAAGGTAGCTCAGAAATGGCTGAAGGTTCAGAAGACTAACATGCCTAAGAAGGTTGGCCGTGGTGAATTCAAGGACGAGGTTGTTGTTTTGATAACTTTGCTCAACCGAGTTATAGGCCAAGAGGATGCTAACACTTTCCAATCGTGGATGTTTTACCTTATTTCCAGAATTCTTGATGGCACAGAACATTTTGACTGGGCTATGTTGATTAGTGATTGCTTACATCAGCAGATTACTAATTTTCTCAAGTTTCATGAGTTTCATATGATATCTTACTTGGTCTACTTAGTTGCATTCCAAGGCAGCTACAAACATCTTAAGACTAATGGCACTCTCGGTGTTCAACGTGTTCACGAGTATTATCCTCAGTTGGAGTTCTCTAAATCTGAGCAAGACTTCCGAGCAGTGAATGATCACTTTTCTATGAGGACAGTTAGAGATCTTGACAACGAAATGCACATTCGTATTTCTGCCGAGGCAAAATCAGTGATGGAGACTTGGGCGGATTGGTTTATCCAATTCCCTACTTTCACATACATCCGGGTTTATGGATATGTTGGAGAGCCCTTGATGTTGCCGAGGTATCCTTCAGACAAGATCATCTTCATGGAGTTTCTCAGGTAGATGCAGCATGTTCATTTCTTTCTTCGCAATCGTCATAAGATTGCGGCTACTTTTCCATTTGCATTGGGGATTTTCGCATGCAGTGCTGCAACAGACGCCAAGCTCATGTCAACCGAGATAGAAAGATTCAAGCTCAAAACTCATACTGAGAGGTGTTCTTATGATCCTTTGGGTCATTATGCGAACAGGTTAGAGCGAGGGATTGCACATAAGCCAGCACTTGAAGATTTCTGGGCAAATTGTGAAGATGAATTTGAGGTTCGTCGTCGTCACTATTGTAGACTCACTATTGGTTAGCTCTCTGATTACCTATCAGAGGATGTTGATGGTCTATCAGATGATGATGGAGAAGTTCTTCTCAATTCATATGTCAGAGATCAAATTGCTCGGCAGCCATTTCGTTCACCAGATTGGTATGCTAAGGAGAATACTTCTATTGAGGAAGTTTCTAGATCGGTTATCAAGAGCAGCAAGCAGTTCTTAGAGAGTAAGCGGAAGCGTAAGTCAGTTCCTGTGACAGAGCCGCCAGAGAAGTTTTCTTCATTGCTTTCTACTTATAGGTCAAGACCTCGGGTCAAGGCTATTGTGATTCCTCCTGAAGGAGTCGAGACTCAGTGGAAACACGGGAAAGAGAGCTACTGGTAAGAGGAAGCAGAAACAAGTTGAGAACGTACCTGAGGTTCCAGTAGAGATTGTCATTCAAGCTGAACCTCATGTTTCACCTCCTAGTTCGCCACATGTACAACCTATTGATATAGATTCAGAGCCTGAGATACCAGTTCGAGTTGAATCAGAGACAACTGAACCGCCACAGGTGGATACATCAGGGACAGTCTCTCCTCAAATTGATGATATTGTTCAGTCTTGTTGGCTCGAGAGGTCTTTGGGGAGACAGAGGCGAGAACCTTCGTATAACCTTGATTTGTCTGAGTTTGGTGAGCCTTATCAGAGAAGGTCGAACAAGAAAATCAAGAAACAGGTGCACGTTGAGAAGACTCCAGAATCAGAGATTGTTATAGAAGTTGCTGTTCCTCCAGAGGGTAAGAGCTTAGACGAAGTCGAAGTTGGTGACTTTACTTTCACTAAGGCAAATCTTGGCAGGACTACTCGAGAGACAGACGTGACTCTTCTTAAAATTGTCACCAATAATCTTGAAGAACGCATCACGAAGGATGGAGAGGATAAGGCATTGCTTAAGGCTGCAAACAGTCAACTTCGTCAATATATTTCTGATCTTGTTCATGGAAATTCGAGTAGAGCGCCTGTACTTCCTCAAAACACACCCACAGAACAACGAAAGCTAGATCAGTTAGTCAATCATGGCAGACTTTTGTATAACTGGATTGGAAGTTTAGTTGCTACGGGTCAACGTCTTCTTGCAGATTTGTATCAGTTGAGGAGTGATGCACATAGACTTCGTCAAGGTATTTAGTTGCTCGAAGTTTCGGTTGCAGAGAATTTAGCCAAGGATTGAATTCTTGTGTCCCAGTTGTCTGTTGCATATGACGCCTTGGAGGCTGATGATGATCAAGAGAAAGTTTTTACTTGGAGAGAGCAACACCTTTTCAAAATGGAAATATGTGAAAAGATCTCTACCAAGTTATTTTCACTGAAGGATGATGTGGTTGGAGTACTTGCACTTGTCAGTGGTTTTGTTGTTTAGATTCCATGTCATTATCTTGTTGAAGATGGCACGTATGTTGAGTTGGACAAAGTACAAGCTGAGTTCGAAAAGCTGATTCGTGATAACCTTGAAGGAGAGCCTATGGCGCCTAGGTTGGAAAATATTTCAGTTATTGCAGCTAGTCTCAGGAAGGCAACTGAAGATGTCAGAGAAGGCATGCATACGGTCAAGGAAAGTGGCAGAGAACTGAAGAAACAGACTGTTGTTTTGGATAGCATCAAAGTGCCAGAAGACAGAGAGATTGATGAGTTCTTGGTCGAAGTGTTAGACCGAGATGACATGGAGTGATCTGCCAGTTGGAACTTGTAGTTAATTTCAAGGGTTGAGTCATGAGCAGCAGTTAACTCGACTTCCAGTCTTGAGTTCACTTGCTGACTTCACACATGCTTATCTCATCCTTGGAATTATCTTCACAGGAGTTAGGGTTAGGGTTTCCAGTTAACTGAGGGTAGTGTCCAGTTAACTTTGCTTTAAATAAGGATGTGCATGCTTGCACATTGTCCATTTAGGTTAAATGTATCGGTTAACTGATGGTAGCTTTCTAGTTAACTGTATAGTTTACTTGATTAGGGTTTAGTAATAATTCTTGCATGCATTGCAAGACTGTAGTTGACTCAAGGTGATTTTAGGGTTCCCTACACCTTTGATGTATATAAATAAGAGCTTTTGCTCATTTGTAATTAACTTTTGCACGAGAGAGTAATATATGCTATGCCTACCTTGCCCTCAATATTGCTCATTCTGTATCTGTTCATGCGTTTTCACTATTATGATGAATTGTTATGCCACATAGGGTTTCATGCAATTGTGATGGTGAATTCTTTCCTTAGTTAGATAAAATCTGTTTTGTGTTCAATAAGCCTGCTCAGATTGAGATGATAGTTGTGCCACCTTGCCTTCAAGTAGAGAATCTGTGCTTGATTATCGTGTGTTGTTGTTAACAATAAACTTATTCGGATTGAGCTGATAGTCGTGCCACCTTGCGTTCAAGTTGAGAATCCGTATTCAGTTTATCGTGTGATGTTGTTACCAATAAACGTGTTTAGATTGAGCTGATAGATGTGCCACCTTGCCTTCAAGTTGAGAATCTATACTCGTTTATCGTCGGATAGTCAAACCCTGCTCCGTTTTCTCATGCTCTGTTTTCTTGAGGAAATTGGATAGATTTTAATTAATTGGCATAGTTGTAGTTAGTAGTCTGCAAAACTAGAAAATACTCAGCTGCAACGTATATAGTTTTCGAGAAAGCCTTGTACCTCTACAGCTGAAACAAAAAGACAGGATTTAGTTTAGTTTATTTTCCTTTGCAAGTATTTTTGTCAAGCACAACGAGGGAGCTTCCCCTCCTAATTTGAAGAGCACTCATTGCGTAGTGTGCATAGCTGTCCATACCAACTCTTACTCCAGAGGTGCTAGTTGTTACGCCAACAAATCCGAGTTGGCAGTCATTAGATACAAGAGGCTAAATAGAGGGTTCAACACAAGCTAAGAATCAAAATTCAAAAGCAAAGGCGAAAATTGCAAAAATTGGCTAAGTTTGGTGAAGTTGCGTGGCCTAGCTTTGCCAGGGGCGCCCAAGCTTTTGAAGGCCCAAATTCAACTTTCTGACAGAGTTACTCCCAGGTGACCCCTCTTGATTTCTCCTCAGCTTCATAACGAGCCCAACCATTAGTCAATCCGACGCCCGGGTCTTCAGATCTAACAGGATCATCTGTAGAAGAGGAATTGATGAAGAAATATAAAAGTTTCTAAGTCTGGTAAAGGTGGGCGCCCCTGGAGAAAAAGGGCGCCCAAGGTTTTGAAGCTCTAAATGATAGAATTTGCCAATGCAGCACCTAAGATCACCTCATCAGATTCAACCAAGTTATCCAATGGAATTGACGGTCAGTCAATCTGATTAGTGTAGCTCCTAGAATCAAGATTTCATCAGAAGATCAAAGGGAAATGAAGAATTTGAAAATCTAGCAAAAATGGCTAACACTGTGAAGGTTCAGAGCCCTTGGAGGAAATAGGCTCCGATGAATTTGAAGGTCGAAACAAAGTTTTTCGCAAGAGATTCCTCCAAAACAATCTTCTCAAAATTAGTCAGGCTATGTGATGAATCATCCAGCTCGCTTGTCAGATCAATCTGGAAGCCAAAGATCGAGGTCAAAGTAGGGGGTCAAAATTGTGAAAAGTTGAAAATTCATAAAAAATGACTAACTTTGAAGGAAGTTGGCTGCTCTAGCCAAGAAGGGCGCCCAACTTCACTTGCCTTAGTCAAATTTTCAAAAATTTCAAAATTGTTATATGAAGAGAATGTCTAAGTTCATTGAACAAGGAGATTTTAGGGTTTTTGAGGATTAAAGCAAAATAAAGCAAACCTATTTCAAACCCTAAGTCTATTTAATACATCTCTTTCATGTAATTTTCATCATTATTGCAGG